>JAZAYU010000009.1:10037405-10637405 GCA_038501625.1 Corbicula japonica
GTTTATGTTTTAAAACAACTTGTTGTATAATATATTAAGATTTATTTTTAATGAAAAGAAATTAATTTATGTACAAAGATCGCCGTCATCAATTTCCAACGGTGTCGATACTTTCAACTGAACGACGATCTGCTGGTCGATCAAGGTCAGCGATGTTAGTTCATCGTCGTCCGTCGTTAACCAGCTTGATATATCGATGAGCTGGTAATGTCAAAACAATTAACTGTTTTGACGTTTCGTGCTCCATGCCTATTATGGTAAGCAGCTTGAAATACATGTCGCCGATATGTGGTTTGTCTCGTGAACGAAATTCTGCCAGTACTGTATCAGCTTGCTGTTTTTCGTGCCTATTGTTTGTCACAAAGGGGTTTTGATGTCAAATCAGAAGAACAGAATTGTAAAAAAAACTTTCATTTAATAAATGAATTATTTTCATACATTTGATGATAAATTGTATCTGTTGGTGAACTTGTGCATCGCCTATAAACTCACTGCATACAAAATGTAATAAACAACGTTTGTCGATAATGACGTAATACGACATGAAAAAAGCGTGCATTTCGTGATTTTGTCGCCAATGTTGATTGGTCTTTTTACCACCCACGTAGAATGAACAAGCATATTACCGGTATACATTGTAAATGTACAAAAAATTTGGATCCACGGACCAAGCGTAATATATTGGATCAGGGATTCTAAAATCGTCGGCAGGCCGGTCATTGACCAATTTTCGGTAAGAATGTCCGATTGAAATTTCAAAATTGGTCAAATAATCGGTCATGAATAGTGGCCCATAAATTGTTACAAAAATTACCAAAATGTACATTTTTTGACATCGGTCATGATTAGTGGCCCATAAATTGTTACAAAAATGACCAACATGTACATTTTTTCACAGCTTAATCAGCTATTAACCTGTCAATTATCGAATTCACAACTCTGCTACCATGACTACCACGACTACACGTCCCGTGAAAAGCCTGCGGCATAGACGGGATGTGGTTGGTCTCATTTGAACTGCGCTAGTCAGGCTCTTAACGTACACAAATAAAACAGCATTTTATTGAAGGAAGTGTTAGTCCGATGTGCGTTATTCTGAATGACCGCCGATCGAATAAAATAAAGTACGTTTAAAAATGCTGTTTCCCAAGTTCAAGAAAACTTCTACAATGCGGATTTTAGTTAAATTGATTGCCATTCACAGCAAAGTTGAAAGGCTCAAATGAATAGATACTTAATGTGAAAATTAATCGAGTAACCGGCTTGCTTACTTAGGGCCATAACGATTCAAATAATTTTAAATTTACAAAAATCTACGTACGCAACATTTATTTCCGACTCGGAAATAAATGTTGCATACACAGACTCGTGTAAGTTCTTACAGATTCAAGAATTACTCATTCATGACATAATCGACGTATATTTACGTAAAGCGAATACTTGCCTCCCGTAATTCCGAGAGTTAATACATGTTCAATTAACTAAAAAATCCACTTCACAATCGTGAACACTGCTGTAGATTACTATTTTGAACTGTTACGTCACGTTTTAATGCATGGGTTGCTGGTGTTTTACAACAAAGACGCCGTAAACTTCAAACGTCGCGTGCCGCTCTTATAAATCGATCAAAGAATTTTTTCGCCTACAGAACGAAAATCATGAAATTAATCTGTTGGAAGGTTGTAGGATATCGCCGAGGAGAATTTATGTTGTAAGGGAGGAATGAACTGGGGTCGGGAGAGTTAAATGCACTGAACGCGGGACCGGAAGTCGCAGTTCGTGCGGACCGGAAAGTGCTGTTCGTGCGAACCGGAAGTCGGAAAATAGTCAATTTTGGAGCGAATGTCCGATTGGGAATTTGAAATTTTAGAATCCCTGTATTGGATATCGCGATATAACGGTTCGTGATATAACGGAGCTGCAGTGTAATTGCATGGGGAGTTGGTTTTAACATTATTTTGACATCAGACCGGTAAAATTAGAAGGAACTTCGACAATATTTCACGAAAATCCGGATCACGAAAATAGGTGACAATTAGACCAACACTACTCCCTTTTTTATATTGATTTACATGCAACATTGTCTTTTTAATAAAAAAGATTTCATGTGGTAAAATATATTAATTTACATACATCTGACAACATGTTAAGTGCAAAAATCACTTAAGCTTTTATAATTTTCAATAAATATATTTAAATTCAATAATTTCAGATTGATGGTACAATCCCACTCTCAGAGCTGGCAGCATTTGGTATAAAGATGCTGAAGATTTCATGAAAAATTATATGGGTATCAAATGAAGTCCGTCAAATTCATATGGACTTCGGGACAAAAGATTTTTTTGATATGTAAAAAGGATTATGCCCGACACTATTTGGGGGCTTGGTTAAAGCTTGTCTGCCGTAAGGTCAGTTGCAGATGCCGATGGAATATTAATATTGGTTAAATGTGATACATAAAAAAGCAAAAATCAACAATACCACAAGCTGAAAGTAAGAAAATGATATGCCTTATATCTACCTATCTACTACATGAATGTACTGCTAATACATTTCTAAAACAAGCTCACATATAGCTCTATATATATAAAAAAATAAAAAAATAAAAAAAAATCCCTACCTACCCTCCTACATTTTTCTGACAGCGTTTCCTGAACCACAACTATTTTTTTATTTGGCCTGATGCAGCTATTTCACAATTTTAGGGGTTATGACAACCAGCCTACCATGATTTAATCAAACTCTGTTTAAGCAGAAATCAGAAGAACACAAGTTTAAGTTCGGTACAGGATAAATAAGAGCAGTTGCTGAGATCAAATGTGATGTTTTTACTCTCATTTAAGTGACAACTTTTGTTCCGTTTGTCACACAAATTGGTAAATACTATATAACCTACCACTTTCTGCAACTGACCAATGAAAAACACAGATTTTCCAAAAGCTACATTGAATGTGGTTGTGTAAAGTATTTGCCATTAACTGACAGGCATCACATTAAAACACATGAAAGATACATTGGTTATGATGGTAGATGAAACCTCTTTATTCACTTATTATCATAACCTGCTAGAGATTATTTCTGTTTCTTGTTTATTTTCAGTTGTTAGCAATACCTTTTGAAAAATGAATCCGCAGTACCCTGGACAGTATAGTCAAGGGCCACCTGGAGGATATGGTGCTCCAGCGTCTACAGGATATGGTCCTCCCTCGTCAGCCAGACCGCCCGGACCCAACATGTACAATGGTCAAGCAGTTCAAGGTACTCTTTTTATTGGCCCAAGTGCATTCAAACCAAAATGGAACAGAATGAAGATCATCAGACTGTCATAATACACTAAAATAATAGTTTACTTTTTGATGTTTATCATTAGGCCTAAAAAAAAATATGTCTGTTTCCTGTAACCCGACCGACCCTCCGTTTTTACCCCCGACCGATTTTTTTTTACGACTATCAATTTACCGGTGGTTGAAAATCGTTTTGTACTTCGCCCGTAAAAAAACAGTAGTGCGTGACCTTTGCGGTGTGTATTTTTTATTGAGCACTGCTTTGTTGCTTAGATACGACCATATCCGGTATTGCATAAGATGGTGGCATCTTTACTCGCCACGAAGCTGGTGTGTGAACAAAAACGAACAGAAACGTGTCGTATCAGGAAAGAACTCGCAGACAATTGATGAAATTGATAAAGTGGTTCATTGTGAACCATACTGCCAAACATATACAGCCACATTTTTGGTAAGTTTTGACGAGTACAAAACCGGAAACGGTGTCACAGTAACTCCATCATAACATTTTCGCGATCATAAATATCGGCAAGATTGTCAAATATCACAAATTCTGAAAATACTTATTTCTATGCCTCTTCCCAATTTTCCAACGAAAACCCCTTTATTCTACTGCCCCAAAAACTGACTGTAGAGTTGCCACTGCATCCCCTACTTAACAGTCCTGAAGCATGAAAAAAAAAAAAAATAAAATAAAAACCCTACCTACCGACCCTCATTTTTTTAATGATGTTACAGGAAACAGACATATTTTTTTTTAGGCCTTATGTATGAATTGATATTTTAAAGGATGCATCAGAGTATGTTTCTGGTCAAGTTTTTATATTATCCATCACCTGCTTTCCAGTTTTATAATATCTAGACTGACAAGATATTCTCACATAACCTGTATTAATTAACTACTCAATATTTATTAATTTTCTGGGGGTACATGCTAACTTTGCAGACTTCATATGTTTAATGGTAAGCAAAAACTAAGTTTGGAAAATTGAGATCCACAAATTTAAGTACCCATGAAAATGTGCTGCAGTGGAAAACCATGAAATCATATGCCCACAAATCTAAAGACTAATGTACATAATAAATTTTGAGTGCCTCTGCTGGTAAATCCTTTTTCTGTATTTGTTTAAGGCTTTCCTCGATATATACACATTTTTACGCATGTGCGACCAGTGTAGATCCAGATAAGCCGGCACATTCTTGTCGTCTGATCAGGATCTGCACTGATCACATTTTGGTCAATAATAACTTATGAATCAAAAAGCGAACAGTTTAGATACTGATCAGGCGGCACAGATATGCCAGCTGATCTGGATCTAAACTGTTTGCCCATGCTATAAAAGTGTATCTATGGAGGAAAGGGTTAACTATTCTTTCTTTGTTTTATTACTGCTAGTACTACACAATGCTTATGAAATATATTTCTATACTTATTTATTGTGATAAAAAATTATTTCAGCTCCAGGTCAATATGGTGCCCCAACCAAGCCAGTGCAGAATGGGCCACAGGTGAGCCCTCCTGGTGGATTAGGGGGACCCCAAGGAGATATGATCTATGGGGCCCAGAGGTAATGGTCTTATAAATTGTTTATATGACTGGTAAATTATCACATGCATCAGGTATTTATATTAAAATTGATGGCCTTTACACAATCTAACATAATAATAAATGATCCTTATTTTAAGAAACCTGCATAACTAAATTACTCATAAAATACAGGGTAGCATTCAGCTCAGTGAGGTGAGCTTTGATGCTTTAAAATTGTGATAGGTTGAATGGTAAATGTTTCATGAAAGCCTTTTGAACTGGGTTATAGTATCTTGAAGAGGATGAATGTTGATGGCTAAGCAAAACACAAATTATTTATGACTTTTTGAACTAATAACCCACTATTATTTTTAATGGTGTTCAATAGTACAGTGATTTAAATTGTCCATACAAATACTGGAATATTTCAGACATGGTGTTCCAGGACAGACACCACCGCGCGGTCCAGCTCCTGTGGGACAGATGGGTGGCCCAAGAGGCCCTGGGCCAGGACCCCAGATGATGCAAGGCCCTAATCAGGTGAGTTCATCTCAACATCAAGACAGACAGGTGACAGAAGTGACATTTACAGCCGATTTGGATGAACAATGTTATAAAACTTGAACTCTTCAAGCACATGCACATGTTGCATATGTAAAAAATGCTATACTGTGTTCTTGGAGGGTTAATATAAAATTTCTTTCATTCTACAAAAAAACCCCCAAAAACCTAAACTATGTTGCAATTATTTGATTTCACTCAATAAGTTTTCACCTTTTTAAAGGTGTGGGTGGCATCTAAGAACCAAGGCCCTAACTTCACAGGGTTTAGAGTGCTGAGTGGGTTCCCAATAGTTGTATTTTTGCATATCTTTTTTTGAGATTTTCAACTTTCAAACTCGAACCCCTTTTTCTCCATTGAATTGATTTTATCACATGCTTCCAGTCTATTATCACATGCTACCAGTATATTGTTTGCTTTAAGGTTACTTAGATTATTTCTTACCCATAATTAAACTGTAGATTCTTATCAGACTGCACAGAAATGTAGACTGATTTGGCTCTACATTGGCCGCCCATGGGATATTTGTCATACCCTTGAATTAAGGGTTAAGAAAAGAAGCCCAGTGTTATAAACATTTAGTCAAAGATAAGAAATTCAGCAAAGGTTATTTGTAATATATTGCGTTTCTTTCACTGCAGATGGCTAACCAGATGAGCAACTTGAGCTTATCAGGCTCATCACAGAGAGGCATGCCACCAGGGGTAGGTTAAACTATTTTGGATAAAGACTTTTGAAGCAGTTCAAACCATTGCTGTTGTATCGTTAAAGAAAGATTATATGTAAAAAGCCACTGAATGTTTTTCATTATTATTTCAATGAAATGTTACTAAATTTGAATTATGAAGAATTTTGATTTCCACAAGAAAAAGATTGCATTTAAACATGATATACTTTTGATAGGCACTTTCCTTTAAATAACTAGTAATTGTTTTGATGTCCCAAAAGCTGAAGGGTCAGGTACATACAGTGATTGAGGTGCTTGTCTGTTTTTGGCCATAAATTTGTAAACTCTTTGCAAGCTTAAAAAGTGATTGCTTTAATGTGATGGGAGTCATTTCCTCACGTTTACTTGTGAGGAAGAAGTTGCTATGGGGTAAATGTAAGATACAAATTACTTTATATTGCTTGCTTTATTGCATTCATCTTAATGTTTTGCAGGGTGGAGTCTCTACAACAAGTACATCACCAGGGTACAGAGTTTCTTCAGCACAAGGCCAGGCACCATACATGGGTCAGCCAGGACCTATGCCAGGACAGGGTCAACCAGGGCCTATGCCGGGACCACCAAGCAGTATGGGAGGACCTCCTAGCAGCATGGGTGGCCCTCAGAATACTATGGGAATGCCCCCAAGTGGTATGAGTGGTCCTCCCAGCAGAATGGGAGGACCTCCAGGATCTATGGGAGCTCCTCAAAGACCCCTAGGACCGGGTATGGGAGGACCACCAAGTAGTGTGGCAGGCCCATCTCACAGTATAGGAGGCATGCCACCAGCAAGAACTACACCACAGCCACAAAATACATATGGTATGCCTCCAACTGGTCCTGCTGGGCCCACTGTCTCACAAGGTCCTGCTCCAGGAGGCTTTAACCAGTACCCAACCTCTCAACCAAGTATGCCCAACAACCTCGTCAGTCACCCATCAGACAGCGGCTACCCACAACCCCCTCAAGGTGGGATGAACCAGCCTGGGTTTCCTCCACAACCATCTGGTGTTGGTATGCCTCCTCATCCATCACAAGGAATGCCACCTGTGTCTAGTGGACCCCCTGGAATGTATGGACATCAGCCAGGTTATGGAGCACCACCACCCATGGGTGCTGGACAAATGCCGCCATCTGCTATGGCTGGTCCAGGTAATTTTATTTAGTTATAAAAGACATCATGTTCAAAATTTCAGTAATAATCATAGGTTAATTTATTTTAAAATATACTGTTACAAAAGCAAATATTACAGGGGATCTGTTTGACTCTTGAACAAGGTTGTGACCCTTTTAAATTCAATAATTGCTAATTTTGACCCATGAGAATTTCAACCCAATTTAAATTTCATTACACTATACAAGGTAAAATTATTTTGACCCTCAGAAAAATATCAGCAGTGCATAATAGAATTGTAAGTGAATCCTCTGTATTACTATTATACATTTTTTAATAATTAAAAAGCATTTGATAATGTTTCACCAAACATCCTTAATTAGTGTGGTCACCAAAAAATATGCAAAATTGTTTCTTCTTTTAGGCTATAATCAACCTCCAGGGTTTCCACCGATGGGTGGAGCCCCTTCAGGTAGCCCTGGGTTTCAGGCACCGGGTTCTCAGGATATGCATGGACAGTATGCACCTGGTACCCAGCCTCCGCAGTTCAACCAGGGTTTCCCAGGAGCTCAACCTCCACGACCTGCTGGACCAGCCATGCAACCTGCTGGGATGCAGCAACAGCAAAAAAGACTCGATCCGGATCAAATGCCCAGTCCTGTAAGTACATCAGGGATTGGCTTAGGTTTCAGAACATGGAGAAGTTTTTTCAATTTCAGGGAGAAGTCAACTAGGATTTTGACTTTATGTGTGAACCATATAGGGAAAAACCTCCCTTGGCTGAGCAGAGGGAAAAGTTTTAGTCATTTGGGAGACTATTTCTTCCAAGTCTCCCTCTAAGCCATTCCCAGTACATTATCACACCTTACCATATTATAAATTTAGATTTTAATGTTAAAATTTATGTTTTTATTAACTTTCACTAGAAGACTTTATTCTATTAGCATTTGCACTGTAGAGTAATGAGCTTGGTAATGTTGCAACTATATTTCTAACATTAAACATGCGTTGAGTTACATTAAATATTCATCAGCAGTATTGTTTCTTAAACATAGCTGTGTATAAAAAATGTTACAAACACTAGTAACTAAATGTGACTTGTTTCATACTTCTTGATACTTATTAATTTGCTGTTTTGTTGTTGTGATTCAGATCCAGGTAATAGAAGATGATAAACGCAATCGTAGTGGAGTATTTATAACTGCTGGCAAAGGCCTGGTTCCTCCTCTAGTAACCACACAGTTTATCACACAAGATCAAGGTAAATATACCTTTACTCCATTTATACATATTTTTACACATGTGTGACCAGTGTAGTTCAAGATAGTTGGCACATCTGTGCCATCCAATCAGGATTTGCTCTGGTCGCATTTTGGTCAGAAATAACTTGGGACTAAATATTTCTTAAATCAAAAAGCAAACAGTGCAGATCCAGATCGGGATCTACACTGTTCACCCACACCATTAAGGCACATACATTTCCAGAAAAAAGGGATATACTTGTATTTCAGTCTTGCAGTATTTCATGGTTGCTTTAAAGAAGTGGTCTATATTGATTTTAAATTACTATCTCTACATTATAATGTGATAAATGATTCAAGTAAGATTAAATATATTGTAGCAGTGCCAGTAGTTTTTGTCTATGTAATGTTTACCTTAGATAGGGACATTCCATTGAAACTCTGCCAACTATATTTCTCTATTACATTGGTTTGTTTTATTATATAATGAATTTTATATAATAAATCTAATATGGCTAGAGAACTTATATAGATTTTAGTTGCTTCCTAGATTAGCATGAAGACCATGATGCATGTCTTCAAAAAGATCTTTAAAGAGGAAATTCAAGAAATTGAGAATTGGTGGGCACCACTGAATTTAAATGATAAAGTTTATTTGTATTAAAAATTCTGTTCTTTTCTGAATAGGAAAAAAAACATAATTGAAAACTCGATTAATTGGCTTCAGGGTTCTCCCCAGCCCATTTTAGCATAGCGGGAGCGCTACGCTTTGATCTCAACTACTGTACTTTCGCTACTCTAATTATCCCGCTATGCCTTAAACAGTTAACACTATGCCTTCCTGTTTATTGTAATATCCAAGTAATCATATGTCTCCACTCAAAAGTAGCCTCAGGCTATTTCCCTCCTTAAGAAAATACAGCTAAAAGGCCGTTGTTTACACAAATTAATGTCCAGTTGACAAATCAAGACTGGTGGGTGGGGTTTAAGACCAGTCTTTGACGTCTGCAAATTTTACCGTAATTTGCATTTCATTCTGGTTTGTGGCGATTCCTGATATGTACATTTCTCCCTTTTTTGAATGAAAACCCAAACCTATCAAACATCAGGCAAATAATCAAGCCCAAAACAATAATAAAATGCTCTATGTTTTGAGTTTTCTGTTTGATTTTCACATTCTTTTGTTGACAAATTGTTGATGTTGATGTGTTGTCCAGGATCGAGGTTAACTTTAGAAAACATTTTTTTAAAGAATTTTAAAGATCGTTTAAAATGTGAAATGTAGTAAAATATGTCAAAATTGGTTGATTTATTTGTTTTAAGTCGTTCTTTTGATTTATTTTGGAATGAAACACGGAAAACTGCAAAAGTCATATATTTTCGCGACCAGCTATATTTGATACAAGTTATACTCGACTTCAGAAATTTAAGTTGTATTTTTACTTATCCAGGCTATTATTAGTTTTGAAACAAACAATTTTCTTGTCCTAATCACTAACCTCAGTGTGAAATGGACTAATTTTACTTAATATTTAGTCCAACACTCCAAACTGATGATACCCAATATTGCAGCATATTAAAGACCACCAGACCCATTGGTTTACAAACAACCTATATTCACTTCTGCATAAAAATGACACAGATATTTTTAAAAGTGCTGAATGAATATATTAAAGATGTCTATTTATATTCAATACACATTAATATATGCTGCTTTTATTGAATTTCCCATTCTTTATAGTTCCAAAACCATGATACAACTAAACCTGAAGTTATTTTGGGGGATTTGTTAAGGGTTAGAAGGTGAGGTACATGTAGTTGGTAACATAACCTTGAGCATGGACTTCGTCCGCGGTCTTGATGAGCTATCCCTTAAAAATTTCTGGGGAGAACCCTGGGCTTGAATTTTAACTACCCATAGTAATTGTCCAGCCTGTCGATAAGTTTACCAAAAGCTTTAATTTATTAGTTCCAGGCTAGCAGATTATTGCCAATTTCTATGACTGCATTAATGTGAGGTCAGATAATAAGACATGTGTTCATTGCACAGGTAACTGTAATCCAGCGTTTCTACGGTCCACCATGTACAACGTCCCATGCACAGCTGATATGCTCAAGAACAGTCATTTACCATTTGCTTTAACTATTTCACCATTTGCCAAACTACAACCTGAAGAGGTAAGATAGCTTAATATCATTATATTAATCAGTTACCTCCATTGATGGGTTAAATGCTATTTAAGGGACAATATGCTTTCAGAAAAATGGAAAAGCTTGCATTTCTGATAACTTTTACAAACTTTATAAATGTTCTCAAATTTGTGTTGGAAGTTAGTCTGATATTAATACCCAAGACTTCAACAGTGGTTAATTGTAACATTATTTAATACCTCAACCAACTGATTGTGATGTGGCCCCTTTCTTTTTCAGTAGAATCACAAGTTTGTTCTTATATTTTTAAAAAAAGGTTAATTTTAAAATGGTAATTAAATGATTTATTTTATATTAATATTGTGCTAAGAACATATCCATTTCTACCATTAAATATAATGATATGTAATACAGATATGTTTTATCTTGTCTTAAATGCATTTTGAAAGTCACTGTAACACAAATGTGTTTTAAACAGTTTTCAGGGCATGTTACTTTGATCATTCACGTGCACTGTTGTTTTTTTTTCAGACTGCTCCCCCTATTGTGAACCTGGGAGAGTTAGGCCCTGTGAGATGTAAACGCTGTAAAGCATACATGAACCCTAACATGATGTTTATAGATGGAGGACGCAGGTTTCAGTGCGTCTTCTGTGGTGCTGCTACTGATGGTAGGTGGTCGTAAATACTAACCCTTTCCTCCATAATACGCATTTTTACGCATGTGCGACCAGTGTAGATCCACATCAGACGGCACAAATATGCCAGCTGATCTGGATCTAAACTGTTCGCCCATGCAATAAAGGTGTATCTATGGAGGAAAGGGTTAAACTCTTGTGTCCACCTATCCAGGGGTTGTAGGTTCAGTATAGCTCAGTAAAAAGTACTTCTTATCATCTGTCCATGATTTGTAGATTTGGTACAGCCTAATAGATGTAGGTTACATTCTCCAGTTGGCAACATTTCAGTAACAGTTTGACCAGAGATATCGTTATTTATCCTCTTCTTTGTTTTATACCTAAAATGCTAGTCGCATTTGAAACAAATTAAGACCTAGATCATCCTGCCCATCTGTGCAGCTTGAAGCATAATCTGATCTGGCTCTACTTTGTTTGATGTTCAATCTATAAATTTGTGAAAAAAAAAACTCCTTTGAACAAATTTAACAAACTCACTGAAATTCAAAAGAAAAGGCATGACTATTACACAAATTCACTAGGTTAATGTGAGCATGTTGTTAGTTACATGCATGCCGATTAAAAAGCAGGTACCATTAAAGATAAATTTGCCTGCCACCTTTATATTATTAAGCATTGTAGATTTTAACTGGTTTAAAAATGAATTATGTTCATGCTGTGGTTTTCATAAACTTGCTAGCTCTCCAACCAGTTAGATTTCTCTAATCACTGATCACTACATAAAGTTAATTTTCATTTAATACATAATTCATATCTTTCAAATTAGTTGACAACTTGTATTATGTAACATAGAACATAACATTGTTTTCAGTCCCTGATGCCTATTTTGCCCATCTTGATCACACTGGTCGAAGAGTAGATGTTTATGACAGACCTGAACTCCTCCTGGGCTCCTATGAGTTTGTTGCCACTAAAGATTATTGTAAAGTAAGTATAATCTAATTGCAATAATGGTGATGATCTGTGTATTTTAGGAGCTGTGGCTAGGCTGTTCAAGCAGACATTTTTCATTACAACTAAATTCTTAACATGGTCCTTTTAAAAAATACATGTTTACAATATGACTCTATTCTTGAACTGATTTCAAAACAGTTAAACCAGTTTGATACAATAATACTTCAGGTTTGTTTAGAAATTAATTTCATCATAGTTTTATTTTTCACTCGCTTTAGATTTGTTATCTATAGTGTTGTTTACTGTCTTTTGTGACAACTTAAGCAAATCTGGTGTGTAAGGTCATTTATGCAAGCAATTATATTTTTTACATGGAATGTTTTCTATTCTTGTGAAAAGCTTGAAAGTAACCAGCCAACATGTTGTTGTTTTATTTCAGAACAGCACATTGCCAAATCCTCCGGCTTTTATATTCATGATTGATGTGTCATATAACTCTGTGAAGAGTGGACTTGTTGACTTGATCTGTGAACGTTTGAAAAAAGATATCCTTGTCAATTTACCAAGGTGTGTTTGATGGGATTATTCTCTTCTTGTTTGTATACTGATCCACTCAGTCCAATGTGGAGGTGGTAAAACTAGCGTTGAAATACAATCAGTTACTTAAAAAAATACAGAATGTTATTTACCTAAAACAAAGACATATTTAGTCCACCTAAGTGGCATTAATTTCACAGGCTATTGAGTTTTAAGGCTACTTACCATGAAACCAAGCCGATCTCAGTGACTGCTGGTATCGAACTGGAGAATTGTAGAAACACCAATGTTAAATGCCATAAATTAACAGAAAGAAGAAGTTAACAAGGGTTTCTTCTCTGTTTCAGAGATGTTGGGGCTGAACAATCACAGATCAGAATAGGGTTTGTGACATATGCCAAGGAAATACACTTCTATAATGTCAAGGTAATGAATTTGACAGATCAACTGGTACTTTTGTTTTATCTATTATATCAGTAGACTTAGTTGTAGAAGGATAAATGCCATAGAAACGTTATTTATCTTAAGATATTGATATATTATGACTAGGTGTTGCAAGTAAAGTAATTCTTAGTCTTAGTTGAAAACTACATCACAGGATTGAATAAAAATGGGTTGGATTGTTGCAAGATTTTTTAATTTTGCTAATTTACCCATAACTTTAATATATGAAGTTTAAATATGACTTGACCCTTTACACCATAGATATACCTCTATTGCCTGGGCGAACAGTGTACATCCAGATCAGCTGGCACATCTGTGCCATCTGATCAGGATCTACACTGTTTGCTTTTAGATTTGTTAGGTTATTTGTGACCAACTGCTGCAGATCCAGATCAAATGGCTGTAATTTGCCAGCTGATCTTGACTTCTACTAGTTGAACATAGTTTAAAATGCAAGACTTTGAGATATTCATGTAGGCTTACCAAGATCAAAAGGTGGAGCATGAGGTTATAATACAGAAATCATAATGAAAACTATCTCAGGTACATTAATAATAGAGCATTAATTATTACATGTGATAAAATTGAGGGTATTTCGAATTTATTTTTGGCAGTCATGTTTCTCAGTCACATACAGCACCATTGATTAAAGTATAATTATTGTATATTTTATTGTGTACAGGGAACATTAGCCCAGCCGCAGATGTTGGTTGTATCAGATGTAGAGGATGTGTTTGTTCCGTTACTTGATGGTTTCTTTGTTACTCTGGAGGAATCCGAGGCTGTCATAGACAGGTTAAAGTGTTACATAATTTTAGAAGGGAGGTGGATATGTTTTAATGTAGTGGTCAAATAATTTTTTATATTCAGTAATACTTGTTCAAGGCTCAAAGTGCTGTAATACTTTGGGTATTTCCAGCTTTTGGTCTGTGTAAGCTTACTTCGCACAGAAATAGAAAGGAAGCTGCAAAATCATCAGCCATGAATGGAAGGTGATCAGAATGTTTGCTGTATTAAGGTTTTAGAACTGTAATATTTCCGCCAAACATCGACTTATGCCGTCACTTATTCGTTTTTTCCGAACGCCGATTCGTACGTTTCCGGTTGATACTATTTTTCGTAAAAGGAGTCTACTCTTAAGGTGTTTTCCGCGATTATGACGTCATTAATAACTAAATCAAATAATTACAAAGAGCGGATATAACATTGATGTAAAGTTAACAAATATTTTCATAACAAATACTCAAAATAAGTCGATAGATGAACAACTCTCAGTAATGAATAGAGCAAATATGAAATTGACCACCGTTTAATCTATATTCCGTGGCGTAATGGTAACACTCAGGAATCTTCATTTTGACGGACCCGGTTCAATCCTCGGGAGAGGAACCTTTTTTCCCCTTTTTCTTCTTTTTTTTAAAAATTATTGTAAGGAAATTTTTTGAGAAAATAGTATAATCAATAGGTTTAAAATTCGGAAATAATTGTTATTATTCTTCATCTTCATTTAGTAGCCATGAAAACTGAAATATTGTAATGATATTATTACAAAATACTGACTCTTTTATAATACAGCATCAGAATCACGATATGAAACTAAAATGATTATGGAATCTGTACTTTCATTTAGGAAAATGTTGCTATTTTATTGTTTCTATAATTGAACAGTAATTTTGTGATATTTGTCTTATAAAACTAATTTTATATGTTTGCACGATGATTTTTTCCTTTAAAAGAATGCTTTGGTTGCTATGGTTACGGTTGCCAAAATTACTTTTTTGAGGTTAAATTTTAACCAGCATAGCTGATTGCTTGCTAATTTCTTGTTTTTCAAAAAATTTGAGGGGGTATAAAATTTCACCATTCGTAAACCAAGCCCTTAGGTTTTTGTGGTTTTTAAGCGTTTGGTCTGGGCCATAGGTACCTATTTTGTAGGCCAATAAAATGAAAACGAAGACGGTGAGGTGCTCTTTTTTTTTAATTATTTGATTCAATACACATTGCAGATAATTTTAATGTATAACACAATTATTTTACTGCATTAAACATGCACAAAAATCACAGATAAAAACTTGCTTAATTTTTGCAGATCGGAAAAATGTGCATTTCCGAAGATGGGGTACACTTTAAAAAAGTCAATTTATAAAGTGTTAGAAATAAATTCTAAACATAATGCTTGTTTTTTCTTGTTCAGATATGATGTCCTTAAACAATTAGCCTTTATTTTACAAAATTTTACAAGGTTTCAAAGAAATAGAGATGAATTTAGCTTCTAGTATGTTTGATTTTACAGCCCATTTTCCGAAACAGAGGGTCCCCTTCTAAAATACTAAATTTCTCGAGTTACACACGGTAAATGTTTTTTAAAACTCGTGTTTAGATGTCTAAATGGATGTACTTGGAAATGAAAACAACAAAATCCCAATCTGCAAAAGTGCATATTACAGTTCTAAAACCTTAAATTGCCCTCCCCATCTGACTATTACCTGTATTATTTGTAGAAAAGTATATTCAAAACTTCCTCATAATTGAACTGCAGATATGTAACTTGAAGTGAGATTAAATGGTAATTTAGTGAAAAATACTTCTTATTGTTTTTTTTTTGTTCATCAAACACTATGTTAAGACAACACGACTTTATTCTTTAAAGCATTAAAATCAATATTGCTGATTAGTACTGCTAGACAAATTAAAATAAAAACACCTTAATAACAACAATAATCTTTGTTTGCAGTTTGCTATCCCAGATTCCTCAAATGTTCGCCGAATCAAGGGAGACAGAGACGGTACTTGGACCAGTGATTCAGGCAGGCCTGGATGCACTGAAGTCAGCTGACAGAACAGGCAAACTATACATCTTCCATACCTCTTTACCGATTGCAGAGGCACCTGGGAAACTGAAGAACAGAGATGATAGAAAACTGCTAGGCACTGATAAGGAAAAGGTAAGTCAGGCTTGCTAATCTTTATTTTAATGAAAGAGAATCAAATTCTTATTGTCCATTATATTTTATTTATTAACTCTTGGGATTGGCCAAGATGGTCAGGAAATGTTTTGGAAAATATAAGTGATGTGTCCAACTCTCCTTCATGAAACAGTTGAATCAAGGTTGAGCAAACCTGGGATTCTATTTCTCCAAAGGCTTCATCAAGTTCTTTCCCTTTCTGTATGTCTGTTGGAACATGTTTTAGCAACGAAAATAAGAGTTCATTAAAAAAAATGTGTGGGTATTTCAGTGGGTATTATTTTCTTATAATTTACACTTAAAAATGTATGGACAAGTGTATGTATCTTAATATAATACCTTAAGTTGTAGAAAATTTTGGGCGCAAATTTCAGTCCTATTGAAAACATGTGAATTCATTAATAATCCTGGAGTATTGTTATTTTGTACGGATTCCATGGCTAGATCTGTTCAGGCATTAAAAATGTAGAATTGCATGAAAACATGGATTTAAAAAATGGAAACTTTTAATTTAAGAACCCACAAAATTTTGTCCTCAAGATAAATGCATTCATAGTAACGGAACTATTTAACTGTTGAGTGTATTTGTGTATTAATTATTACATGTATGGTTGCAGACAATCTTGACTCCACAGAGTAAGTTCTATAGTCAGCTAGGACAAGAGTGTGTTGCAGCTGGCTGTAGTGTGGACATGTTCCTGTTCCCTAACTCCTACTGTGATGTAGCTACCATCTCTGACATATGCAGGCTAACTTCTGGAAACATTTATAAATACAGCTATTTTCAGGTAAATCAGTTGTCTTTTTTGGTAACCTTTCTACTTTTTTGGTAACCTTTCTACTAATGTTATATTGCCAATACTGCTGCCTGTGTTTGGCATCATTTAAGGTGCTGGATTCGTGTTTGGCATCATTTAAGGTGCTGGATTCCCACTACATCTGTTGAAAGCCAGAAGGGGTCATCAGCAATTCTTTGTTCGCTGTTGACCCCTTCAGGCTTAAATGGACAAGTATATGCCTTGCGAGCTTTGCTGCCGCATGACACTTGTGAGTGTTGCCACTGCTACCAGAGTTGGAACTACACATCTAGCTACATTTGCTTACTGTAAGAACTTAGATACACATTTAGAGTATGCAAGTTTTATTCCATATTGATTAGACTTTTTTGTCATTGGTCTTTTTCTTTCCACCTCATATTAATGTTGGGAAACAGTTGCTTTCTTGCTGAGAACTGGTTGTACTGGTTAGAAACTTCTAGTTTGGTTAACCGAGTTACGCTTACAATTGAAATCTTATTGAAAACTGATGTTTAACAGAAAATATTTATATTTATGTTGCACGTTGTTACTATGAAGGGTTTGCGTTTGCAACAAAAACCTTAGCTCTGTTGTATGGCTCACAAACTGTTGGACTGTGGACAATGTTTTGACTTGTGATGTTGCCTTGCCACTAGCTATTCCAATTGCCATTCCAACAAATTGTTTCATACATTTTATTTTTAGAAAGATTTAAATATTTAATAGTGTAAAATGTAAGAATTGACGTGATTGGTTATTGTGTTCATCTGGAAAAATTTGAGTTGTTTATAAAGCCTTTTACTTTAAATGAAACAAAGGTTTTTCCACAGGAACTTGAATTTCTTTCAATAATCACTCTGATCTCACATATATGACGTTTGACCCTATACACATATATAATAAACTGTTTATTATATATGTATATACCATCAAACGTCATATATGTGAGATCGGGGTGATTATTGAAAGAAATTAAGGTTCCTGTGGTTTTTCATTACCTGATGACTGCAATAAATGATCAAGTTGGTCCAGAGATAAGAGTCCTATGTTTTTACAATACAGGCAGACTTAGATGGCAACAGATTCATTGAAGATCTAAAGAATAATGTTCAAAGTCAGAGAGCATTTGATGCCATTGTCAGAGTGAGAACAAGTCAAGGTACTCCAATGTTTTGTATTTTATTCGACCTGCCAGTCAAGACTTATTGTATGCATTTCCTGATAATGAGCTTCCAGGGAAGCTTTTAAATTTTGTCCCATTACTGACATTCAAACCAGTGTGAGCTGGTCAAAGAGTTCAGATTTACAAAATACATTAACAAGTAAAATTCATATTAAAATAAATTTCAAACTATATACTACTGTCATATAATGGTTTCCTGTGGCAAATCTTTTTTACTTAGTCAATTATACTTTATTAAAGTATCTAACTTCGTGCAGAAAATGTCATCTGTTTTTATTCCAATTGTTTTAAAACAATCTGTGATTAAGGGGCATCCATGGCCGAGTGGTTAAGGTTTACAACTGAGAATCACTTGCCGCTGTGAGTTTGAGACCTACCAATGTCAAGATCTTTCATGTCAGGAAGCTTGCAAGCTAGGTTGCGGAACGTCGGTGGTTCTACCGAGTTGCCCGCTCGGGCCTGAAAATTGTCCGGAGGGGCACCTGGGGTCTTCCTCCGCCATGGTATGCCAATTGGGCCTAAGAAGCAATAAGCTTAGCATCTGTTGATGTTCTGGCCTCTAATCTACATGAAACTACATGAAATAAAATTGATTCCTTTTTTAAATATATTTTTCCAATTATAAGATGTTTATGCCTACTTTTTCAGGTATCAGGCCAGTGGATTTCTTGGGAAATTTCTACATGTCTAACACAACAGATGTTGAAATGTGTGCTATAGACAGTAACCAGGCTGTTACCGTGGAAATAAAACATGATGATAAACTCAATGAGCAGGAAGGAGCATTTGTGCAGGTTGCTGTGCTTTTTACCAGTGTCAGTGGACAGAGACGCTTAAGAATACATAACATAGCAATGAATTGTTGTACACAGCTTGCAGATTTGTTCAGAAATTGTGAACTGGATACTTTTATAAATTATATGTCAAAATTTGGTAAGTTCCTTAAAGATTTTCATAATTGATTCAGTTATTTGAAAATGAAACAAAATTTCTCAAAGAGCCTTATAAGTATGAATGCTTTCTTATGAAAAATTCAAATTTGCAGAAAAATTGATTGTTGACAAGTTACTTATTCAAGTTTTGTCCAGTCTAATGCCAAATGTACTAGTTTACAGTAATATTCTACTGAAACTTGATGATAAATATATATAAAAAAATCTCAGAATGACTATGAGAATGTTTTGTTGGGATGGACCAGATGGTGTTAAAACTGTTTTAGCTGATAATCTGTTATCTGATTTCTTACACAGCTATTAGAGATACACTCAACAAGAGTCCTAGAGAAACCAGAGAACACATAATGAATGAAGTGGCCAATGTGTTGGCTTGTTACAGGAAGAATTGTGCCAGTCCTTCCTCGGCTGGTCAGCTTATCCTGCCAGAATGTATGAAACTGTTGCCGCTCTATGGTAACTGTGTCATCAAGAGTGATGGAATACAAGGAGGTAAGTTTCTCTAGAGATTGTCTACAGAACAATATAATAGGATGCTTAAATAAGATATAAGCAAATTAAGCATAAGTCAGTTAGAAACATTGATCAATTATTAAAGTAATTTAACTTGACAGACAGAAAAGCAAGTGCTTTTTGTGTCGCCTGCGATAGCAGGTAGACACTTAGGGATCCTATTGTCTGTCGGCATCGTCAGCGTAGGTGGCGGCGTAGGGTAGTCCCCCAGCTTTAACATGAAACTTAATGTTGCCTTTAACTTTGAAAGTACTTGTCCTATTCACTTAATACTTAGAATATATCATCAGCATGAACAATGCCATCTGTGACAACAAGAATGATAACTCCAGTTTCAATATTTTTTGAGTTATGCCCCTTTCAAATGCAACTTAAACATGAAACAATATATCATCAGCATGAACAATGCCATCTGTGACAACAAGAATGATAACTCCAGTTTCAATAATTTTTGAGTTATGCCCCTTTCAAATGCAACTTAAACATGAAACTTAATGTTAGTACGGTAGGCCTATGGAAAGGGGTCAACAAAATTGCAACAGAAAAGTTTTGATGTGTTTTATGTAAGAATAGTAAAAACATACATTTAAAAACAAAATTGGACAAAATCGGACCATTATTAATCGATTTGCATCGTTTTTCTTGTATCCGGAATAGTTGTATCCAAAAACATTAACACTTGTCACATGTACAGTTGAACATTTCTATATTTTACTTGAAAATAGCCTATTCACTATACTGTTTTGTATTGGTCAAGGCATAAAAAGTTATAAATAATAAATTTGTCATAATTCTGAGTGCTATCAGTCGTGGTAACCGAGAGACTTGATGATACAATTGATCAGAAAATATAATATGTTCATGTAAACATTTACTTTTTATAAGTAACATTTGAAACTAATCTAACTTCTGTACCGATTTCTTAAATTTTAAACATCAAAACGTCCTATTTTATTTGTCCATTATCAACATATATTTGAAGAACTTACTGTGCTATTATGTGGTACTAAATTGCACGGTAACTATATATGTCATCCGCAATTATACATGTCACATATATCACATGTTAAGATAAGATATTCGTTAGTTAATATCAAGATGAACACATGTCTTATTTGTAACTCACCCTGGTACCAGCTCTCCCAAGTACAGGGAGGACTCTCACATACAACTCAAGGTAAATAATTTTAGAGGAGAGGTGGTGTAAGTATTTCGTTTGTATCTCCAGAAATTCAAAACCTTCAAAAAGTGAAACATATCAGCGCTCTTAAGTGTCACAACATTTCATCTTGAAATAAACAAACTACGGCGAGCTAAACGCGAAAGTTTGACTCAAAAATATCAAATGTCAAAATAAAACGTAAAATACTCAGTACATACTGCAAATTTATTCATTTTTGATACAATATCTTATAGTCCCGTCTTCCTACAACAACCAGTTCAAATTCCAAGCCTTGATCTGTTTTATTTAATGAATGACTTGTTTTTAAAGATGGTCAGTGGTTTCAAAACGGCACTCCCATCACACAGGTGTGTAATTGTTTGGCACTCACCAAATACAACCACAGAAAGTCTCAAAAATGTCAAGAAATCGTCAGTAATTTTGTTTTAGTATATGTGGGAGGTCAATATACTCAAAGCAAATCTTAATAGTTACTATGCGTCTCAATTTTCTAAAATTTTAACAAGTGTCTACTATAATTGGAACAATCAAGAGATTAGCGTGCAAAATTGCAATGATTTTGTTCAGTCTTTTGCGGTGTTCTTTATCTTTCGGGACTGATTGTTTATTTGCGGCACTGCATTAAAAGCAGATCTTAACCAAGTGTATCCTGTAAGAACATAACAATTTCAGGACACTATTCATCGAACTTGTTTAAAACGACAAGATTCTTGGGCTAATCAAGATCTGGGTAGAATTCAGTCAGTAAATGACCTTCATTGCAGTGTTAATTTTAGAACATTTAAATCTATACCAAGTATGTATGATATCAAGATAGGTGAACCTAATTCTCAACCTAAGAGGTCTAAGAAAGTGGGTAGGCCAGCGTTGTCAGCCACTGATACCGCATTTTATCGTGTTGCAGAATTTCTATGTGAAAATGAGGATGACTTGATATCTATAAATGACTTAATTTCTAAGATGGGAAATTTCTCGACTTATGGAACATTTTGGTGATCAAATTATAATTTCAAGTATAAATGGTAAGCCAGACATTGTTACATTTCGTGAAACAGCCTCTTCTCTTCTTCATCAATTTTACAGCATGCCCAAACAGACAGATCCAAAAGTCGAAAAGCGCAGACTCTTTTAAACAGTAGCTCGATTAATAAAAAGTGATATCAAATGCATTGACCTTGAAAAGAGTATTTATCCTGAAGAAATAGCTTCCTTAGACAAAAATTAAGAATTTATTCCGGAATCCCTGAAATCTTTTCTTTCAGTTTGTATTTTAATAACTGTTAATGACAAAGACAAAAAGGTTGCTTGCATAGGTCAAGCAGTTATGCAAAATGTGAGACCAAGGTCAATACCTTCACCTCTACAATAAGGGATAGGCGTTCAGATGCATAGACAGTTTGGTTCCCTGTTTCTTATTGATTCTTTACATGAATACTGATTTTCGGTTTCATACACAGAAGTTCAGAAGTATGAAAAAAGCGCGACAGTACACCAAGGCACAGAGACAAGCGGGTTCTCAAGAGAAATGTGTATACAGTATGTTGCAGATAATGTTGACCACAATATAAGAACCATATATGGGCTTGACACATTTCACGGGATGGCCATAATTGCTGCGATTATGCCTAGTACATGTAATCTAAAACCAGTCCCTCGCATAACTGTAACAGCCGAAGATGTTGCAGCTGTGGGTAGAATAGATGTAAAAAATTTTAAACCCAAAGACAATTTTGAAATACCATTACAGTTCAACCCACTCCCACTACCACAATTTACTTCGAAAGACCCGTCAGCAAATATTGACCTTTTGTTGCAAATGTTTTGGTTATTAAAACTGGTTACACCATCTTGGAAACAAATAAAACATTTCGCCAATGTTCTTCTGTATTTTATGATCAAGAAGCCACAAAAGAAGATGTTGCTGGAGAAAAAGCTTTAGTGGTATTATACAATGGTAAAGCTGAATACTCGCTTAATAATTTACAGCTGAGTAAATTCTTTCAAAAGGTGGCATCGAGCGACAAATATATTTCTCCCGAGAATCTTCCGCCAACAACATAAGCAGCAAAATACCATAGCCTTCGTGTGTACAAAAACAATTACTTTTGCAATCATTTCCTAGTTAAGGTAAAACTTCTTGCAATATAACCTTAGTAATATTACTTTTCTACAAAAACTGTCTAAAGTCGATGGCTACAAAGCGTTAAGTAGTTATTTGACCATACTGTCTATGTAAGTTTTACAACATATAAAAATCAACCGTTTGTGAACAAGCAATTTTGAGTGGGTGGGGTAATTCAACATTAAGAATTGTTGGTTTATTAAAATGACCGATAATATTTAATTTTTAAGAGACTTGATGTTCATTTACAAATAATATTTTATAGAAGTTGGTTTTAAGACTAGAATTTGAAAGAACTGTGTAGAAAAAGTGTCGAGTGATGCACATAGCCAGCTATATATATATATATTTTTTTTTTCAACATCATATTTTCAACATACGAATTTATGGATTTCCGGTGGTCCGATTTTGTCCAATTTTTGATATGATTCAGTTTATATTAAATGTGATTAGTGGTGAAAATTTCATTTCTGTTGCAATTTTGTCTAGGTTTGACGTATTTTTTTCATAATGTGACTGTACTATGTTGCCTATCACTTTGAAAGTACTTGTCCTATTCACAACATACTTGGAAAATATCATCAGCATGAACAACAGCGGTTACAACAAGAATCATAACTCCAGTTTGACTATATTTTGAGTTGTGCCCCTTTCAAATGCAACTATAACAGGAAACTTAATGTTGACTTTAACGTTGAAAATAATTGTCCTATTCACTTAATATTCAAAATAAATCATCTTCATGAACAACGTCATTACAAACAACAAGAATGATAACTCCTGTTTGACTATTTTATGAGTTGTGTCCCTTTAATATGCAACTTTAACATGAAACTTAATGTTGCCAATAAAATTAAAAGTACTTGTTCTATTCACTCTTGTAATATATCATCTTCATGAACAACAACAACATTGGTTACAACAAGAATCATAACTCCTGTTTGACTTTTTTTTAGTTATGCCCCTTTTAAATTAAAATTTTACATGAAACTTAATGTTGCATATAATTTTAAAGTACTTGTCCTATTCATTAAATACTTGGATTGTATCATCAACATGAACAGCCCCATTGACGACAACAAAAATGATAACTCCTGTTTCAATATTTTTTTAGTTATGCCCCTTTCAAAGGCAACTTTAAAATGAAACTTATTGTTGAATTTAACTTTGAAATTACTTATCCTATTCACTTTATACTCTGAATATATCATCTGCATGCACATAGCTATTGGTGAAGAATGATAACTGAAGTTTCACCATTTTTTAGTTAAGCCCATTTCAAAGGCAATTAAGGTGACACATGTGTTCCATGGTTTAGTATTGCAATAAATTTGAATTAAGTCTTTTTAGCATATATGATTAAACATAGGCCTATGTTTCAACTTTTTGCAAGCAGGTGACACATGTGTTCCGCGGAACACCAAATTCTAGTTAAGTCTCCTTTTGCAATCAGTCTTTGGATATACCTGAAAAAATAACAACAGTTTTATTTGGAGTTTCCAGGAAATGGATTTATCAAACAGTACTTACCAGGTATGTGCAAATTTGGAAAGATCACAGTTTATGTGGTTGTTTACTAAAGGAAAGAGAACATGCAGTTACGTGATATGTTTGCAAAATGATCGAGTTTAAAGACACCCTTTGACAATCCTGTACCTGTTTTCAAGATTTTATTGCCTTTTACTTGCATTTTTGAGCCAAAAACTGATCTTGCATAACTGGATGAAATCTGTCTTCATTCATAGGGACAGCCTGTATAACACTTTAGCTTATGACTTATGAGTGTCATTTATGTTAATTGTAGGTCAGGACATATCAACAGATGACAGGAGTTACCTTATGCACCTCATAAACTCAATGGATGTAAAATCTTCTTGTGCTTTCTTCTATCCAAGACTTATACCGCTGGTAAGTTACCCAAGGCTTTTGTACAGTCTTTTAAGTGACTGATGTTTATGAAGTTGCTATTTTCCATGAGAATTATTTGGTTACATGCAGCAAAACAGATGATACTTAATATTTTAGGACATGTTTTATAAACTTGAAATGTTATAACTTATAAGTAAAATTGCAGACATCTAAGAGTTACCTATGAAAATAGTTATTTTATTGCATAAGAAGTTTATACTGTTCAGTTTAATGCATAGAGGGTTCTGAATTTATAGTTTATTGCTCTGAACCCGAGATAAGAAACAAATCTTTAAAAAATTCCAACTTCTGATAGGTCTTTTTGAGACTTGATAAATGTTCATTTAATCAGCAATAATTTACATGCTGGTATTATTGCTTGTGTGACCAGTATAGATACTGATCAGCCGAAACAACATTGGTCACTTCTTGGTCAGAAATAAATTAATGAATCTAACAGTGAACAGTGTAGATCCTGATTAGATGGCGTGGATGTGTTGGCTGATCTGGATATACACGGTTTGGCGACGGGATGTCATTCATACCCTATGAAGTAAAGTGTTTAATTGGCGCTGGTCTACCAGTTCAGTTTTATTATGTTAAGGCCTAATATATTTTTGCCCAATTTATTATTTTCTAAGGCTGCTGGTGTAGATAATGGTGAAAGCAAAACTATGACATCTAAAGTACTGCTGTCTGAATCTCTTGACCACAAACATTGACAGTGTGATTGATTGTTACATGTTTTACAGCATAACCTGGACCCAAAGTCACGAGACCTGCCAGTTGCTATGAGGTGCTCTGCAGAAAGATTACAGGACACAGGTGTTTACCTTCTGGGTAAGACTTTCTGTTGTTCATGATACATTAAAAACAAAACATTACAATATTTCTAAACTTTTGATAAGGCAGACTCCTACTTTTATCTAAATATTTGAAGAGTTTGTGACCAGTATAAGGATTCTGATAAGATTTAGTTTGAATTATAAAATTCCTAGATAAATTTGAATGGATACTTTTTTATATTTTTGAAAATTAGAGTTTAGCAGACTATTATGGATAAACCCTTTTTAGGTGGGCAACAGTTCCGTCATGTTTATAGTAAACTGTAGAATTGCTGCTTGCTTGTGTGAACTGGACATCAATAGTCATACCAGCAGGTCAATTTAAAAACTTGCTGGTAAATGGTTGCCGGTTTCAGCCTACACAGATCATAGACCTTAGAACAAAAACTCTTTAATTCATGATAACAACATGATGAAAAGCAAAATGTACCGCTTTTAAAACCCATTTTGATGAGTAGATGAATACTTTCTTTTTGCAGAGAATGGTGTCTCGATGTTTATGTGGATTGGTCACAATGTAGATCCTGATTGGATACAGAAGGTGTTCAGTGTTCAAAGTGCTGCACAGATAGATATAGATAAGGTAAGAGCAGAGTACAGGCTTTCTAGAATGTTGCACCTAGTGAATGGAGCAGCGGCGGATTAGACTGAAGACTTTGTATCTGAATGGGTGCAAGTTTTCAGGTTTTTGTGTGTCTAAAAATGGTTGATTTTCTTTATTTTCCCTATATAAATTAAAAAATTTTCAGGATTTCAGAATTCCTAACTTGTACCCTTGTATCTGTGCTATATGATCAGGTTCTGCACTGGTCACTATTTATTCTGTAAATTTCTGCAAAACACCCACATTAACAATAAACAAACAGGTTTTAATTTAAAACAGTAGATAACATTTATTTTTAGTTAACGGTAAAGTAAATAGACCGGATATTTATGTTTGCAGTGTCGTCTGTTGGAATTGGAGAATGAAACTTCACATGTTGTCAGAGAAACTATCAAGAAAATTACTTCACAGAGAAATAGATACATGAAGGTAACACTCTTATTTCATACATTTCTTTTACTTCAGAAGAGCTGTTACATATTGTGGATCTACAATATACGACTGGCAAAGAAACATAGCACACCAATCATTAGTGTGTACACTGCAGATATATAATGTTACGTGGGATAAGAGTTATACTATTATACCAACACTTTTCCATTTTATTGATAAACTAAATTCTGTCACCCCATCCCAATAAATGGTGCATTAAATTATTATGTCAGTATACAGTCTTTACTGTGGAATATTCCCTAATGCGGAACTTTCTGCACATCAAAGTCATGTAGTCAGTGGGTTCTAAACATGTTGCCAATAGGTGGCAAAAACCATTAACCATTTACTGTCTTAATTTTGTGCCCCAGAGTTTGTATAAAGATTTATTAAAAACACAGTAACTAATAATGGATAATAAAGAAACAAAATAATAATATACACATTTCACATTGTAATTCTTTCAGTCATACTAGTAGTATGATGCTTGTACATCACGTAACGACTGTCATTGTCTTTATCAGTTTAGGGGTTTTGGCTGTTTGTTGAGGCTGTGTTTTTTTATTGTGGCTATTTCAGATATGCATGTTTCACTTTTTTTTATTCACAGGCGTTTTCTCAAATTTCTGTAAGAATTTGTATTTAGATAAAAATATAGTGTTTTCCTTTACTTTTACAGTTGACTATAGTGCGTCAAAGAGACAAGCTAGAACCGTGGTTTAACCACTTCTTGGTAGAAGACAAGGGACAGAATGGCAGTGCTTCCTATGTGGACTTCTTGTGTCATATTCATAAAGAAATACGGAATTTATTGAGCTAGGCACTGCATCTGTGAAAATAATACAATGAAGAGCACAAAATGTGATATTGTTATCAGCATACTTTAAGCACTGATTATGCTCCATCTTGAAAGATTAGGGAAATAGGAAGTTGGTCGAGAAAAGAAAAAAATGTGATATAAAAAGCTATAAAATGGCTAAGCACGCCCTGAGAGGAGGATGTATTGATAAATCTGAATTATACTGTTAAAGGTGTGACTAATTCTAGATTATTCTAAATAAAGGAAGAAAATATTTTTAAAGAAAATGTATTACTTACAAGATGTTACTGACTCGGCATAGGCATATTCTGTATCGATTGCTGCCAGAAAAGCAATATAAATATGCAGTCAAATAAATATATTGAAAACATTTGATGTTTGCCTAATATATACCATTTATACCAAATTTAATTCTAAGGTTGGTGCAATACCAAGTTTAAAAGTATTTAGAAAAACAGACCAATTGACAAACTGTGGAGATAATTTACAAGGCACTAAAGCCCTTTTATTTCTTTTACACAGGAAAACCACAAACACTAAATGATGCAAATAATATTGTCATAGTTTCAGTTGTAATATGTCTTTCATACTTGATGGTGAGAGAGAGTAATTGTCCTTTATTTCATACAAGATTGTGCATGTGGAATTGTATATGATAATCAATCAAATTATATTCTACTAAAACACTAGTCACATTAATAACTGTTAGGAATTTCTTTAATACTGTTAATGTTAATTTTATATTGCTGCTCCTTAGACAGCAAATATCAGCTGTATGCATCTTGCATAGAAAAGATAAAGGTGAAGTAAAATAGTTCTAAGTAAATTGCTGTTGGGATGTTTATTTCCTCAGATACCCATCTTACTGTCTTCAGAATTAATAAGTAAACGAGGAAGTAATATCAGTATTATTTGTTGGACAGATGATTATAAGAATATTACTGTGTAACCTGTTACCAGTTTAAGTGATAATGTGCCATTTTTCAATCAAAAATATTTGTAAAGGTAAAACTGTAAACGGTCATTGCCGGCTCTATCAAGCTCTGTAAAGCTGTTGAATAAAGAGGCTTTTCCTATTCTTTGACAATTCTTTATGTACAAACACTTTCTTTGTAAATAGTGGAAGTTGTGTCATTATAAAGTTGGTCAGCTTACCATTTTAGGATAAATGTAATTAATACTTAACTCCACATAATGGGTTATATCCAATGTACAATCAATAAATTGTGCATCTGTGCAGTTTGATCAAGATTTTCACCAGTGGTCACTTTTATTTTAGTATTTTTGACCATGAAGAAAGAGTAGATTCTGATAAAACTGTTAGGATGTAGAGCCTGATCTGGATAGACGCTAATCACCCACGGGATATATACCATATCCCATGGAGTAAAGGATTAAATGATCATTTTGTAGGTAAAGCTTGATGTATTTATCCTAAGAGGATGCAGAAAACATTATCAAAAACATTCTGTATGACAGATCTTCCCATTTAATTCACATCTGTTATAGCATAGGTTTTAGGTTGTTTTTTAAATGCTTTAATCACTTTAATAAAAAGAATAAATATTTAAGGATAATCTACATTTAATAGATATTTGTTAAAGAAATATATCCTGCAGGCATGAAACAAGATAATGGCATGAAAATTGCTAAAATATCCTTGATGAAAAAAAGTGTTAAAACAGATGTGAAATATAACTACTTAATATGTTATGATATTGTACTAAATTAATTATTCCTTGAATGATTGAGATTACTTTTGTTTTGATTATCTCCATCTTGGACTGACTTACCACAGCTTTGTTGCAAGCTATTGGCTCTCCAGTAGTTTCTTTTTGACATGTTGCCATGTATATTTATTCTGAGGAATGGTTGTTGCATTTGCTGTGACCACTCTCAATTCTTGTTTAAGTCTGAGAAATTGTAAGTGTGTAGATCAAAACACAGATAAAATAAAGTATTTGTTTAAACTTGCGCTTTGTTGTCAATGAAACTGTATTTGTTATGCCCATTTGAGAGGACTCACATTCATTTTCATGTTTTACCTAGCTCAACTGCTATTTACAATGTAATAACAGCCATAGAATACTTTCTGTCAGTACGTTGAGATGTACATGTTTTAAAGTATTGTGCAGAGGGAAAATCAAATGATTTTGATTGGTTCCTATATTTACCAAGCTGGGTGTTGTTGATTACCTGAACAATTTCCATACACACCATTAAAAATGTCGGGCAATGTTCCTGTCTGCCTGTCTATTTTTGAACTCACAAATATTTTTCAAATTGAATAAGATCTATTAAAAATTTTACCTGATTTGAATATTTTCCTAAATCATGTTGTAGTGGATAAGACACTTGCTCCACACAAAAAGGCTCCTGGTTCATTTCTCAGAATTTTTTTTATTGGGGTGGTTGTGAAATAAAATACTTTAAATGCTTTGATATTAAAATGCCACTTTGTTACACATATTTATTTTTGTTTCCGTGAATTCATTACATGTCTAGCTTGATAACGCTAATATACTTCATCAGTTTTATTGCAATACATTTCTCTTGAAATAGAGTGCCTGAACAATGCTGACAAGACTATATGCCAGCTGAAAGAACCTGCCTTCTCTGTAAAAGGATTAGATCACTACTAAAATATAAATTCAGACTTCCAGAACTTGTCAGGAGTGGCCGAAATGACCTTGACAGATCTTCACACAAATGTTAGCTAAGACTGTTTTATGCGCAACACTAAGGCCTCCTAGGTACAGGGTCAATATTCCATAAAACATTTATGTACATTGCAAAACCAAGACTTCTAGGTCACCATTTATAGGAAAAAAAAGTACAATGTATTTGTGGAACTTGTCAACAGAATTTCTGCAATGGCTTAACCCTTTCCTCAACAGATGTACCTACATGGGCTAACAGTTTTGATCCAATCAGCCGGCACATCTGTGCCGTCTGATTAGGATCTAAACTGTTTGCTTGTTGATTCATTAGGTATTTCTTACCAAAATGCCACCAGCATAATATGAAATATTATTTCAATACAAAATTGCTTTTTTGTGTTCTTCAGCTGAAATGTGGGGACATCAGTATTGCTTGATTCAGCATAAATAGGTTTTGTATGTAATTATAGCTAAGCATAAATTAGTTGTATCACATCAGCTTTGAGGCCATCACTATATATAACTATGATGATCATATGAAACTGCTGAATCTCGAGTCGAACTCCAAACATTTCATGAATTTCATGCAGAAAAAAATGCATTGCCAGCCAGATTTCAGTGCAGAAATTTTTCAGCTCGAAACAAAATATTTCTCAAATCACCCAGCACACAAAGTTTGTCTGCAAATGTTAATACAGCCACAGATAATACTTATTACAAACATCTCGAGAACTTCAAAACAGTTTTACATAAATCACCAGAAGAATTTGAAACATAATTCACACGAGTGCTCCCTTGGACGACACTCTGTCAGAATTGTCCGAGCAGTCATGTTACAAATCGTAAGGCAGCAGATTGGTGTTTTTCCCAGAATATCTGTAACTTTATTTCAAAGATCATCATCAAACTTTGGATGCCATATATGTCGGACCCTGTTGTAATTATTTTCTGAAGCTTGAAAGGCTTGAGCTTTAATACTTTTTGTGGGCATGGATACCTTTCACACTAGCAGAGTACTGGTACATGTAATTACCAGTACAATAGTCCAGTCACTCCAATTGCGTTTGGGATTAAGATGTCTTTCACTGAGTTGTGTGGGGGATTAACCCTTTCCTCCACATAATGTGAAGGAAATGATTAATCCCCCACACAACTCGATGACACATACACATTTTATGCGTGTTTGGATGTGTCAGCTGATCTGGATCTACATCGGTCGCGTAAGCAATAAAATATGTATATATCGAGTAAATGATTAAAGAACGCAGTATTTTTAAACAGTTGTTAAAATGACAGTACACATGAAGTTACAGAAAACGATGAACAGATCTGTTAATACAAACTACTAGACAGATTATTAGTAGAAAGTTGTCGTCAAGCAGAGAGCAGCGTCTTGGATGAGGTGTGGAAATGCTAAGTGTTGGATCAGGTATTCATTGTTACCAGGGCAGCCAATATGGCTAACAGTCTGAAGTTCTGTCTTATTATCCATCATTATTGTATTGTCAAGTGTTCTTTCAACATATTAATAGGTATGGGCTCTGTATTTTTTAAGTGATTTTATGCAAGATTTCTCTAACATATCGTATTTAAGATGCCATAAAAATTGTAGTAACCCATTATTAAACAGTTTAATAGTTTCTGAAGAGTCAGTGTTTGATTCAGATAAGCCAGCACAATCATGCCATCAACAAGGTTCTGCACTGTTCGCTTTTAGATTTACAATGGTATTTCTGACCTTAATAGACAGTGTAGATCCTGATCAAATGTGCCAGCTGATCTGGATCTACTCTGTTCATAAATATGATAAAATATGTATATATGGAGTGATAGGTTAAGATGTCTTTTGCTGGAGTTGTGTCGGGGATTAAAATGTCTTTTGCTGGAGTTGTGTTTGGGATTAAGATGTCTTTTGCTGGAGTTAAGTTGGGGATTAAGATATCTTTTGTTGGAGTTGTGTTGGGGATTAAGATGTCTTTTGCTGGAGTTGTGTTCGGGATTAAGATGTCTTTCACTGGAGTTTTGTTGGGGATTAAGATGTCTTTGCTGGAGTTGTGTTGGGGATTAAAATGTCTTTTGCTGGAGTTGTGCTCGGGATTAAGATGTCTTTTGCTGGAATTGTGTTGGGGATTAAGATGTCTTTTGCTGGAGTTGTGTTTGGGATTAAGATGTCTTTTGCTGGAGTTTTGGTCGGGATTAAGATGTTTTTCACTGGAGTTGTGTTTGGGATTCAGATGTCTTTCACTGGAGTTGTGTTTGGGATTCAGATGTCTTTTGCTGGAGTTGTGTTGGGGATTAAGATGTCTTTTGCTGGAGTTGTGTTGGGGATTAAGATGTCTTTTGCTGGAGTTTTGTTGGGGATTAAGATGTCTTTTGCTGGAGTTGTGTTTGGGATTAAGATGTCTTTTGCTAGTTGTGTTGGGGATTAAGATGTCTTTCACTGGAGTTTTCTTTGGAATTTCTTTTTTTTATGCCATTAATACAACTACATGTATGATTCTAATAAAACAATAATATTGTGTCATGGTTAGCATTTTAATAGGCAAATAATTTAAAACATACAATGACAAAAATATGTACAGTATATTTTTATAGCAGGCTGATCCGTGATATTTGTTACTCAACATACATCAAACATGTCCATTGATGACAGCTCTCCGGAACAACACAGATCTTGTTCTGTATCCAAACCATGGTCAGACAACAATTTCTTTATAAACTGACCAACAGTTCTGGACTCGAGATTATAAAACTGAGAATGGAAACCAATCTCAAATCTCAAGCATCTGATTGGCTGAAATGGTGACTGTGGCCATTTCAGCCAATCAGATGCTTGAGATTTGAGACTGGTTTGTAATCTCAGTTTTATGACCTTGGACCATGGAGACCAGCTCTAACAGATGATCATACAATTTTGGCCATCTCTGCATGTGTGTAATCTGCCAGTGATTGCACTGCTTGTTTTTTCATGTGAAAATATTTTCTCTGAAATCAAAAAAAGCCATACAAGCAATTTTCCAAGAAAACTAAAGATGACATTGCATGTACCCACAGAAATAATGTCGTGCTGCTACCAGCTGAGCAGATAATATAGGTTATAATTATATACAGTTATGTACAGTACTGACCTTGATCTGAGTTATGTGCATGGCAGTGGTTTTTTCTGTACGAATCTCTGATGTTGACTTAAATTCCTTATAATAAGACAATTGTAAAATCCATGAAGTAATTCCTTAGATTTTAAGGTAGTCAATAATTTACAATACATGTATATTTCAAGTTTAAAAAAAGAAACAACTATAACACAATTTTTGGCAGTTAGTAATTTATGACGTCCATGCCGTCTGATCTGGATCTGCACTGGTTGCAATTTGGTCAGAAATAGCCTCACTTTTAAACAAAAAAGTGAACAGTTTAGATCCTGATCAGATGGTACAGATGTGCCGGAGGATCTAGACCTAAACTGGGCGCCCATGCAATAAAGGTGTATCTATGGAGGAAAGGGTTAATTTGTTTACCGAACATAACAAAAGGTCGTCTTACCAACTTGTTTTTCTGTCTCTCACATTCTAGTTTGAGTATTTGTTCAACTGTCAACTTTTCAACAGGATTTGTCAGAGCAAGGAAGGCACAGTGCTCAGAATGTTTCTTATGCTCCGCCCTGTAATATAAAATGTTAATCTAATTCTTTATATGAAATATTTGCTTCATCCTTTACTCCATGGAAACAGCTTATATTCTATGCGAGGCCAGTGGTGTATCCAGACTGGTCTGCCTATCTGTGCAGTCTGATCTACATTCTACATTGTTTAACCCATTCCTGTACAGATACACCTTTATTGCTAGGGCGAACAGTTTAGATCCTGATCAGACGGCACAGATGTGCCGGCTGATCTGGATCTAAACTGTTCGCCCTAGCAATAAAGGTGTATCTGTACAGGAATGGGTTCGCTTTTTGATTCATTAGGTTATTTCTGACCAAAATGCGACCAGTGCAGATCCTGATCAGACGGCACGGATGTGCCGGCTGATCTGGATCTACACTGGTCGCACATGCATAAAAATGCGTATATATACAGGAAAGGGTTAAGATTAATTTACAGGTTTTCTGACCATGAAGTGACTTGTGTAGATCCTGATCAGACTACATAGAATTCTTGTGTGCAGGCTTATTTACACTGTCTGTTCATGGGATATGCGCCATATCCAAGGAAAAAAAGGTTATAAAACAATGTTTTATTAATCTATTTGCATGAATAATTGTCTCGACTAAATTTAACTTTGCATTTCATCTGCAATTGGTAACTTAATAGTATCTGTGCCATCTGGTCAGGATCTGCACTGTTTAACTGGATCTGCATTGTTTGCTTTTTGATTTATTAGGTTATTATATCTAACTAAAATGTGTACAATGCAGATCCTGATAAGATGGCAGTAATGTGTCTGCTGATCTGGATTTACATTCGTTGCGCATGCCAAAACGTGTATATATTATACGGAGTAAATGGTTAAAATTTTTATGGAGTTAAGTCTAAATTTAAGAGCATAAATAATAAATGTAACAGTAAGTTCTAAAAGTATATAAACATCTTTCATGTATGCTAGGTTTAATAGATGAGAAAACCAGGTTTATAACCATTGCCTAAGGTTATAAAACTGAGCATGGAAACCAGTCTCAAATCTCAAGCATCTGATTGGCTGAAATGGCGAAAGGTGACTTGTAAAGTAGGCAGTAAAGCAGGTCATATCTCACCCAAAGTGTAAGCAATAAAATAAGGAAAATAGCTTATTAACTGTACCAAGGATCATCATCTGGCTCCCAACCATCCAGCTCCTTGAAGCAGCAGAAACACATTGCAGCATCTGGGGATCCATTGGTAGGTACGTGGAAAAATCCCGCTTCTGCTAGCTGAAAAAAACATATAAAAGTAGATAAGGAAGCAGCCAAGACTCCTGTCAGCTTTGGGAATAGTACCCTTTTGGGGAGGTAGTTAAAGAACAAAACAAGAGGGACCCTGGGTCGCTCACCTGTCAACAACTGCTCAATGGTTGCAAGAGTTGTGTGCAAGTTTGGTAAAATCAAGTCAAAAATTTTAAAAAAATTAAGCTGCTATTGTGGAGAAAATGTAACAAGATGATGCTTTATACCAAATATCTAAGCTCTAGGCCTTATGGTTTCAGAGAAGAAGATTTTTAAAGATTTACCAGACATGGGGCGAATTAAATTTTAATGCTAATGCATTAATAATGCATTACTTTTTGTCAGTAATGCAAGGTAATGATTAATGCAACAGATTTAGCATTATTTTAATGCTAATTTAATGCATTACCTACACCAAAATGCTGTAATGCTTAGCATTATTGAGCATTAATTGGATTGTGTTTACTATTGGATTTTGTTGATTCATTTCATTAAATAATATTTATATTAACATTAACTTTTTTATGCAAAGTTATTACTTTATTACATATATTATTTATAGCAAGAGAAAACATGAATATGAAAGTTAGGTATTCTGGTATGTGTTCACTATTAGTAAAACAAGAAACATACTATAAGGGAGCCTTTTCATCAGAATGTTGTAAAGTTTGACCATTTTTATGATTAAGAAATGAGATCATTAGCTAAGTTGTCTTAAGAAAGTTATAAATTTAAAACAAATCAATAGCTAGTGATCTAAAAAGCTCTGTCAACAGATACAGCACTTTTAATTCATCATACTGTAGACATTCATTTGGACAAGATATTTCCCACCAATAGAGGTCTTTCACATTGTTGTGCGCATGCGTCGTACGCCACGTTAGGTGCGGAAAATATTGGTTTTATCCTAAACCGACAAGTGAGGGGGCATTTAACGGTGTCATTGCTAACAGAATGAACAGATATGATCACGGTGTCGTCTTAAAGCTAATGATAAATTATAATAATAATTATGATAAAGCATAATAAATTCGAGTTTTAGAATTTCCGAATATAATAGGCTTAAAACATCTGGTCGGCAAGATTTGACTGTGAAAAGCGTAAAACAATCATAGACGTGGTTGCCACTTTGAATCGGGAAGTCTTATATGAAAACAAATACATTGTGGATTACACGTTACTGTATATTTTCCACAGACACATATACAAGCGTATCGAGTTTTTCTGACAAAATGCGTTTACTTCAAGAAATATATTTTATGTTACATGATCTCTCTAAATTGGAGGTAAACGGATGAATTCAGCAATGTATCGGCGTTGAATACTCGTCGTTGTATTCAACGCCCGTTAAGCTTATTAAGTTATTCATGTTATTATAAACATCTTTTTTTTTTTATAAAATCGTCAGCCATAGTCAATAGACATTAGTTTAAGTCGCATTTCATGAATATCTACGTGTTACGGGAATGATGTAGAAAGAAGATAAAATGTCCGCAGACCTCAAAAATCTCAGGATTTTATCTGAAATCTCCGGACCGTAAGGTTCTTCTCCGGATCTAAGGATTTTCAGGCAAAATCTCAGGATTTAAAAATATTGAAAAGGATAATTAATGAAACATAAATTTAACTGAATTTAGAATGGGTTTTACAATTATATTATTTAATATTAAGAAACTTGGTCTTGGTCACGGCTCCAAAATTTCCTGTTTATTGGGAGATTACGTGATAGTGACACGCTGCCTCGGGCACACATGTACACAACAGCTAAGTGTCATAAAACTAAACTCGGACCTGAATATCGCAGTCCCGTTCATTTGTTTTGGTCCATGGTCATTTTGATTTTAAACAGAAATGAAAATATTATATTTCAAAAGCTTCAGCGACAACAATTACGAACTTCAACATCAAAATAGTTTTTATTAAAAAAAAACTAACAAAACTCTCTGGATTTTTTTTTTGAATAGGTTTTGGTTGGCCTGCCGTCCGGCAATATTCATTTGGTTCAATCAATTTAACCATTTCTCGGGTTGTAGCTGGAATCATCCTATTATGTAAATATGTAATATTTTTTCTCAAAAGCAAAACAAGCAAAACACATATCAACCTAGTCGCCGACGAGCTACATCAGAATATAATTATGTCTCATTCCACTATAAATTATAGTGTTACAAAAAATGCCTTAAAACGGTAAAATGTCCGATAATGTTCGTCTGAATTGTCAATTATACAGATTTATTTTTAGTAAACACAATTCACGTGTGTATTTTCATAAAAAACCCAAACAAATCCGTTGGATACTCGCGTCCTGAAAATACCGCGATAAACAATGTTGAAAATGCGCATAAACTTTCTTGATGTGCTTTTAAATGATCATAACGTTTTTTTTTTATTCTTCGTTGTTTGACTGAACTTACTTATTTATAAATTTGAAATGATTAATCAACATTTTCTTAATTTTATAATCAGTCATATTAACAATAGTAAACGATGCCCCCTCGCGTGCATTTATTGACTAAATATGCTCTTCAATTTTAGAGAGCGCTAAGGGGAGGTAACAATTTGAAAGAACTCTATTGTCAAACACTTAAATATTCCTGAAAATGTTACTGGTAGACATTTGAAGTTCGTATCAAAATACCAAAAATGATGTTCTGAAATAAGCTAGCATCAAAATGAAATCAAACCTTTAGACTTGCACAAAACTACTTTCACAACCAAATGAAGTAATTTTTCTAACCATTTATCCAAATTATACTTACTGATTCAGTGTCATTGTATAAATATTTGAGGCTATACCAGATTTCAGGAAGTCAGCATACAATGCAGATGCAGGTGACATAATAATTTAAGTTGGCAGTGTAGTCCTTTGTCAATACAACACTCTAAATGTGTGATAACAGCAATAAGTCAAAGATAACAAAAGTGTGTAAAAAAGCTAAACCTGTACTAATCTATATAATTTTACGGAGAATAGTTTTGTTGTAAGTTCTTGAGGTGTCACTTTAGGTCTTCACACTTTCAGACTGATACTTTGTATATTTGACTTTGGGGTGATTTTTTTGGAAGACAATCCATTTTTACATATACTGACAGTTGAATTTTTTTTCAGTTCACTTGTGAACAAAATAATGCTTAATTTAATGCATTACTTTTTGAAATAATGCTAATTTAATGCATTACTTTCTCAAAATAAGGTAATGCTAATTTAATTTAATGCACAAATTTGGCAAATAATGCTAATTTAATGCATTACTTTTGAAAATAATTCGCCCCATGTCTGAGATTTACTACATAACACTATGTAATAAAACTAGTGACCCCCGGGCGGAGCCATTTTCGACCCCAGGAGAATAATTTGAACAACTTTTGTAGAGGACCACTACATGATGAAACATACCCAGTGTTTTTTTTATGCCAAATATTTGGAGAAATAGGGCCCCATTCCCCCCTCAAAATAATATATATTTTTCCCCCACATCCAACAAAAAATTCCCCCTTTGCTGGAGTCTGTTACGGACGGTTAGATTTGTTCCGCTAATGTGTGATAGTCAAAGTTATAGTGAAGATGATAAATCTTAGGCAAGATTTACTTGGTTGTACTACAGTGTTAGCAAAGAAAATAGCAAAAGATCAGTGAATACTTTGTTTTGTTGTGTTTGACAGCTGCAATTGTCTTCCAAATATTCCCCCTTTCCTTTGTTCGTGTCGCAATTTTCCCCCTCCAAAGGGCTGCGAGCCCCTTCCCCCAAAAGTGAAAAAAAAACACTGATACCAAATACCAAGGTTCTAGGCCTTGTGGTTTTAGAGAAGATTTTTTTAAGTTTTCCCTATATAAGACTATGTAAAACAAGTGACCCCTGGGGCGGGGCCATTTTTGACCCCAGGGGGATAGTTTGAACAATTTTGGTAGAGGACCACTAGATGATGCTGTATATCAAATATTAAGACTCTAGGCCTTGTGGTTTTAAAGAAGAAGATTTTCAGGTTTTTCCTATATAACTACAGTACGTGGCCACTTATAATCATTATTTTCGTTACGTCATCGCGACACTCAAGTTAAGCGAGCGCTCTATTTGAAAGCTAATAAAAGAAAACCGAGTGTACTGAATGTTGATGCATTATGTCTAAATATAGATCACAGTTCCAGGAATCGATGTACACGTAAATTTTAGTCGTCTGTTTGTAAACAATCTCACGGGTGACATTTTCTTAAACATGGGTCGAAAGGGGCGTGAATTGACCCCTAGTGTCAAATCGATTATTGTAAAAATGTACCAGCAGGGTAAACGGATCAGTGCTATTAGTGATCTTTTGGATATTCCTAGATCTACAGTGGATTATATTGTGAAAAAGTTTAATCGTACTGGTAGCGCGGAAAATTTGAAAAGAAAACCACGGCAGTGTTTGATCGACGACCGGGGTGCGCGCATATTAGGGCGGCTTGTAAATAGTGACAGAAAGGCTCCTTTAAAGGAAATTACGGCCAGATTTAATGAGACACGGGATGTGAAAGTTAGTGCAAGGACTGTTAGAAGGAGACTGAAGTTTTCTGGTTATCGAAAGGTTGTTTATAAGAAGAAGGTTGTCAACAAGGTGGGGAACAGGAGGAAGCGGGTTGAATGGTGCCGGGGTAAGAGATTGAGGACTGTAGAGAACCTTTGGAGGTATGTTATTTTTTCTGACGAAAGTCAAGTTTGTCTTGGACAGGTTCACCGTGTTTATGTTTGGAGGAAACAGGAAGAAGGTTGGAGACCGGATCTAGTGAAACGACGCGAGCAGTGCCCGATAAAAGTTATGGTATGGGGGTGTATTTGTATCTATGGCGTTGGTACAATAGCGAAGGTTGATGGAAATATCAATGCGGAGAAATATATTCAGGTTCTCGAAGAACATCTTTGGCCAGTCATAGCCAGACATTTCCCTACCAATGACTGTGTATTTCAAGATGACAATGCCCCCGTCCACCGCGCACATGTGGTGCAAAGATACATGGCCAGTCGCCAGACTTAACTATAATTGAAAATGAGTGGCTGTATTTAAAAAGAAAGCTGCAGGCCAGTGCTCACAAACATAAAAACACCAGGCAAACTTTTTGACCACCTGGAGTTAATTTGGCAGTCCATACCGGCATCGTATAACCAGAGCCTCTACAAATCAATCCCCAGACGTTTAGCCAGCGTAATTCGCTTGAAGGGTCATATGACAAATTAAGGTAAAAACAGTTATATTTTTTTGTTAAAAAGTTTGCATATTTTGCATTTTAAAATCACGCCCTCTCCTAAAATGCACACGTCATTGACGTCTTTTAACGAATATAAGTGGCCTCGTACTGTATATGTAAACCAAGAAGACTCTAGGGCGTGGCCGATTTTGGCCCAGGGGACATAATTTGAACAAATTTAGTAGACATCCATTAGACAATGCTACTTACCAAATATCTAAGCTGTACGCATTTTGGTTTGTGAGAAGAAGATTTTTAAAGATTTCCTATATAAGTCTATGTAAAATGAAGTGACCCCTGTGGCGGGGCCAATTTTGACCCCAGGGTAATAATTTGAACAATCTTTGTAGAGTTCCACTAGAGGGTGCTAAATGCCAAATATCTAAGTTTTAAGCCTTGTGGTTTCAGAGAAAAAGATTTTTAAAGTTTTTCCTTTAGGTTGCCATGGCAACCAGAGTTCTGCATGGAATTGATTTCTTCGAACAAATTTGGAATAGCTTCATGCAACTAACATCCGTGGCAAGTTTCATCAACTTTGGCCCAGGGGTTTAAGAGGAGATGTCGTTTAAAGTAAAAGTTTACGGACGGACGGACGCCGGACAAATTGCGATCACAAAAGCTCACCTTGTCACTACGTGACAGGTGAGCTAAAAAAACGCTGTAATATACATAATATACATATAAATGTAGGAATTTTGCCCTTTCTGCAGCCTCAATATTATAAATCTACCTGTCTCAATTTCATAATTTTCCAAGCACTATATGAAACACATGAAAACTCACAGAAAAATTACAAAACAAATAAGAGTGTGGTGAAGAAATGTCTTTGGGGTAGTAATGGTAAGGGAAGCTAGTCTCGCACAGGGCTTTTCATCCTTATATAACAGAGGTCTTATACAGGCCTCTTCCCATCCAAAAATATAGTATTTTTTCCCAACTGTGGCGGAGTCTCTTCCCAAAATGCTTGGTAAGATGTAGAAAATTAGATCAAAATCCTCTGAGGGCAGTTGAAAAATTGAATTCTGAATAATAAAGTACTTAAATTTAAGTTGAAAATACTTATAACTATTCAAATTATAAACTTGTACCCATCTTTCAATGAATTTTGTTTTCCAAAATTAAACAATTATCGTGCATAAATTTCCCAATTTGAAAGGCCAAGGCCTCTTCCCAATTTTCTGATGAAAAGCCCTGTCGCAGATTCAAAACACGGCTGCCATGAGCGATTTGAGCAGTCAAAAATATGTGAACCAGGGATACAGGTCACTAAGGCTCAAATGTTTACAAATGTTTGAAACATTTACATGGACCATGAAAAACGAAACGATCCCGTTTAAATGTTGTTTATATCAAACAGACCTGCTAACAATGTGTTAAGTGTCACTGAACTGTAAATGGTCAGAGGGCTAAACTTACAATACAAGAACATTCATTGTATTTATGAATTAAATGTATATACAGTAAATGTTGTAGTAGATCTTTTTGATTAAATAAATATCTGGTATACCAAAAAAGTAATGATACTTTTGGTCATTTTCATAATCAAAGCTTTCTAAACATTTATTCCATGGGATATGGCTTGTATACTACGTGCAACCAGTGTAGATCAAGATCACCCTGCACATTAGTGCAGTCTGATCAGGATCTAGACAGTTTTCTACTTGCCATAAATAACCTGATGCCAATGATAACCTATCAAAAGCACTATTGTAGACCCTGATCTGATGTTCTGGTTGATGTAGATCTAAACTGGCCGCACAAGGGATGAAAGCCGTATCCACCGAGTGAAGCGTTAAATTGCGGCATAATTGCTGTTTATAGAGCTCCGAAACAGTCATTACGAACCCAAGCTCATGGATTTTAAGCATGGTGTCTAAAAAGGTTTATGGCAATAATATGAGTCTACAATGGTGATTATGTCAAGAACAATATCATGGGTTCAAGTGCATATTTTGTGTACAATAAGCCTGGAATTTAGGCGATGAAGTATTTTATTTTCTTAAATTATCAACTCTTATTTTTAGGAAGTCTACATCCCCGTATGAACAGATAATACAGCATCTCTTTCAATGCAGTAGGATAGAAAATAGACAGACTTAAAAAACATTTTGTCGATGCATGAACAAATATTTTAAAAACTAGAAATGTGTCCATAGGACACGGATGCCCCCGCTATGCATCGTTTCCAGATACTAAAGTGCAATGATGGGAATAATAGCATTTCAAACACATTGATGTTCGAGTAATTATAAGAATATGCATAAACTTGATGATCAAGTAAATTATTTGTATTTGTGGCACTGTTGTCTTCTCATTATGGAAATGTCTGTGAAGAAGTTGGTGGTAATGCAATGCAATGTCATAGTGAACATTTGTGCCAAGTTATTTTGAAATCCCTTCATTCATAAAGAAGTTATAGCCCGAACAAGTAAATTTAAGTTTTAGTAACTGTGACCTTGACCTTGGACTTACAGGCATGGGTAATGTACGCAACACACCGCCTTGTCATGGTGAACATTTGTGCCAAGTTATTTTGAAAACCCTCCATTCAAAACAAAGTTATAGCCCGGACAAGGAAATTCTATTTTTAGTAACAGTGACCTTGACCTTGGACCTACAGGCATGGACATGGTACACAACTCACCACCTTGTCATGGTGAACATTTCTGCCAAGTTATTTTGAAATTACTATATTCCTAATGTAGTTACAACCCTGACAAGAAAATTCTATTTAAGTAACAGTGACCTTGACCTTGGACCTAGGCATGGGCATGGTATGGGACACACCATCTTGTCATGATGAACATTTGTGTCAAGTTATTTTGAAATCGATCTATTCCTAACAAAGTTACAGCCCGGAAAAGAGAATTCTATTTTTAGTAACAGTGACCTTGACCTACAGGCATGGGCATGGTACGCGATACACCGCCCTGTCATGGTGAACATTTGTGTCAAGTTATTTTGAAATCCCTCCATTTATAATGAAGTTACAGCCTGGACAAGAAAATTCTATTTTTAGTAACAGTGACCTTGACCTTGGACCTTCAGGCATGGGTATTGTGCGGACACACTGCCTTGTCATAGTGAACATTTGTGCAAAGTTATTTCGAAATCCCTCCATTCATAACAAAGTAACAGCCCGGACAAGAATATTCTATTTTTAGTAACAGTGACCTTAACCTTGGACCTAAAGGCTTGGGCATGTATGTGACATACCGTCTTGATATGATGAACAATTATACCAAGTTATTTAAAAATCCAATAAGAAATAACAAAGTTACAGAGCGGACAAGATTTTGCGCAAAAATTCTATTTTTAGTAACAGTGACCTTGACCTTGGACCTACAGTCACGACACACCGCCTTGTTATGGTGAACATTTGTGCCAAGTTATTTTGAAATCCCTCCATTCCAAACAAAGTTAAGGGCAAAGTGTATATTTTTCTTAACACAAAATGTAAGTGAAAAAGGGGCATAATTTGAAAATATTGGAAGCATGGTTATGGGTCTTGTTGGTTATGATGTAGATTTTGATGGTGAAAATATATTTCAAGTTTCAAGGCAGTATCTCAAGTAGTTTTTAAGTTATGGGCAAAATGCACAAAATATAAGAAACAAGATATATTCCTATTAAAGCTAATGTAAATGGAAGTATCAAAGGGCCATAACTTCTGAACAGAACATGTAAGAGCAAAACCCCACCTTTTTGCACAACAACATATCAGGCCAAGCATTGTGGTAAAGTTTCATCAAATTCCCAGCAGAGGTGTAGGAGGAGTTGCGTTCACAAGATATATTCCTATTAAAACTAATGTAAATGGAATTATCAAAGGGCCATAACTTCTGAACGGAACATGTAAGAGCAAAACCCCACCTTTATGCACAACAACATATCAGGTCAAGCATTGTGGTCAAGTTTCATTAAATTCCCACCAGTAGTGTAGGAGGAGTTGCGTTCACGAGATATACTCCTATTAAAACTAATGTAAATGGAAGTATCAAAGGGCAATAACTTCTGAACGGAACCTGTAAGAGCGAAACCCCACCTTCATGCACAACTACATATCAGGCCAAGCATTGTGGTCAAGTTTCATTAAATTCCGACCAGTAGTGTAGGAGGAGTTGCGTTCACGAGAATATCGGACGGACGGACAGATGGACGGACGGAAAGACGGACAGGAGCAACTCTTAATGCCCGTCGCCATTTCATGGCGGGGGCATAAAAACAACAGAAAAGCAAAATTATTATCAGACTAGTAGCTAGTGTAAAATAAACAGCAAGCGGTAGTATATGTTTATAAATTGATGAAAAGAAGACTTTGAAAGCCGCAAACACGACATATATCAAAATATTGCAGTCTCGGGTTGACTGAGCCTGTTCATGGGCTGTAATGGGGATACACATTACTGTCCAAGCTGCTTAGCCCCGGGTACTTAAAGTGTCTTTACTAAATAAATAATAAACATCTGATTAGGATGTATCCATAAAATGTATAGCTCTGTCTTATAAATGATTAGATATTGTCATTTTCATAAATTTGATAATGCAATTTACTTCTTGCATATGCGGTTGATCATCATATCTAATATTAAATTGTCCATAAAACAATGCCGAATTGTTCTTTTTCTGAGTCGGATTTATTCTTGAACACTTTCTTTGCTTTCCGTCATTGTGTATGCACTGTTGATGGTAGTACAGCATCGATTGTTTGTACTACCTTTCTCAACGGCTTATCAGTCGGTGCTATTTATAGAAACAAATCTTATCTGACGATCACTGCTATTTAAGGGATATACACAGATTATGACAGATAGCTATCTTATCGGATTGCTAAACTTTAGCGGGAAACTTGTGAAATTCTAAATCTGTCAAACTGCTAATCTACCGGCATGATGGCGACAGTTTCGAAACCCATGACAATGTCAGCTTTTTTTTTACCTCGACTGTGCAAATTATACATGGTGATGGTACTCTTGTCAACATATGCAAGAACGACATTGCATTAAGTTGCACTGAACCTTGGTACGCCCATCTTTTTTCAACATTTTGGAAGTATTTCCAAACCGGACTGTTTTCTCAATGATTTAGCCATGATATATATATATGACCACAATTTGGCACAAACTAGAACTGGCTGTAGTGATTCTGCCCATAAATGATGACACATAATTTATGCAGGGCATGTGGTGAGGACAATTTTCTCTCTTAATGAAGATAATGAGAGTACCATCCGTGGAAATATTTTTTCACGCTTGTTACGACGTTGATTTTCAGTAAATATATTTTTCAGCTTTTATAAAGTGACCAGTCATTTAAACGGTCTGAGATTCTGTAAACATTTATTGCCTGTAATCGAAACGTTACCATTTACATATGTAAAGTTGGAGCCCTACAGGTCACCCCTTTTAATGGTGAAATACATATATCCTACTTTCCTATATTTCCGTCCTTTCCTATAATCCGGTCCCCTTAAATAAACATTAATTAATGATAGGATGCATGAGCTAATGCACTGTACAAGAGAGTAATAATATTTTCAAGTTGCAGTTGTTAAAAAATTGAATTTGAACTTAAAAATGATTGGAAAACATATTTATCTAAGAATCACTTATCCAAAACGCACCATGTGGTAAAAATAGCTTTTATTTAGGTAATCTTGCAAAACTGATAAAAATGCATCAAAATATTTTTTACCCTTGATTGTCTGAATGGTTTTAACACAACAACAAGTTTGAAATAGTGAAAACAAATTCCTCACACAGGTTCTTACCACAGGTGCTTGGAAGACGGACCCCGTATTCTCCAAACAGGCCCCCCCCCCAAAAAATAAATAGGGTCTACACGGGTCTATACTACTAAATTTAGAACATAATATCCATTTTTTCATTTTTCCGATGCCATACTAAAAATTATCGACTCGGCATAGAGTTTGGTTACAATGCAGGTATATGAGTGAATTTTGATTGGACGAGCGATAATGAAGTAGTAATTTTGATTGGACGAGTATTTAAAAATTTGATCGAACCGCTACAAGAATATGTGACGCGATAGACTGCGGCTCGCTCGTCCAATCAGAATTCACGCATATCATTCTTTGTAACCAAACTCTATGCCGAGGCGATAATTTTTAGTATGGCATCGGAAAAATGAAACAAGAGCCGTCAGAGACGGGTTATGCTCCCCAACGCCGCTTTGTCACAAATACTTTTTTGTTAGAACAGGAAGAATTTGTAAGAAAGATATTGTATTTGAAAGTTTCCTTTACGATTCAAACAGAAAGCATTTTACAATATTGTACAAAAATAAGACAAAAAAAATGAGAAATTTCAAAGGGCACTAACTCAAAAATGAATAAAGCAAGAGTTATGGTTCTTGTGCATTGCACTGCTCTGCATTGAGATCATTCTACTTATGAAGTTTCAAGTTCAGAAACTTTTATACTTTGTGAGATATGCACCAGATAAAACTAAGTAAGAGAAATTTCAAAGGGAAATAAATAAAAAATCAATAAAGCAAGATTTATGGTTCTTGTGCACTGCACTGCGCCTCATTGAGATCTATCTACTTATGAAGTTTCAACTTCCTAACTCTTATACTTTGTGAGATATGCCCCGGACAAAAAGTAAGTATGGTAAATTTCAAAGGGCATTAACTCTATAATGAATAAAGCAAGAGTTATGGTTCTTGTGTGCTGCACTGCTCCTCAACGAATTCATTCTACTTATGAAGTTTCAAGTTCATAACTCTTATACTTTGTGTGATATGCCCTGGACAAAAAATAATTAAGAGAAATTTCAAAGGGCAATAAATCAAAAATCAATAAAAGCAAGAGTTATGGTTCTTATGCGCTGCACTGCTCATCATTGAGATCTATCTACTTATGAAGTTTCAACTTCATAACTCTTATACTTTGTGAGATATGCCCCGGACAAAAAGTAAGTATGAAAAATTTCAAAGGGCAATAACTCAAAAATGAATAAAGCAAGAGTTATGGTTCTTGTGCACTGCACTGCTCCTCCCTGAGATCTATCTAGTTATGAAGGTTCAACTTCATAACTCTTATACTTTGTGAGATATGCCCCAGACAAAAAGTAAGTACGAGAAATTTGAAAGGGCAATAACTCAAAAATGAATAAAGCAAGAGTTATGGTTCTTATGCACTGCACTGCTCCTCATTGAGATCTATCTACTTATGAAGTTTCAACTTCATAACTCTTATACTTTGTGAAATATGCCCCGGACAAAAAGTAAGTATGAGAAATTTCAAAGGGCAATAACTCAAAAATGAATAAAGCAAGAGTTATGGTTCTTGTGCACTGCACTGCTCCTCATTGAGATCTATCTACTTATGAAGTTTCAACTTCATAACTCTTATACTTTGTGAAATATGCCCCGGACAAAAAGTAAGTATGAGAAATTTCAAAGGGCAATAACTCAAAAATGAATAAAGCAAGAGTTATGGTTCTTGTGCACTGCACTGCTCCTCATTGAGATCTATCTACTTATGAAGTTTCAACTTCATAACTCTTATACTTTGTGAGATATGCCCCGGACAAAAAGTATGAGAAATTTCAAAGGGCAATAACTCAAAAATGAATAAAGCAAGAGTTATGGTTCTTGTGCACTGCACTGCTCCTCATTGAGATCTATCTACTTATGAAGTTTCAACTTCATAACTCTTAGACTTTGGGAGATATGCCCCGGACAAAAAGTAAGTATGAGAAATTTCAAAGGGCAATAACTCAAAAATGAATAAAGCAAGAGTTATAGTTCTTGTGCACTGCACTGCTCCTCAACAAGATCTAACTACCTATGAAGTTTAGTCTTGATACCTCTCATAGTTTTTGTGTAATTGTCCGGACAATATTATGACGGACGGACGGACGAACGGGACGGACGGACGGACAAAGCGACAACTATATGCTCCCCCGAATTTCGGGGGGAGCATAAAAATGGATGTTATGTTCTAAATTTCCTAGCCAGTGGTCGGCGGAATTCAACAGAGGAGAAGATGAGTTTTCAAAGGATACCAGATTTGTTAAGGTTAGTGCAATATTTGTTTCGATGCTGATTTTTAAAAACTGTGTTTACATTTTGGCTTGACAAAATAGGATCGGGGTTAATAACCCTATACACTCTTATAAAGTCGGAACACGAATTTTCAGAGAACTTGGTATTTGATAGTAAATTTGGTGTGGATAGACTGATATCGATCCCGATCTATCAAAACAAAACAAAAAAGATGAGTTTATGTAGTATAGACCCGTGTCAGGGGTTTTTCTGCCTATTTTGGGAAAAGGAGTCTGGGCATTTTGGGAATTTTTTATTGACAAAAATGCCCATTTTGGGAATTTTCACATCGATAAAATAGTCCATTTTGGGAAATTTCAATATGCATTTATTTAGCTTAAATCAGTCAATTTTTACATTACCAATATACTTTTACCTGCTTTTTGGTCTTTATTCAAACAAACATTGCAAAACTGGTAACTTGTTAGCCAACTGTTATCAGAAATAATTTTCTCATTTAAATTATTCATAACATGAAATTGAAATTCTTTATAAAAATTTAAAATAGTGAAACTGTAGCAAATTTAATGGTTATTTTTGAGTATTAACTAAATAGACCAGATAAACGTAAGTTTTTATTGTAGAACTTATTGTTGTGCAAAGCCATCATAGTCGCGAAAATACATTACAAAAAGAATTAAGTGTCTAACGAGTCATATTATGATGCTTCTTCTGCAGTTAAGGGTACCTTCTGTAAAGTTTTGCAAAATAGTTCTAAATTTATTGATATATTCAATAGCTATAATGGTTACACTACAGTAATTCAGGTGGCTCGGGAACCAGTCAATTTTGTCTAGGGTTTGTGCGGACCATTAGATAAAGTAATTCTGTGATTGGTTGAAAATGCAAAAGCGAATAAAAAATATTAAATAGCTATGTGAAAATGCACAGTGTATAGGAGAAGTTGAAACAAAACATTTGCATTTTTATTTTGAGTGTATGAAAATTTTTATCTTTAAAAATGGGTATTATTTTGGACAAATAAAAACTGAAAGTGGCGCAAATCTGAGGGTGGTGGTATTCCAGTGCATGTCGCAAAAAAGTTTACTGGTTACGCTATATTTTTGTTGTGTTTTTATGACGTCTCTAGTTTATAAAATATGTTTTCAATTGGGAAAAATGACAGCTGGATATGATTGGGAACAGGGCCGTTTGCTTTGGGAACACCTCCGTTTTCCGGAGGCGCAGACAGTGCTGAAAAACCCCTGCGTGTAGACCCTATTTATTTTTTTGGGGGGGGGGGGGGGGTGGCGGCCTGTTTGGAGAATACGGGGTCCGTCTTCCAAGCACCTGTGGTTCTTACAGCATGGGACGTGTTTATAGGCAGGTTGGGACTAACCTTAAATGTAATGGCGCCTTTAAATATAACGACTGTCGGTAAATACACGGGTGTTTTGATGTAAATTTTCATGAGATGCACGCTTTTCAGTATAAGTGGACCGAATCTTCCGTTTTCCAATCTCATATATAAGAAGTTAATATGTAAAGTTTACAATTTGAAATCCCACTTAAATTTAACATAGTCAAGTGTTGTAATAGGTTCTTTCTTTCAATTCCTCTAACTTATTATCAAATATGCTTATTTGGCGCTCCATAGATGACGAGGATGCTGAGGAAACTGAGTAAAAAATAATTTATACAAGCCCTCTACAACATCCGGGTAGCCAGTATGGCATCCAGTTGATGTAAACATCAAGAAAAATGTGAAAAAAGACAATATTTTATGTAATAGACATTTGTAGAAGTGCATTTTCTCGAAAAAGAACAAAAAGGTATTTTTAAGAAAGCGAAATTGCAAGTTATCACTCGGTGAAAGTAGCAACTTTTAATGTAATATCAAAAGGTCAGAGGTAGTAAACAAATTGTCCAACTTACCATTTTGCAGAAATTAGTGTACCAACATGATGGCGTGCATCTCATGAAAATTTACATCAAAACACCCGTGTATTTACCGACGGTCGTTATATTTAAAGGCGCCATTACATTGAAGGTTAGTCCCAACCTGATAGGAATGCGGCGGCCATTTTTTTCACCAACGGTGTGCGTCTGCTAAACAACCAAACATGCATATTTAAGCATTGATTTTCAGATATAATGTTCCTTTTCATTGAATAAAGAATGCTCTTTTGATCATCATGCTTATTTGTCATTTATTTAATCTTGTCATAAAGTATCCCATTTCACGTAAATTCGGCAAGGGGATGGAAGTATACAGGAATAGGGAATAAAACCACATAGGAAATAGTAGAGCTGTGAATGTTGTTGAGGTTAATTGGAACAAATTTCATAAGTATGGAAAGTGATTTTTTAAGATTATGATTTCTTTGCTACAGGCTAGCTTACCGCCTGGGGATTGCAGGAATTGCCTTCGTCGAATGGCCACTCGGAGAAGGTTTTTAATCTGAAGTCCGTGAATAACATCAGGTATTCCTCTTTTCTAACATCCTGATAATTGGCTAGTATTTCTGGGCCAATTTTGATAAAATCTTCCTTGGACATATTACGTTTTTTCTTTGGTTTCGGAGGCATATTTTGAATTTTGCGGCTAGGAACGAATATAATCAGTGCATCTGGGCGCTTGATAGGATATCCGAGGGCGAACTGGCCTGACCGGACATTTTCCGAAACAACGACAATCTCCGGACAAGTCCGAAACTCATTCAAAAGTCATCGTAAATTAGACTGTATGATTTATCTGGGTTAAAATATTAGAATTTTATATATTATTATTATCTTATATTTTAACCCAGGATTAATGTATCGGAAAAATGTAATTAAACAGTTTACTTCATTTACTCAATATTTTTGTTTGTTCATTGAATGAAAAGGTGAAATATGCATATCAGGAATCGCCACATTCAGAAAAAACAGCCTACCCACACAGTCAAGAAGAAGAGAGGGAGAGAGAGCATGGTTAATAAAATGATCAGTTTAAAAAAAGACACCACTAACAATAAACAAAAATGAGAACCCAAGGGGTTACCGCATTGGAACGGTCAGTGGCAAATCAAATTGCCACTGGGGGTTTAAACCAGGTTCAAGGGTGCACCAACCTCACACTTGCCCCAACAGGTTCTCATATCACAAAACAAGTACAAGTTGTCTTGGTGAAAAAACTCCAACCCACTTATCGGCTTAACAATGTTGCATGCAAAAGCACACAAACACACAAAACACAAGAAGCTAAGGGCATTGCAAAGCCGAAGGGGCGGGTACTCAATGATCTTACCGAGACCAGAGCTCCTGGAGTAAAATCAGCAAGAACACGATGACAGGGATAAAAGAAACAAATTGAGCTTCTATGTTCTTTTAAGAAAAGATTTCCCCATAAACCTTCATAAACTCTTAAACCCCTGCCACCGTCGTGCAACCAAAGAGGTAAGCATAATGATCAACTGTAGAAGGGTTGATCACCAGGCCTGCAGAGCGCTGTAAAATATCATGTTGGTAACCTTTCTTTTTAAATTTACAGATGGTTTTTACGAATAACCGACACTGCCTTTTATCTTTTTAAGTTTATAAATTAAATCTCCATAAAAAACTGACTGTGAAATACCTTGTTGCAAAAGTGATTTTAAACTGCACCTGTATTTATGAATTAGATCTGGGTATCGGTGATAAAACTTGCAAATAGTTTTCCTTAATTTGTGATACCGATAACCTTGTTTTAAAAGTTTTTCTGTAATGCAAAGATTACGTTTATTGAAATCATTAACATCGTTGCAAGCTCTTGAAAAGCGAACAAGCTGTGAGATATAAACCCCATAAGATGTTGCACGGGGAACATCGCCGTCTAAAAACGGAAAATTTACTATATTAAAATTAAAATCATCTCTTTTATCATAAATTTTAGTAGTGACATAATCATTTTCAATGGACAGATTTAGATCGAGAAAGTTTGCTTGCTTTTCTGAAGTGTTCGCTTTATTAAGTTGTAGTTCTTTAGGATAAATCTTATTAACCAGTAATGGAAAATGGTTATTGTCTATATTTAATAAATCATCAAGGTACCTCGAGGTGTTGTTAAAAGCTGTAATTTTATCATCTTGATGTTCAGTAGAAAGTGATAACATAAAGTCTCTTTCATAACAGTATAAAAACAGATCAGCAACAAGGGGTGCACAATTAGTACCCATTGGGATGCCTATTACTTGTTTATAAATAGAGGTACCGAATCTAACATAAATATTATCCAGTAAGAAAGTTAGCGACTCTATTAGGTCTTGACAAGTCCATAAGGTATAATTATCATAAGAACCATCTGTAAAAATGCCCTATGTTCATTACAAGCGATGAAGGTTTTATTTTCTCTAGCAAACGTTTTTTCAATAAGACTGGTTAGCTTGTCTCTGATTAAATTATGAGGGAGCGAAGTGTATAATGTTGAGAAATCATAAGTAGACAAACAGAACGCCCGAAAATTATTTGATTTAAGCTTTTTCAAAACGTCATTTGAATTTTTAATCGACCAAAATAAATTTTTGCCAGAAGTTTCAAAAACCTTATCACAATACCTAATTTACATGTTCTTTTATAGCTGTAAGACAAGATGTTAAGAGCACGGATTGAAGTAGAATTATATTAAAAAAAGCATGCACATATATGGCCCAAAATGTGCGCCTCTGCGCATACATGTTCATTTGTGACCTACTATTGCTAAGTATTCACATGTATATAGAAAACACTGACAATATCTGATTAATGACAAGAACACGTTTTGGTCGAATTAACAATGGCGAAAATTTATGTGGTGGTATTATTGATATTATTTTCACGAAGTTGAGAGTACTTTAATTTTAAGTTAATAAAGGTTTTTTAGGGAAACATTGTAAAAGAACATAGAAGCTCGATCTGTTTCTTTTATCACTGTCATCGTTTTCTTGCGGCATGATTCGACACCAGTGGCTCTGGTCGGTTCCTAAGTCAAATAGCTCCCGAGTCAAAATGTCCCCAATTTGGTTAAATAGCCCCCACTATCATTTGGAAATTGGTCAAATAGCCCCCACAAAATGCCCCCATTTTATAATTATATTTTTTTTATAATAATATTTTTAGTTTGTGGATATTTATGTTTGTGGGTAGTTTTGTACACATCAGACCATAGTTCAAGTGCTAAAGATCTCTTGCTTTTCTCTTTCTTCTTTTAAGTTTAAGAATATGTTTGTTATGCCACTTGAAATGTTACATTAAGTAAAATAACAAACAAGACAAAATACTTTATTCTATTTAATTATAAAAATGAAGAGCTAAAGTAATGAAAGTAAGCACTTTCACATATCCATTTTTTTCATACAAAATATGGCATACACTTAGAGTTTCACATGTGGCAGCATTTAAATACTTAAGCAGTCACATATCACATATCCAGCACAACGCAACACACTATTCTTCAACACACTATTCAATCATAACTATTTAAGAAGAAGTCAGGTATCCAGCACAATGCAACTTTTCCGTGTCATCCGTTGGTTTGGAGACTGGATGCACATATACAGCCGAGATTTTCTTAAGTTATCCAGTGTCACTAACTTGCCGTCCATGCACATGTAAATATGAATAATCCGGACAAAAATGCGAAAATCCTCACTAAATCAGAAAAAGAACAGTGGGGGCTATTTGACCAAACTGGGGGCTTTGACCAAATTGGGGGCTATTTGACCAATTTTTTCCTAGTGGGGGCGTTTTGACCAAAAGTGTGGGGGCTGTTTAACCAAATTGGGGACATTTTGACTTGGGGGCTAGTTGACTTGGGGGCTATTTGACTAGGTACCCTCTGGTCTCGGTGAGGTCATTGATTACCCGCTCTTTGCTTAACAATGCTATTAGCTTCTTATGTTTTATATGTTTGTGTGCTTTTGCATGCAATATTTTCGAGTGGATGGAAGGGTTGGAGTTATTTCACCAACACAAAACCTACTGATGCATGTGTGAGGTTGATGCACCCTAGAACCTGGTATAAACCCCCAGTGGCACACTGACTGTCCCAAGGCGGTAACTCCAATGGTTCCCTTTATCGTTAATTGTTTGTGGTGTCTACTTTGAAATTGATTCTCTTATAAATTCATGCTCTCTTTTCCTTTCTACTTTTTTTGGCTGTTTGGCGAGTCTGTTTTTCTGGTTGTTGACAATTCCTGATATTCGTTTTTTCTTTATTACCTTCGCCCTTTTACCTTCGAGTTTTTGAGAAACCGAGGAGCTACCGCCTTGGAACGGTCTGTGGCAGAAAAATGCCACTGAGGGTTTAAACCAGGCTACTTATTTCTTTCTAAGTTTTCATAGAGCCTTTTAAAAACTTTTTAATCGACGATACCGTCATACAAACAAAGGTTAACATTAGATTAACTGTAGATCTAAGCGTAATTTCCAAGAATGAAACGCGTTGTACGTAGAAAACAATTGTTTACGAATAACGTGCAGAAGTCGATGTTGCCTAGTGTTTGATACACTATTTGAAAACATGCCTTTGTTACAGTTGAAATTAAAATAATTAAATATGCATATAAAGAATAGCTGCATTCAGAAAAACACAGCCTCACGCTTGTCTCCCCAGGCTTAGATATGAATAAACAATAACTCGTTGCCTCTGTGAACAAACTCCAAATACACCCATCTAAATGTTGCATGCAAAGGACTCAAGCATATAAATGTAAGAGGGTTATAGTAATGCCCAGCGAAATGTTCAAGTACATTTATTACATAAAAACGTGAAAAACATCCACCATGAATAGCCACACATCCAAAAAGAAGTAAGGAAATGACCAACGATCTAAGTTTAAATGATTTGTTTCTAATAAGACTCCACAAAGAATTAACGGACATGAGAACCCGAGTAGTTAAAATTGCCACAGGGGGTTAAACCACGTTCTAGGGTGCAAACCACCCCCATACCCTTACATTGCTCTTCTATGAAATTACAAGTTTTCTTGGTGAATTGACTCCAACCCATCCATTATCTCGACAATGTTGCATGCAAAAGCACAAACGTAAAACATAAGAAGGTCATGGCATTGTCAAGCAATAGGTTGGATATTATTGGGACCATTAAAACTGAGTTAAATCAGAATAAACATTGTGGCAGGAATCAGGATAAGATATCAAGCCTGTGCGTTCTTTTTCTCTTTTATTCAATAAAATACTTGTTACATACATATCTCATGTTAATGGTCCGGTAATAGTACGGTACGGAACCACATTTTGCACACGATACTAATACGACTAACGCATGCGCTTTAAAACAGGAAACAAAGGTAGTTTCCAAAAGTAAACAGTCCTAGTTGATAACCGATTTGTTATTTTTCCTTGTGTCATTAAAGAAAGCAGGTATGTTCACAGATGTACCGAGTTATAAGACGAGTGTTTAAGATTCTTTTTATAGAAGGCCATTACATTAACTTTCTTTCTAGGCTTGTCCTAATTTTACAGTAGCTAGGGCCAACGCCTCGGTAAGAGAAATTTCGCAATTGAAAAAGAAACTGATGACACTTTAAAAGTAGCGTGTGACTGTATCTTCTTTGATTAGCTGGTGTTAACAAATAAGCCAGAAGTATAATATTTACTAAAATACAATCTGATGGTGGGCTCAGTTGAAAGGTATCAAATTATCAAGTATGCCTCTTTCTCATATTTTCGGGGTTTCCCATATTTTCGTGACGTCATCAAATGTCATATGCGCGCGCGCACAATCTGTCCAGTCATCCGAAATACTATTCAATATTTTATAATCACTTTATCTTCGTGTTTATCAGACATCTTGAAATATATTTGCTAAAATAAAGAACAGAATACTAACTTTACTCCAAAACATCTCTTTTTTCCTTAAAATCCAAGTGATATAAAAAAAACAACCGAAAATATTTACTTGAATTGTTTTCCCTCCCCTTATGGTTGGAGAGAGTTTTTTCCCTTGCGTAATTTGCAAAAATCTGTGTCGTCTCAGAGCTTGAAGTGTATGCAATGCTATTAATACCATAGCAGGTCGAAGGTCACATAAAAATTTGCTTAATTATAATAGTCAAAAACATTTTAGTAAGTAAAAAACAATTTCTCTGTTCGACTGCTTTTCCGTTTCATGCCGAAAACTGAACAAAACATGTTAAAATTTTAGACATTTTCTCACACTATGTCAGGATCAAAATGTCCTCGATGTTTCTAGTGAACAAAATCGAATCATGTGGGTTTCTCATGGTTATAATAAACATCCAATCGAAAGTCCCGAAAATATGATAAAGCGTCTGTGAGATTCAGAGGGTCGATATCTGTTGCAAATGGCGGTAGTAAATGTGGGAAATAGTGACGACTTCAAAATTTTTGGCTTTTAATTCGGTAAAACACAAGTGACTGCAGTTGGTGAATAAAACATAAACATTTGAAATACAATTATTAAGAGCGCCAGTGTAAAATTCGTCTGTTAAACCCCCGAAATTATGGACGAACGGCATATACTGGTCATCTATGGTTCGCATTACTTAACAGTTATCACAATGAAGTAAAGACAAAAAGAAACTTACCTGTTAAATTTTGATTTATTTCTCCTATTCCAACCTTTTCCTGTTATTTAATTCTTAAAATGGCCATTGAATATCCAAAAACAATAGAATGCATCCATATGATTGTCATTGGTGTCCGCCATGTTGTCCTGATTAAGTTATCATTTGTTTCGCGGTATGTGAAAATTCTTGGAATAAATCGAACACTCGTAGGTTTAGAACACTGAATGTTTAATCAGATAACAACTCATTTAAAGTATGATAGGTGAACATGTCAAAACTTTAACTGTTAACTAAATTTTAACAAATAACAACTGTTAATCACACTGACTGTAAAAAATTATTTTGTTTCATGGTCACAGTACTTTCATTCCATATTTAATATTTAGTGGTTGGTTACCTATCTGATTTAAAATTTAGTGGTCGGTTACCTATCTGATTTAAAATTTAGTGGTCGTTTACCTAACTACATATAAACACTTCCGGGGCTAAGGGCGGGGCAGACAAACTTGTAAACAAAGCAAAATAGGACAAAAATAAGGGCTGAAGATGAGTTTTTTTGCTTCATTTCAAACAAAAACACTATATTTGATGTATACGAACAAATACTCACCAAGAAACTGCTCATAACTGTTGAAAAAACGTTTTTTTGTCAAACCACAAATATAGGTCAGCAACGTGACAATGTAAACAATCGGTAGAGGGCGCAACGCAAATACCGCGAGACGAACGATGATGCGACACCAATGATGTTGAGTATATGCCTCTTTCTCATATTTTCGGGGTTTCCCATATTTTCATGACATCATCAAATGTCATATGCGTGAGCGCACAATCTGTCCAGTCATCCGAAATACTATTCAATATTTTATAATCACTTTATCTTCCTGTTTATCAGACGCCTTGAAATATGTTGAGTATATGCCTCTTTCTCATATTTTCGGGGTTTCCCATATTTTCGTGACATCATCAAATGTCATATGCGTGAGCGCACAATCTGTCCAGTCATCCGAAATACTATTCAATATTTTATAATCACTTTATCTTCGTGTTTATCAGACGCCTTGAAATACATTTGCTAAAATAAAGAACAGATGCTTACTTTACTCCAAAACATCTCTTTTTTTTCTTAAAATCCAAGTTATATATAAAAAAAACAACCAAAAATATTTACTTGAATTGTTTTCCCTCCCCTTATGGTTGGAGGAGAGTTTTTTCCCTTGCGTAATTTGCAAAAATCTGTGTTGTCTCAGAGCTTGAAGTGTATGCAATGCTATTAATACCATAGCAGGTCGAAGGTCACAATTCAATTGAAAATCAAGTATGAACGTCTCGTGTACGCAAAAGGGTTGTCAAATAGCACCAATCCAAATGTTACCAGGCAATAAGTAGAAATTTAGAGACCAACTTCCAAGCTCAAGTTAAGTTTCTAACTTTTTATAGACTGTTGCACTCCAGTATCATTAAAAAGGCATATAACTTTGCTTAATTTTAATAGTCAAAAATATTTTATTAAGTAAAAAACAATTTCTCTGTTTGACTGCTTTCCTGTTTAAGTCCCAAAACTAAAAAAAAACGTGTTAAAATTTTAGACATTTTCACACACTATGTCAGGATCAAATTGTTCTTGATTTTTCTAGTGATTCGATTTTGTTCTAGTGAACAAAATCGAATCATGTGGGTTTCTCATGGTTATAATTAACATCCAATCGAAAGTCCCGAAAATATGAGAAAGCGTCTGTGAGATTCAGAGGGTCGATATCTGTTGCAAATGGCGTCAGTATATGTGGTTAATAGTGATGACTTCAAATTTTTGGCTTTTAATTCGGTAAAACACAAGTGACTGCAGTTGGTGAATAAAACACAAACATTTGAAATACAATTATTAAGAGCGCCAGTGTAAAATTCGTTTAACCCCCGAAATTATGGACGAACGGCATATTCAACTCTTAGCAATAGCATAAGCCCATTTAACACACTGACATTTTTCTGATGTCAGTTGCTCCTTGACATTTTTCTGATGTCAGTTACACAGGAGCACAAAGTCAAGATCTAGTCCGTTTGGCCTTCCGTCTGTTCAGTTTATTTATGTTGTCAATAGGGATTCAAATCTAGAAGAATTTCTTAATTTTTCATTTTCTTTCAAAAAACTTTCCTATCGGTATCTTAATTAATCCCAAGGAGTGCCATTCACCATTTTATCTGCAACATTTGGCAATAGTACTTACCCTTAGGTGTGATTAGCTGTACCCCAATAGTTAAAGCACCGCACAACAAGGCAGATTACTGCTTGAAAATGTAGATGCCATTTTGTTGAATTCAAATCGAATACAATGTGCCAATGTACAAATTTTGTAAGATTTACACAGACAGTTACTGTAAAGAGGACTCAAACGCACCAAGCTAGGGGAGGCTACTCTTGGCAAATGTTGCGGATAAAAATGGTGACTGTCACTCCTTGTGATTTATAATAATCCGTAGAGAATATTTTGAGAAAAAGCGAGTTTTGTATAAATTAATTAAGAATTGAAAAGAGTAGTGATGACTTCAATGAATTAACCAGATGGAATGCCAAACGGACGTGATTTTGACTCTGTGCCCCTTGGTCAGTTAACGCAAATGTTGGTCTAGCAATCTTAGATTAAACTAATAATCCCATTAGAATAAGTGGCAAAACTATGGGTGGTTGTCTTTTTCAATGATTTCCTCTCTATTTTAATAGCATATAAAATTATTTGAAAATTTTGCAACACCATTACCAACTTCATTTGCAATAAGTTCCCTGATAATTTTAATGGGGTTCTGGGGGAAAAGGCCCTTGTCAAAATAGGGAATTTTTTACACAAGTATACACCTTTTTTACACTTGTTTAAAGTTTCAAGCGAATATCTTAAAAACTGTAGAAGTAGTTCATATCACAAGATTTTGTTGAATCATACTCCCCTGCTAAAAAATAATGGACTGAAAAAAAAAGTTCGCGCAAATGTACTCACGAACATATGTTTAAAGTTTCAAGTCGATATCTTGAAAACTTTTGACACTGTAAGTGCCACAGACAGACCGCCCAACCAACCAACCAACCGGATGATGACTCCTATATACCCCCTATACTTCGTATGCGGGGGTATAACTAAGCTGTAAAGCAGAATAACAAAAACAAAAGTTGACATTTCCGAATTCCCAATCAACCACCCCTGGTTTAAACCGGCAGTTTTAACCCGTTAAAACAGTCCCGGTCAATACTCCCCAAGTGGTCAATACTGGTCAATTGAACTTTTTTCAAGATTAACATAAAAGAAAGAAAGAATACCATTAAACTTTCATTTAATTTCTTCTCAAGTTACTTTAGAACTAAATACACTTGAACATGCATTGCACTTAGAAATTGTCTTATTTCCCTCAGTTATGAGGTCATAACATCCCAAAACAGGGTCTTTTGGCTTCATTCTGGTGAGTTTTCAGACAAAGTAAGAATTCTTTTAATTCAAGTGTTTTATCAACTATAAACAGAGAATGATTCAATAACTTGAAATCTTCATTTAAGCAAAGGCAATTTGCACCATCAGTAGCTGTTACACACTTGCCAACTAACACTTGTGTATGTCAATGGATGGTCAGGAGATGGAGGGTGTTGTGTCACACATCTATTGTTTATTGAACTTGGGAACATGTCAATTAATAGTGATGATGCAGGGGACATGATTTAACAAAATCATGTTATGCAAACTTCTACAGTTTTCAAGATATCGACTTGAAACTGAAATCATATGTTCTGCATGAAGTGCGCATGTTAGTGACATATTTTTAGCTCACCTGTCACGTAGTGACAAGGTGAGCTTTTGTGATCGCAATTTGTCCGGCGTCCGTCCGTCCGTCGTTCGTCCGTAAACTTTAACTTCAAACGACATCTCCTCTTAAACCCCTGGGCCAAAGTTGATGAAACTTGCCATGGATGTTCCTTGCATGAAGCTCTTCCAAATTTGTTCAAAGAAATCAAATCCATGCAGAACTCTGGTTGCCATGGCAACATAAAGGAGAAACTTTAAAAATCTTCTTCTCTGAAACCACAAGGCCTAGAGCTTAGATATTTGGCATTTAGCACCCTCTAGTGGAACTCTACAAAGATTGTTCAAATTATTTCACTGGGGTCAAAATTGGCCCCGCCCCAGGGGTCACTTCATTTTACATAGACTTATATAGGAAATCTTTAAAAAATCTTCTTCTCACAAACCACAATGCGTACAGCTTAGATATTTGGTAAGTAGCATTGTCTAATGGATGTCTACTAAATTTGTTCAAATTATGTCCCCTGGGCCAAAATCGGCCACGCCCTAGGGTCTTCTTGGTTTAGGTATAATTATATAGGAAAAACATGAAAATCTTCTTCTTTAAAACCACAAGGCCTAAAGCCTTAATATTTGATATACAGCATCATCTAGTGGTCCTCTACCAAAAATGTTCAAACTATCTCCTTGGGGTCAAAAATGGCCCCGCCCCAGGGGTCACTTGTTTTACATAGACTTACATAGGGAAAACTTAAAAAAATCTTCTTCTCTAAAACCACAAGGCCTAGAACCTTGTTATTTGGTATGTGTCATCATGTAGTGGTCCTCTACAAAAGTTGTTCAAATTATTCTCCTGGGGTCGAAAATGGCTCCACCCCGGGGGTCAATAGTTTTATTACGTAGTGTTATATAGTAAATCTTTAAAAATCTTCTTCTCTGAAACCGTAGGGCCTAGAGCTTAGATATTTGGTATAGAGCATCATCTTGTTACATTTTCTCCACAATAGCAGCTTTATTTTTTTTTTAAATTTTTGACTTGATTTTACCAAACTTGCACACAACTCTTGCAACCATTGAGCAGTTGTTGACAGGTGAGCGACCCAGGGTCCTATGGACCCTCTTGTTTATGGATTAGTCCATTTTTGGTTGGAGGGGAGCATTATTTAACAAAATCTTATGACACAAACTACTTCTCCAGTTTTCAAACTTTTAACATACGTTCGTGATTAGATTTGCATGACATATTTTTTTTCATTTGGATCAGTCCATTATTTTTTAGAAGGGGAGCACGATTCAACAAAACCTTGTGACTTCAACTACTTTTACAGTTTTGTTTACATCCTGTGAAAACCCAAGTCGCTATTTTAAACACAACTTTTGCTTTACACGCATGTGGCGTTAGCATTAGCTCACCAAATGACATCATTATTCTTATCCCTCTCGGAAGAATAACAACATGTGCCCGGGTGAAGGTCGAGTAGCTGTGTGCGTATCAACAGATTGTAAAAAAAATACTCAGAGAATGCTCGATCGTTTTTTTTCTGACACAAAGACAGTGTAGTAAGTAATATGTATGTAATTATCGTGCAACTGAAATGGACTTGTATCGGTAGGCGGATATAGTCCTACATTTGGTTTCGTTAGCATTAGCTCTCCAAATGATGTCATTATTCTTATCCCTCTCGGAAGAATAACAACATGTGCCCGGGTGAAGGTCGTGTAGCTGTGTGCGTAAAATTAAATACAGATTGTAAAACAATACTCAGAAGATGCTCGATTGTTTTTTTTCTTACGCAGAGACGGCGTAGTAAGTAATATGTATGTAATTATCATGCAACTGAAATGGCCTTGTATCGGTAGGCTGATATAGTCCTACATTTGATTTTCTAAAATTGTTATGCTGCGAGAAAATTTTATCTCGGATTACACAAAATGAAAGTAGGTCTACATCAGAATATGCCGTACAAAGATGTACTTTGGAAACTAAAATGCGCAAAAATTATGTACATACTTTGTATTGGAGATATTTATTATATAAAAAAACAAACAGCAGCAGAAATAAACAACTACCATCAATTTCATAATTATTGAAAATATTCACGAAGTTCTATAAATTTTGTTTATGGAGAATTTTCACTGAATTGAGAGGCATAGTTGATTAAGATAAATGACAATAAATGATAAACCCATGCCTCCAGATGTCTTAATTTTGTGTTTCGAAAAAGCTCAAATGCACTTAAGAAATGGCTTCCCAATGGTATATAAATTGCTATCTTCCAGAAGCTTCGGGGGGCTTCGACCCCCTTGTCCCCCACCAGGGCTTTGCCCTGGACCTACCAGAGCCCTAGCGGCCCCCTGGACCCCCAGCAAATTTTCAGGATTTCAATTATTTTTCAACTTTCACCCATGAAAGATGCAAACATCATTTCTGTATACTCTGACAAATCAGTATTGCGGGGGGTATTAATCACCTTCAGTGATAGCTCTAGTTTGTCTTGCTTTGCTGGCTCTAGAAGTATTACAGAACTCTTTAGGAGTTTGTAGTTTTTACAGATCACCAATAAGAAGTAAACAAATAATTCATTAAATTTTAAAGTCTCTTATTATGTGGTTTTTTGTTTATTTGTTTCTGTCTTTTCTTGATATTGGGAATTTTCTTTCTTGACTTTGGGGAAAATGGTCACTTTTTGGTGTTGGAAATGGTGCCCATATTCGGCCCTGTGAGGCTGGCTGAAAAAGCCCTGTGATAAGTCTCTTGATTATGTGGTTTCTTGCTTATTAGTTTCAATTCTAGAGGCAAAAAGTATTTCTTTTGAAATGGGAATTTCTTCTTGAAATTGTGATTTTTATGGTTCCACAAAGTGTGTCATATAGAGTTGCACTAGTCCATATGTATATCAATCAAATCTTGCGGTAACAACTCTTCTTAAACTATCAGGTGGATTTCTTTCAAACTTGCACAGATGATCAAGCTGTATGTGTATATGATCATTAGGAAAGGATTTTTTCCTGCGGCCTTTTTTAGCAGACTTATGAACCTTTCAGTTTGTTATTACAAATGTTGTTACTGTAGGAGGGGCATCAGTGTCCGAGGACACATTCTCGTTTTTCTTGAAATTGGTATTTTTTATATTTTTAAAATACATTTTTTTTCTTGATATTGATGAAAATGGTCCCTATCTGGCTTTGGGACTTGGACCCAATATCGCCCTGTGAGACTTGCTGAAAAAGCCCTGGATCATTAAGTTGCAAAACTATTTTTCAGTTATTCTCCTATTATTTTAAATTAGTAAATTAAGAGACACACTCTGGAAGCTTTCAAAAGTTATGTTTTTATTAAGGGCTTACTAAAATCCTCCCCTGCATGTTATCTATGAACGTGCAGGGAGGAGTGAAGTGAGCCCTTAATTTCTAGTTTGTCATCCAAACTATCACATTGTTGGTTTTGTTTTTCAGAAATTATGTCACAGGCACCCCCACCCTATCCAGGAACTGAGAAAGCTGGTGGACCTCCCCCAAGTAAGTGACAGATTTCTTCTTTATACTTATTATACATCTAATTTGCCCGAGTTGTCCACCTTTTTATACTTAAATTTTTTCGCAAATATAATCTGTACTGGCTATTATTATACCATTCCTTAATATTTATCATCAAACTTTTGAAGTATATTTCATAATGACAACATGGGCGTGCTTCAACCAAGCTTTTAAGTTAGGAGTACACTTGAAATAGTTAATGACCCATCTTGTACTGAGTCAAGCATGCTGTCATTTCGAAGTGGCTTTTGATACTTTGTTTAGTTATTCCAACAAAGTATTCAAGAATGACACAAGCGCTCAACTGAACACTGAACACCAGGTCCCTTATAGTTGAGCATGTTTATGTTTATTTTGCAAAGTGCAAGTTCCGCTGGATAACTCTTGTGAGATAGACTTGAGCCTTGCTGCTTGTGTTCCAGCTATCAAGATGAGTTTTGTCCATTGTTACCTTTAGTCTAAGTTTCTTATTAAACCTAAAGCCCTATTAAGAATTATTTTATAAGACCTTCCACCCAGACATCTATCAGAACTGTTCGTTTGGGAAAAATAGAATTGTTGTTGTTGTTTTTAAGATTAGCATGAACCATGTGATTGCTGTAGTAACAAACATCTATTAGAAATACCTATCACTGAGTACTTAGATCAAAAACAAGCTCATTTAATTTCACAGTGAAAGATATATTTAGTGTTATGCTGACCTAGAATTTAAAGGATAGTTGAGAGTTTTATTTAACAAGCATGTATGGTTGGGCATTCAAGCAGAATGTGTACTGTACACACGATATTTACATTTTTCTTAAATAGAAATAATTAAAATTAGTTTAATTTGAGAATAATTCTGCTATTTTCATTCCTTTTTACAGCTTAACAGAAATTGAAAGGTCTGTTGAAGTTGAAATGGACTGAAACAAAACATAAGCATAGTCTTTATTTTGACCTGTACTTTCTTTGTAAACAGCATTAATTATTAACCATAGCACAGCAATAGTACAAGTTTACCAACAGGGTTAAATACCCTGATTAAATATATTGTTTAATGTCAGGAGTATTTGAAGTTTGTAATGCAATCAATAACTTGAGGTGGTAAATCTTTTGATAAGACTGAACTCACCCATTTTGGTCACTGCTTAAAGGTTTATTTGGTCCAAATCTTACCAATGAGGTCGTTAAATAGAAGTGTTAAAACAGAAAAAGGTATCCCAAAAGATCACAGAATGCTCCTTGTTGAGAATTAAAATTGCAGGGATTGAGAGGTATTACAGGAAAAAATTCCCACTTAAATATGCAGATGTTGTTTGTATAAATAACATTTATAAAATTAAAAAAATAGGATATTTAACTGCATGGTATTTCATGCGCAGGCTAACAACAATTTTCTTCAGATAAGCAAAAGAAATGAAAACAAACAACATCAACAAATGATTACATACTGAATCTGTATTTAAAAAGATAAAAAGAAAACTTTGAAAACCATCAAACACTACAAATATGAAAATATTGCAGGCTAGGTTTCAAGTGCATTTTAGCTACTTTTGAAATTTCCAAGAGCAATTGTGTACATTTAAAAAGGCATGGAATAGATACTGGGTCTGAATGAAAATTAACAAAGTATGTTTAGGGCCAGATGCAAGATTTCAAGAAAAAAAGTCAAAGAGTAGTCACATGACAATTTCCAAAGTTCTGACCAACATCCCATGAAAATTAGATATTGATGCCCAAATTTGCATTTCTTTTTGTAGTTAAGAAAGTCCTTTGCAAAAATAGAAAAGCATAAATTAAGTCCTTTGCAAAAATAGAAAAGCATAAATTAAAAAAAAAGACTCAGGCCAGATTGAGAATCAGCTTTGTTATAATAAATACTGTTTTATTTTCAGATCCAGCCTACCCCCAGCAGCCAGGTATGATCATATTGTGAATATATTCTTTGGGCACATTATATTAATCATATACCTTAAACATGCTACATTTAGTTGCTTACTTAGCTTAAAAGACATGGAAACATTTAGAAAAGACTCTTTATACTGAATGTTTTATATTTTCGAGATTTACAAATAGCAAAAAGTAATGCAAATAAAAAATTCTGTTTGAGCAGTATTGTTTAATAATTTATAAAACCATTCAGATTTATTTTCAGATACATTAATTTAAGATAGAATTAAAATCTGTGCTGTCATACTTTAAACACAAAGTTCAAGAATAGTTTTATGTGCAGTGATTAACTGAACAGTTTAATGAGGTGCTTCAATTCTTTTGTTTGCTATTTTGGACAGCCATCTGTTGTAGTTATAAACATATTTCAAAATTTATTATTTTAGTAAATCAGTTATTGAATGATACTGCCTCTTCAGAACCCTAAGGTATTTATGTATTTTTGTGTTGAAGTAAAGAAAAAAGATATACTGAGACAACTGAATGTAGTAGAGAAAAAATCATGCATGATTTTGGTCATTCTTATTACTAAGAGATTCTCTGATGACACTTGTGTAACATTCAATTTGTTGGAGGCAGTTCACAGACTTGGGGGGTACAAGTCTCTCAAAATGATTCATATCTTCAAACCTTAGAGAAAAGCTATAGAAATTGGCATTGGGTTACACTACAGAAATGATCAAATTGTGCAAGGTTCTTCTGAGCAGAAGCTAGTTGTAAAATTTCGAAAAGAACTGAATAATACAGTTTAACCCTTTCCTGGATATATACACATTTTTACGCATATTCGACCAGTGAAGATCCAGATCAGCCGGCACATCCGTGCATGTGTTAACATTATGCTTTCTCCATATTACGTATATATAATATATTCTCTCTGTGTTTTTTTTATCATAATTAATGTGCTTTTTGTGTATGCAATAATTAACTTATGCTTAATATTAAGGTTAAAAGATATTACCAGAATAGCTGCTATATTTAGTTATTGTTATATTATTGTAGTTTAGTTTGAATAGAATGCACCTTTCTTTGTCATAAATAATGTGGTTTTGGGATCTCTTTTTGCTTCTATAGGATATAATACACAATACGGCATGCAAGGTAAGTGATCAGAGCATGAATAATGTTTTGTTATACATGTAGCAGGCATGAAATCTGATTTATTGTTGTGTTTTTTTTTTAATTTTCATTTGCCACTCTAAACAAGAGATTTTAAAAAGTTTAATAAACATAAAGAAGGAAAACAAATACCCAGTCAATAAGCTGGTTTGCTTGTTTGCTCACAATCATATGTGGTTCCATGCCTGTTAATGTGATGTTTTTCTTTTTTTCCAGGCAATTTACATTCAGTTTAAAAGCACATTATGAGCACAGACTCACAAAAACTATTTGAATAAATGATGATCAATGTTTACACAAGATTGATAGCAGTGGTTTGTTTAAAGCTTAGATTGAAGACCAATTACATTGCTAAGCAAACTGATTGGTTGAAATTGATCCTAGTCTCTGAACTGACCAATGGGGAATGGGATTCTAGAGATCTTAGACCGATTTCTGTTCTCAGGATTATCACATTGGAGCTTGGATGATCTTGAGTGTCTTTACAAAATTAACAGCAAAGACATTATTTATTTTGAAAGAAAAAAATGAAAATAGTATACATAGATCTGTTAGTCAGGCAATTGATTTATTTAATGCTTTTAAGTGATTGTATTTTTTCAGTGAAATAAAAGCGAAAATCTACAATTTTAATACAGAAGCTTATCATGTTTATTTTCACAGTTTTCATATCGGTTAATAATTTGGAATTTATTACTGGGATCATTTACAAAATTGGTTAATATTGGAGTTTATTGATTTTTGTATCATTTGAGGCAAATTACTGTTGAAATCAACAATAATGTATTGAGAGCATACAATAGTCAGTTGCTTTTACCAGTGTCAGATAAATACATATTTCACTTGCGAACTTTATAATTATGAATTTTCACCATTTGTGAAAGCTCATCAAGTGATACACACTGAGCATTTTGTATATTTCTTACCTTACATTGACAACAACATATCCCCTTTATCATGGTTCCCCTTACATACCAAATGCTGACCAATTCCCATTAATCCTAACTTAGCGATTTAACCCTTTACTCCATAGATAAGGATATAACTGCATAGGCTAACAGTTTAGATCCAGATCATCTGGTGCATCCATGGCATCTGATCAAGATCTGAACTGTTCGCTTTTAAATTCATTCTGTTATCAGTGCTCACGCTGGCTGTTTTAAAATAATAGCCACAAAATTTTTGAAAATTAAATTAATAGCCAAAGGTTTACGCGTTGTTTCCCCGTCCGTGGGAAATAGCATTATAATTATTTGTTTTGTTTTTTAATTAACACGATTTATCTAACATAACATCTATCATGTCTATGTTATGAAGATTAACTGTTAATCATTACTTTATTAATTTAACCTAGTCAATGAAAATAATGATTTTATATGCTAATGGGTAGTGGCAAAGACGATTCGGGATTAGATTAATGGTATGTCAAAAATAGACGTCGCGAAAATGGATGAACAACGTAATTACTAATAAACCAGTAGAAAATTGCAATGTGAAATAACTTTTCCAAAGCAAATAATAACCAAAGCAGCTGATGAAACACATTTTTTGAGAAAATAGGAAGTATTTTCTCCGTTAACATGGTTAAAAAATCGGCAATTTGTACCGCGAATTTTCGTCCTATTCATCACTTTAGGTACAGTATCCGGCTAGGTTTTTGCTTTGAGAATGAATTTAGAATTTGGCCAGTATTTAATATTAGATTAGAAAAAAAGAACACATCATTTATTCTTATTCTTAAATTATTTGTCTGCTTTGATAAACATATGATAGGGGAATCCATAATATCTATAAATAGCATCAACCTTAGAATTCCCTTGTCATGACGTAATGGAAATGCCCAAAATTTACCGATTACAATCATCAATCATTGACCCGTAGGCAAGGACGCCAAGGTGATTATCTTAAGTGACACTTTGTTAGTTCAATTAGGGGATTAACGACCCACAATTATCAGGAATGTGGCGACCGCTCAGGGCAAAGCGAATGCAAATAAGCTAACAATATCTTGCTTTTTTGACAATTATTTAATCGCCAAATTTTACCGCCAATTCATTGAAATAATCGACAAAAACGTAAAATTATCGCAAATGGCGACAATGTCGACTGACAGCGTGAGCACTGGTTATATCTAATGTAGAAGTTAACATTGTAGACCTGGTTCAAATGGCACTGATGTGCTGGCTGATCTGGATCTAAACTGGTTGCCCATGGTATAAAAGGTAATATAAATATATGGAGTAAAGGGTTAACTGTCAATTCTAACACCTCTCACAATCTTTGTAACTGTGCACAGGCACTTTAGCATACCTTCACTTTGCAGGATAAAAAAAATCTTAGGTAAATTAAGATTAGAAAGAAAATGGCATGATCTTTAACCCTTTTCTCTTTTACACACCTTTATTGCGTGGGTGAACAGTGTAGATCTTTCCAGATCAGCTGGCACATCCCTGTCATCTGATCAGGATCTGCACTGTTTGCTTTTTGATTTGTTAGGTTATTTCTGACCAAAGTGCGACCAGTGCAGATCCCGATCAGACGGCACGGATGTGCCGGCTGAACTGAATCTACGCTGGTCGCACATGCGTAAAATGGCGTATATATGGAGGAAAGGGTTCAGAAATTTTGAGAGGGGAAGGCACCTATAAATGACTTTTACTGAAGAAGGTTAACACACTAGGATAGGACTTTTAGAAGTTGTTAGAGTTGAAGGCACCTGTAAACAGACTTTACTGAAAAATGTAAATATCCCAGAGATAGAACTATTAGAACAGTGAAGTACCTAATGGTTTGCATAATAGACACTGGAAGGTAATTAGATGATGCATTTACTCATAAACAAGTTGAAGTTGGACCATAATAATTATGATGAAATACATGTACTGGAATTTCAAAAACTAGTCCAAAACATAAAAAATTGCTACATTTTTCCATTTTGAGGGGCTGTTTGTAAGTTAATGACATACTCAAACGTTTAGGATACAGCTTTAACCTCGGAGTCAATCCATTGTCAACCAGTGTAGAATCAGGGCCCAAGATCATAAAACTAAGTTTTGAGATCAGTCTCAAATCTCAAGCATCTGATTGGCTGAAATGGTGACTGGTCGCCATTTCAGCCAATCAGATGCTTGAGATTTGAGACTGATCTCAAAACTTAGTTTTATGATCTTGGGCACAGATCAGTTTGAGATCAGCCTTCACAGTAGTGCATTGTGTTTGCTAACAAGAATATCTGCGACTCATGCATATCCTCAGATAAGACTGCATGAATGTATAGACTGATCTTGATCTAAACAGGCAGCACATTGGTAAAAAGCCATAAACATGTAGTAAATTTGATCCATTATAAGCCTTAAAAGTCTTGTGTTTGGATTGCACAAGTTTTATTTGGTGTCACCTTGCATGGCTGATGATCACTGGTCACGTAATATCGTTGTAGTAAAAGGTTAAGAATTGCTGCTACTATTTACTCCTTTTTCTTTTATAGTGCTTGAGACATAACCAATTTATGTACCCATCATCTAAAATATTGAGAAAAGAAATGTTTTCAACAGTTACATATTATTAGGAATAAAACAATCCAGAATCATAACAGTCAGTAACTATCAGATTATCTGTACCATGCCATTACTCAAAAAGAAGTACAATTTTAGAATTAAAATGTTGCAGTATTTGTTTTAGTCTTGTAGCATGCCATGCAAAAATGTGTGACAAGTTGACTTTATTCCTTGAAATGACATCCTAAGGATGAGCAGTAAACATAGCTTATTATGCAGAAGACAGATTCCGCTCCTTTTTAGCTCACCTGAGCTGGCTCAGGGTGAGCTTTTAGGATCGATGAATGTCCGTCGTCCGTCGTCCGTCCACACTTAGTTCGTTAACACTCTAGCAGTCACATTTTTGCTCCGATTGTCATGAAACTTGGTCAGGATGTTTGTCCCAATGATTTCTCGGACGAGTTCGAATATGGGTCATCTGGGTCCAAAAACTAGGTCACTGTTACTAACAATAGAATTTTCTTGTTAACTATCTAGCGGTCACATTTTTGCTCCGATTGCCATGAAACTTGGTCAGGATGTTTGTCCCAATGATTTCTTGGACGAGTTTGAATATGGGTCATCTGGGTCCAAAAACTAGGTCACTGTTACTAAAAATAGAATTTTCTTGTTAACACTCTAGCGGTTATATTTTTGCTCCGATTGTCATGAAACTTGGTCAGGATGTTTGTCCCAATGATTTCTCGGACGAGTTTGAATATGGGTCATGTGGGTCCTAAAACTAGGTCACTGTTACTAAAAATAGAATTTTCTTGTTAACACTCTAGCGGTCACATTTTTGCTCTGATTGTCATGAAACTTGGTCAGGATGTTTGTCCCAATGATTTCTTGGACGAGTTTGAATATGGGTCATCGGCGTCCTAAAACGAGGTCACTGTTTCTAAAAATAGAATTTTCTTGTTAACACTCTAGCGGTCACATTATTGCTCTGATTGTCATGAAACTTGGTCAGAATGTTTGTCCCAATGATTTCTTGGATGAATTTTAATATGGGTCATGTGGGTCCAAAAACTAGGTCACTGTTACTAAAAATAGAATTTTCTTGTTAACACTCTAGCGGTCACATTTTTGCTCGGATTGTCATGAAACTTGGTCAGGATGTTTGTCCCAATGATTTCTAGGACGAGTTCGGATATGGGTCATGTGGGTCCAAAAAGTAGGTCACTGTTACTTAAAATAGAATTTTCTTGTTAACACTCTAGCCGTCACATTTTTGCTCCGATTGTCATGAAACTTGGTCAGGATGTTTGTCCCAATGATTTCTTGGACAAGTTCGAATATGGGTCATGTGGGTCCAAAAACTAGGTCACTGTTACTAAAAATAGAATTTTCTTGTTAACACTGTAGCGGTCACATTTTTGCTCCCATTGTCATGAAACTTGGTCAGGATGTTTGTCCCAATGATTTCTCGGACGAATTTTAATATGGGTCATGTGGGTCCAAAAACAAGGTCACTGTTACTAAAAATAGAATTTTCTATTTAACACTCTAGCGGTCACATTTTTGATTCGATTGTCATGAAACTTGGGCAGAATGTTTGTCCCAATGATTTCTCGGACGAGTTTCAATATGGGTCATCTGGGTCCAAAAACTAGGTCACTGTTACTAAAAATAGAATTTTCTTGTTAACACTCTAGCGGTCACATTTTTGCTCCGATTGTCATGAAACTTTGTTAGAATGTTTGTCCCAATGATTTCTTGGACGAGTTTGAATATGGGTCATGTGGGTCCAAAAACAAGGTCACTGTTACTAAAAATAGAATTTTCTATTTAACACTCTAGCGGTCACATTTTTTTATCTGATTGTCATGAAACTTGGTCAGGATGTTTGTCCCAATGATTTCTTGGATGAGTTCGAATATGGGTCATATGCATCCAAAAACTAGGTCACTGTTACTAAAAATAGAATTTTCTTGTTAACACTCTAGCGGTCACATTATTGCTCTGATTGTCATGAAACTTGGTCAGAATGTTTGTCCCAATGATTTCTTGGATGAATTTGAATATGGGTCATGTGGGTCCAAAAACTAGGTCACTGTTACTAAAAATAGAATTTTCTTGTTAACACTCTAGCGGTCACATTTTTGCTCTGATTGTCATGAAACTTGGTCAGGATGTTTGTCCCAATGATTTCTTGGATGAGTTCGAATATGGGTCATATGCATCCAAAAACTAGGTCACTGTTACTAAAAATAGAATTTTCTTGTTAACACTCTAGCGGTCACATTATTGCTCTGATTGTCATGAAACTTGGTCAGAATGTTTGTCCCAATGATTTCTTGGATGAATTTGAATATGGGTCATGTGGGTCCAAAAACTAGGTCACTGTTACTAAAAATAGAATTTTCTTGTTAACACTCTAGCGGTCACATTTTTGCTCTGATTGTCATGAAACTTGGTCAGGATGTTTGTCCCAATGATTCTAGGACGAGTTCGGATATGGGTCTTGTGGGTCCAAAAAGTAGGTCACTGTTACTTAAAATAGAATTTTCTTGTTTACACTCTAGCGTTCACATTTTTGCTCCGATTGCCATGAAACTTGGTCAGGATGTTTGTCCCAACGATTTCTTGGACAAGTTCGAATATGGGTCATGTGGGTCCAAAAACTAGGTCACTGTTTCTAAAAATAGAATTTTCTTGTTAACACTCTAGCGGTCACATTTTTGCTCCGATTGTCATGAAACTTTGTCAGGATGTTTGTCCCAATGATTTCTCGGACAAGTTGGAAAATGGGTCATCTGGGTCCAAAAACTAGGTCACTGTTACTAAAAATAGAATTTTCTAGGTAACACTCTAGGGGTCACATTTTTGCTCCGATTGTCATGAAACTTGGTCAGAATGTTTGTCCCAATGATTTCTCGGATGAGTTTGAATATGGGTCATCTGGGTCCAAAAACTAGGTGACTGTTACTAAAAATAGAATTTTCTTGTTAACACTCTTGCGGTCACATTTTTGCTCCGATTGTCATGAAACTTTGTCAGGATGTTTGTCCCAATGATTTCTTGGACGAGTTCGAATATGGGTCATGTGGGTCCAAAAACAAGGTCACTGTTACTAAAAATAGAATTTTCTATTTAACACTCTAGCGGTCACATTTTTGATTCGATTGTCATGAAACTTGGTCAGAATGTTTGTCCCAATGATTTCTTGGATGAGTTCGAATATGGGTCATCTGCATCCAAAAACTAGGTCACTGTTACTAAAAATAGAATTTTCTTGTTAACACTCTAGCCGTCACATTTTTGCTCTGATTGTCATGAGACTTGGTCTGGATGTTTTTTCCAATGATTTCTCGGACGAGTTCAGATATGGGTCATCTGGGTCCAAAAACTAGGTCACTGTTACTAAAAATAGAATTTTCTTGTTAACACTCTAGTGGTCACATTTTTTGCTCCAATTGTCATGAAACTTGGTCAGGATGTTTGTCCCAATGATTTCTCGCACGAGTTTGAATATGGGTCATCTGGGTCTAGGTCACTGTTACTTAAAATAACTGTGTTGTACTCAGGCGAGCGATAAAGGGCCATCATGGCCCTCTTGTTCTATATTTGGTGAATCACAAGGCTTGATAAAGTGAAATTTGAGTGTGCTAATACAAAGTGGTTGATTCCTAAAGTTGAAATTTGTAGTGTGGTGTGACTTGCTCATGTTAGTTAAGATTGTGGTTGTTTGAATCTGATGATGTTTTATATCTTGATGAGTTTTCTTTTCGTTTAGCTCCATATGGACAACCAGGTAAAAACAGACTATGGTAACATAGGCTTGTTGAGTTTTGTGACATTTTCTGTGAAGATGTTTGTGAATATAAGGAGGAAATTCATACATGAAAAAAAAAAACAGATTTAAAACTTGAATGAATTACCTTCCATTGGTTGCATTAGTAGACTATGACTAACTATATCTTTTGTTTGTATGTTCAAACAGTTTTCTAACACTGATCACTCTAACGGTCAAAAGTAAATAATAATGTTAACACTAAATAGCATGACATCCTGGTGCCCTGAAATGTGTTCTGTATGTTAGATAGGCAGCGCTTACATTAAGATAGATCTTAAACAATATGAATTTGAACCAGTTTATTAACCCTTTCCTCCATATCTATGCATTTTTACGCATGTGCAACCAGTGTAGATCCACATCCGTGCCATCTGATCAGGATCTGCACTAGTTGCATTTTGGTCAGAAATAACTTAACAAATTAAAAGGCGAACAGTGCAGATCCTGATCAGATGGCATGGATGTGCCAGCTGATCTGGATCTACACTGTTCGCCCATGCAATAAAGGTGTGTCTGTGGAGGAAAGGGTTAAAACAAGATTGTTGTTCACATCTTAATATGCTTTAAGTTGTTCTTATCTAAATCAGTCTAAACATGTTTGGGTAGTATTTACTTCTCTATCACCACTCATGTTATGCAGCAAATTGCCTATCCTTTAAAGCCTCCAAAAGTGCATTCAGTCACATACGATAAATTACTAAGCTACACACTCGAGGTTGTGTCTAATTTGTGCATCACAGAACTGTTTAAGCTAAAGCACTTGCACCTTTGACAGAATCTTTCACCATGTTTTCAAAATCCTTTAAAGTGACAGTCAATAGACATTTATTTATTTGTATTCAAAATAAAGAGTTTATTGCCTGAAATTCTTGGTAACATATTTCAAAAGAAAGTTAATATAATCCCATTGTCAAGCGTTAAACACAGAAGCTCAGGGTGATGAGATGTTATTATAATGTTCGTCAAAATTTAAATAATGTTCGACATTATATCGAAAGGAATAAATGTTCATTAATATTGAGTTTGTCATGTGATTATTTTACATGAAAAACATCTTGACGGATAGCAAAGTAATAAGAGCGTGAAGAGGTGAGAGACATTAATTTTGTCTGCAGTCGAAATATATAATAATTTCGTGACGCTCGTTCTTCCTGTACAGGTTGTTTTTACTCGCAGATCTCCAATTAATGCTATTTATGTCAGACTGCACATGCATACGCATAATACATCAGCCTCATTTGCATCTCTCATGGTGAGGCATCAATTTTTGTATGTAACTATATCCGTGTAATACAAGTAAACATGTTGGATTTCTTGGAACTTCTTTGTGTTTCAGTCTTTGGCAGTATAAATTCTAACAATTTATGCACACTGAATGCTTTTCATTAAGATTTTATACATACTTTTTGGAAAGTCATTTTAATCATGAATTCAAAGAATAAAAAAACCCTTTAAACTGTGAACAACAGACAAGTATGTTCGACATGCATGCACATACAAAAAAAAATCATCTTCAGTTGACCATGTGCATGTTAATTAACATTTTATGCTTGGTTATGCTTCTCTCCCATTACTTAGCCCCCATTCACCTCCTTCCCTCCGACTTAGAGTATATCACAATAGACCATGTTCGATTTAAATTTGTAATATGCCCTTGATGCATATTAAATACCTGGAAATATAATATGTTTGCTCTGTTCAGATAGTTTTAGTGGTTGAATGTTTTACCCTAGTTTGCAGTGAGAAATGATGACCAAAAAATAATTTATGAAACAATAAAATTCAGCTACTTAATATGACTGTATAGTGAATTGACTTGCTTGAACTTACATCCTGGATAACTTTCGTATTTTCAGTGTTTGTGAAATATTAATTGAAGATTTGAACTATCTTGAAAGATTTTGAAGTCTTTTTTAGCCTTCAAGGAGAATTTCATTATTTGTTCATTTAAATGGGTTTTTGTTTGTTTCTTTTTCACATGCAGCTCCATATCCAGGTAAACAATTTCTTTTCACCCTTTTTTGTTTAAACCTGCATGAATAAAGAATAAATATCATGTGCAATTAAAGTTGATCCACATCAGCCTGTGCAATTTGAAGGTTGCATTTAGATTCATAAAGAAGTGAACTGGTTGCACATGTTATAAAAGCCACATTCATGGAGAAAAAGGTTACTAGAGGTTGTACATCTTGGATTATAGTATCTTAACAAAATAGACCTGCCTGGTATTCAATTCTTATGCTTCCTGAAATAGTTTAGTCAAATGACCTTATGCTTCCTGAAATAGTTTAGTCAAATGACCCTTCTGTTATCATGGGTTCCACTAGCTGCTGAATCTCAACTGTCATTATGATTTTGTCCATTTTTAAGGGGTTTTCTCAATTTTAAGCCAAAAATACCCCTAATTCAAGAAAAAAAATGACCCTTCAGCTAAAATCCTAAAGGTCAAAATAAGGCTTTCTGGAAATTTCAAGGGTCAAAAGGTCATCTCCTGGGTCAAATGGAACCCCTGGTTATTGTCTGGGCTATTTCTCAGTAACCACTTGCTTGATTTCAATTAAAGTGTATGGGAAGCTTCACTAAAATCACTAAATTCACTAAGAAAATGTGCATAGTTATTTTCAATGCATTTAAAATTTTGATAATTTTTCATGAAGTTTAATATTTCCGTTTTAAAATTCTCTGCAACCAGCAATTGGAATTGAAATTGACAGTGTTTACAGAGTTTAGCCCTTTTATTTAGTTAAATGTGATGAAGTATATTTTTGCACCATTCCTGTGTCCTGGCAATACCCTAGGGAGCTTTCATCAATTCTAATTATATCTTATTTCCTTTAGTTATCAGTTGATGTATTTTAAAATAATTTTAAAACTGAGGTAGAATATAATGAATATTCATTTAGAAATTTTAAAAAGAAAACATCATTGAATTTCAGTTAACCTTTTACTCCATGGAAATGGCTTTTATCATGTGTTTGACCTATGCAGATCCTAATCAGCCTGCATAATCAGACTGAGTGAGTGCACAGGCTGATCTTGTTTTACACTGGTCAGCCAGGGAGATATTAGCCATATCTTCTGGAGAAAGGGGATGAAGATTAATGATACATGGAAACAATATGAGAATAGACAAAGAAGCGTTTTGCTTGTCTATTGTTGAAAGCTGTGTGGTTTATATAACTGATATTAACCCTTCCTCCATATTATACGCTTTTTTACCCTTGTGCAACCAGTGTAGATCCATATCAGCTGGCACATCTATGCCATCTGATCAGGATCTGCACTGGTCACATTTTGGTCAGAAATAACCTAATGAATAAAAGAGCGGACAGTTTAGATCCTGATCAGACAGCATGAATGTGCTAGCTGATCTGGATCTAAACTCTTCGCCCACGCAATAAAGGTTGAGTTTTCTATGGAGGAAAGGGTTGATTTGATTTAAACTTCTTATGACTAGTTTTGTTTTAAGTATAAATGTTTTATGTGCATTCAAAATTAAAACTGTGTAAATAAACTTTTAAGAAACCTCTTAAACTAGGTTTTGGTAATTAACAGTAAAGAATGATAAGAAATAATATTTTACCATATTTATAATTGCACATGTTCTCACCTAGTTGTATTCTTATGGTTCTTATCTTCACTACACTACTGTTAGTCTGACTCTTAAGCACCGATTAATTTTCATTGTTACACGCTACCTTATTAACAGATTCTCAGCAAGGCCTAAGATCGAGTTGTGCTTAAGGCATTTGTCATTCAGTTGTATAAAACATCCTTTAATATAGTGGTTTATAATATAAATCTAAAAATCCTTTTTATATTATGATAGAAACATAAAAACAATGACGGTTATGGTTTTGGTTATGTAATATTAGCTATTTAAATGCTGTAGTAAATAAGTTTACTTAAGATTTAATTAAATAGTATTGTTTCAGAAAGTAAACATATCTTTTGAAGTTATTTATAGAGTTTCCCTTATTTATAGCCCAGTACAATCCCGGGCCTCAGTATGGTCAAACTAGCACAGTGGTTGTGACCCAGCCAGCTTACACCGTTGTGCAACATTTCCGTGAGGCCCCTGTGCGCATCAAGTGCCAGTTTTGTCAGGCAGACATTGTGACATCCACATACTACGAGACGGGCACACTTACCTGGGTTGCATGCTTTGTTATTGCTATTGTTGGGTAAGTCAGAGGCAGAGTTAAACATCAAAAAGAAAAACAGATTCAAAACTAAAATTTTGAGAATTCCTTTCTGCTAAGTTTTTTTGGCCTGGTTCAAGCCACAAATGTGACCCATGACCTCTAATGTGGAAGATCACTATCCTTTGATATAAAATCAACTTTTTCTTCACTCATTTGTCACTTGAGTATGTCTCTGGAGTCAGTGAATAAGAAAATTCAGCTCAAAACTTAAATTCATTTGTTACTATAATTTCAAGGAATGTAGATATAAATGTCTTTCAGAGAAAAAAAATCATCCTTAAAATAGTCAATGTTTGCACAATGTGCAAAAAATAGTTAGAATTTGTTCTTTAATAATTCCATATTTAGTAGGAACTGATGTGCTATCACCTACTCATCTTTCAAAAGACTGTATTTCTTAAATGTTTGCAATAAAGCTCCTGGCATTATTGTGTTGCTTAATGTTACCACGTGAATCATTATTGATAAAAGATAAAGTTTACATAAAAAACAATTTCTTGGTGATATTATGGAAATTTTACAATCAAAAAATGTTCTTGGAGTACATAAAATAGGAAAACAAGAATGCGAATACATTTTTAAAGCAAAATAAAATCGAAAAAAAAAGAACAAAATAGATAGAAAAGTAAATTTTTGCTTAAACATTTATCAAATTTACCTCAGTATCTCTTGACTGTCACAGTGGTATGTCCTATACGACATCATTTGCTCACATAATGACATGCTGTTAGACTTTGTTTGTATAAGAGCATACGATTGCAGCTAATGCAGGTACTTCAGTCAATTTTTATAAAACTATTCACCTCTTTGAGGCATATTATTGTATTCTACAATAGACTAAGGCCACATAAAGGATTTATAACTGAAAATTGTAGTTTTCTGAAACTAAACTTTGCAGCTAATGAATAGATTCTATCTGACTTTAACAAAAATTTTAAAGCCGTATAAAAGAAACACAATTGTATGTTATCTCTTAATAACGTCATATCTACTTGTGCTTCTCACTTGAAGCTTCGTGGATATGATCCATATTAATATTATTGATAAATGGCATCAACGCATACCCTAAAGCACTTTTTGGTTTAACAAGTCCCTGGTAAGTGTCTGATCACATGCATACATCTCTCATTAATCATAAACTCTTCCATGTGAACAAATGTTTCACCTTCCTCAGTAAGAAAGACATTCTAAAAGAAATTTAATAACATTTCAAGCGTTTAAAGTTCTAAGGCAGGAGATGTCAATTTACGAGAGATAAATGTAAAGACATATAAAGAAGATCATAGTAGACCATCTCATGCCAATAATTTATTACCTTTAAGCTGAAGTATTCAAATAATATGTTGAGCTATTTTGCTCACTGTTAGACCATCTCATGCCAATAATTTATTACCTTTAAGCTGAAGTATTCAAATAATATGTTGAGCTATTTTGCTCACTGTTAGACCATCTCATGCCAATAATTTATTACCTTTAAGCTGAAGTATTCAAATAATATGTTGAGCTATTTTGCTCACTGTTAGACCATCTCATGCCAATAATTTATTACCTTTAAGCTGAAGTATTCAAATAATATGTTGAGCTATTCTGCTCACTTTTTTGCATCTCTGCTCTTGGTTAATGTTTCCATGCAACTTCATAATATTTTACAAAGTAATATAGCTATAGCTTTTCAAACTTAAAATTGTTCACCATCATATCCTGAGTGTGTGCCAAGATATTATGGCCCATATTCAACTTACAATTTTAGGTTAAAGTTTGCACTCAAGATGGTATATAAGCTCACAACTTTTTGTGTTGCCCTTTCGAAGAAATGGCGATACATAGGGACCGCTTTGTCCGTCCGTCAGTCTGTCGGTCCGTCACGAAAACTTAACGTTGGCTATAACTTTGCCATTTCTTAATATTTCTTTATCAAACTTTTAAATTATATTGCTTATGACAACACGCTCAAATGATGCCAAATTCTCAAGGTCAAGGTCACATTTGATGCCCCCTTTTGTACTTGGATTTTTACACAAAAACTTAACGTTGGCTATAACTTTGTCATTTCTTAGTATTTTTACATCAAACTTTCAAATTATATTGCTTATGACAACACGCTCATGATGATGCCAAATTCTTTAGGTCAACTTACATTTGATGGAGTTATGCCCCTTTTTGTACTTGCATTTTTATTCCGACATAGCACCAGATGGCGTCACAAGTGTTCAACTGAACACCCATCTAGTTACTACTTATAATACAGTTTTGACAGTCTGTACATTGCGAGGTGGTTATTGTTGATTTAAAAAACTCCTGACACTCTCCAGTTGAATTTAAAATTTGCTTTAGTATATCAGCTTACTTTATTTCTGACTCTTCGAATACTCCAGCATGCTATCATTTTTAACTTACAATTTATATTTCTTACAACCTGCATACAATTGTAAGCAGCATCTTCCCTAAAGAACCATTCAGTATGATATATTCTCTACCTTCTCACAATCCATACAACTATGCACTTTGTATAATTGTAACTAGTAAAGGATTAATTTGATAAAATAATGCTGTTGTACTTTCATTTTACTATAAGTTTGTATGAAATCATTGCAACAAAAAAAGAGGGAAAAAACCCCACAAGACCAGTACACAAATTTTAGTCTTGATCTTGCATGATAGATTTTTTGTGCTTTATGTTATAGCAGTAAAACTACACAGAATTTGTATGTGTAATCGTGATTGTGCATGCAGCCTGTTTCCCATTTCAGGTGTTGGCTCGGATGCTGCTTGATTCCATTCTGTATGGACGCCTGCAAGGATGTTGTACATCAGTGCCCCAACTGTCACCAACAGGTTGGACGCTACAACCGCATGTAACACATGCAACATCTCACATGGCATGTCCTTGACAAGATGGTTACAATCAGCGGACAGACGTGTGTTCTATAGAAACATGCATGCACACTGCTTTTTTGATATATAAATGGACTCCCCTTTTAGGACATTATTGCACTAGAAGTAGGACACAATCTTTTCTTTTTAGCCATGTGATATGCACTTACAGCCTTAACAATTGTTATACTTTTGTCGCAAAGAATATTTTTATTTAATGTATTACTGCTTTCTTCAAAGTCATAACAAGCGGCAGATCATTTTCTATTTTTAGAAAAATATCTAATTTTTCATATCTGTAAATGCTTTTTTAACATACGTTAATTTTATCATTTTTTGTTGTCAATTGTTTTACTCCACATTTGCATAACAGTTTGAGATATCTGGGATTAAGAAAGGACCAATTGATGGTTTTAACATCAGTTTTCTGAAAAGAAGAAATTTGAAAATCATTGTTGTAGCAATTTTAGGTTGTTGACATTTTAATAAGGGTGATGCTGAAAATCAAATATTCAGAGAGTAACTTACCACAGTTCTAAATACATGACTTTTTTGTTACAAGCATAGTTACAATGAAATGGTTTGCAAAGTTTAAATGTATTTTCACCTCAGATCAGTTTTACAAATCCTATGTATCTGTGATAGTGTTGTAATTTTAGAAAATCAATTTTTCAGTTTCATTTTTTTACAGATCATGACAAGCATTTCATTGAAAGTAAAGATGGGTGATTTATCCATGCAATTTCATATTAAAGGCAAGAGTTTAACTCTTTACTCCGTGGCATATGGCTGTTATCCCCCGGGCGAACAGTGTAGATCCAGATCAGCTAGCACATCCGTGACATCTTATCAGGATCTGCACTGTTCGCTTTTGATCCATTAGGTTATTTCTGACCAAGAAGCAACCAATGTAGATCCATGCCATCTGATCTGGATCTACACAGGTTGCACACAAATGAAAAGGTTTATATTAAATATGGAGTAAAGGGTTAAAGAATATTAAATATATAAATATTGTTTTAAATTTCCCAGTGACATTATTTTTAGATCTCCCTGTGAATGACATCAGAATTTTAAAATTAAACTTGTTTGTTGGTATTAGAACTATCAGAATTTTAAAATTAAACTTGTTTGTTTATATTAGAACTATATTATGTTGTAACTCATATCAGTGATATCTTTTACTTATCTGTAATAAAACATTCTTCTTAAAGTTTTATCTTTTATTAATTTTTTTTATTGCCAATGCAGAGTAGATAATTATGAGGGCTGTTCCATAAATTCATTGAATTGCTCTATTTCTACAACATTAAGGGGTCGCAAACATTGCAAATGGCAAAAAATGGTTTAAATTCCAAAAATGAATTTTAGGGGGAAATACTTATTGCCACTTAGATTTTAGTAAGAAATGTATTTAGCTAAGGATGTAGTTTATGTTTGCAAGCTCAATTTAGTCTAATTTATGTTCTAATAACCAAAACAAAAGAAAAACGGTTTGCATTAGAACTCTGAAATTCATGGACAATATACCAAAGCAAGCCATACCTGAAATAAGTATATGCTTGATACAAAGTTTAGTGCCAATTCATCAAAATAATGTTAGGGTTTTCAAGAAATTCAAGGAAAACTTATTTCCGGGTTCTACTTTCGGTTTGATAAAAGGATATAGGTATCGCAAAAAACACTTATTTACAATATTTTGCGGTCATTGTCAAAATAATGTCAGAAATTTTTAGTAGTACATTAATATGTTTTGACTTGAAACTGAAAGTAAATAAATTTGCGAAGTCATGGAAACAAAACGCTGATGCAAAGTAAATTAAAACACAACTTCTGTTTACTTGCAGAAAATGATGCAGAGACACTACACTAATAACAGGTGCTTTTGCATCAAATTTGCTTTATGTTTGACCAACAGCTTTTTTGAATGCATTTGAAATATATGCTAAATAATGATTGCTATAGATAACAAAATCTGTGAATACTTAAAACGAAATAAAAAGATATATATCTAAATATAAAACTAAAATATATATCGAATATATGTCGAACTACTTTTGCATATATTTTTATTTAGTTTGAAAAATAGTTTTGAGAGGAGAGTTCTGCAAATTTATGGAACACCCTTCATATGCAGTCAGTAAGTAAATATTGCATGTTCAATAGCCCCGAAATTGTATGTATATATGGGATTTCCAATACCAGACCTTCCAAGTGTATTTCGTAATGAAGAGAAAGATCATATAAAGTAAATAAGGAAAGTGGGATCGATCAAATCACATGCAGATCTTTAAACAATCTAAGTTAGACCCTTCAGTCTCCATGGATACAGCTTATATTTCATGGATGTGCCAGTGTAGCCCCAGATCTACCTGCTTATCGGTGCACTCTGAGTAGGATCTACACAGCTGGCAATAAGACTTGTATAAAAAAAGTTATTTCTGAGGAAAAGCCACTGGTAAAGATACAGATCAGATACATGGATTAGCAGGCTGTTCTGAATCTTAACTGGTCGCAAGGTTATTAAAAGCATACCATGAGAGAAAGGGTTAAATGATAGAAACTCCCTATAAATATTCGAGAATCGATTGGTTTGACATCAGTCCATGTCATATAGTTCTTCTTCCTTTATTAGAAAAAAACCAAATAAACATAAATGCAGAGATCTATTGACAAAAAGAAAATTCGTAAACATTGTCTACCGGTTTTTTAATTTCAAAATGCCACATGAGTAATTCTCTGATAACACCTTGGGTGCTACCTTTTTAGCTCACCTGTCACGTAGTGACAAGGTGAGCTTTTGTGATCGCAATTTGTCCGGCGTCCGTTCATCCGTCCCTCGATCCGTCCATAAACTTTTACTTTAAACGACATCTCCTATTAAACCCCTGGGCCAAAGTTGATGAAACTTGCCACGGATGTTCCTTGCATGAAGCTCTTCCAAATTTGTTCAAAGAAATCAATTCCATGCAGAACTCTGGTTGCCATGGCAACCTAAAGGAAAAACTTTAAAAATCTTCTTCTCTGAAACCACAAGACCTAGAGCTTAAATATTTGGCATTTAGCACCCTCTAGTGGAACTCTACAAAGATTGTTCAAATTATTTCCCTGGGGTCAAAATTGGCCCCGCCCCAGGGGTCACTTCATTTTACATAGACTTATATAGGAAATCTTTAAAAATCTTCTCACAAACCACAATGCATACAGCTTAGATATTTGGTAAGTAGCATTGTCTAATGGATGTCTACTAAATTTGTTCAAATTATGTCCCCTGGGCCAAAATCGGCCACGCCCTATGGTCTTCTTGGTTTACATATAGTTATATAGGAAAAACATGAAAATCTTCTTCTTTAAAACCACAAGGCCTAGAGCCTTAATATTTGATATACAGCATCATCTAGTGGTCGTCTACCAAAATTGTTCAAACTATCCCCTGGGGTAAAAAATGGCCCCGCCTCAGGGATCACTTGTTTTACATAGACTTGTATAGGGAAAACTTAAAAAAATCTTCTCTAAAACCACAAGGCCTAGAACCTTGGTATTTGGTATGTGTCATCATGTAGTGGTCCTCTACAAAAGTTGTCAAATTATTCTCCTGGGGTCGAAAATGGCTCCCCCCGGGGGTCACTAGTTTTATTACATAGTGTTATATAGTAAATCTTTAAAAATCTTCATCTCTGAAACCGTAAGGCCTAGAGCTTAGATATTTGGTATAGAGCATCCTCTTGTTACATTTTCTCCACAATAGCAGCTTAATTTTTTTTAAATTTTTGACTTGATTTTACCAAACTTGCACACAACTCGGGCAACCATTGAGCAGTTGTTGACAGGTGAGCCACCCAGGGTCCTATGGACCCTCTTGTTTGCAATTATGATATTAAATTTATTGCCCATTAGTTATAATCGTATGCTTTATGCAGAGTATTTTAACTTCCTTTTTGGTTATCTAGAGAGATCATTTCAGTGCATATACTTATGCTACATAATATTTTCTTGCTACAAAAGACACATACTTGACAATTATTTCAAGTTGAAATCCTGTATGTTGAAGTGACTATTTCGTGTTTAGAATCTCAGTTAAAGAATTAAAAGTTAAATGCCTCTGACTTGCCCACAGCTTTTTATTGTATGTTTTAATTGCAGTTGCTGTAATCATTTGTACAATTTACTCTTTTTAGATGTTCACCTTCTGTATTGAGAAAAGACGATCTTTGAACTAATCAGAAGGTTGATTAGTTATGCACCAGTCAGTGATTACTGACACTTTCAATGCCTTAAAGAGGACTTGTAATCTTCCGTAGATTAGTGTATCCAATATCTTGTGTTTGTCCTCAAGAGATGTGCCTATAATGGCCTAAAGTGGAGAAAACTTGTGGGACATTATATGGGGCATGTAATGGGAAAATTTAACTTCAGACATTTGACGTCGTGACAAAAAGTTGAGCAGATGACATTACTTAATATGCATTTTGCAGTAAAAATAACATTATATTGTCAAAATGCGCAACAAAATAACCTCTTAAGTTGTAAGAAAATAGATTTTTTTGAGTTCTTTTCAATAACAGTAATAACAACAGTAAAAAAATAGGACTGAAGACACCTTTTCCCATGACCTGCCCCATATCATGAAAATCAGATCAGTGTCCAAGGTTATTAAGCTGAGCATGGAAACCAGTCTCAAATCTCAAGCATCTGATTGGCTGAAATGGCGACCGGTCACCATTTCAGCCAATCAGATGCTTGAGATTTGAGACTGGTTTCCAAACTCAGTTATAACCTTCAGCCCAGGGATTCAAAACTAGAATGTGGTCAGTTTGGAGGCTGGGCAACAATAAAAGCCATGCAAAAACTATTTAATATGTGCACAATGTTTGTATTGTGACGTCTAAGAGCCGTCATGTTTTATGAGTTGCTGCGAAAAATCATGCCATCATTTGCATTGCAGTCAATGTGGCTGTTTCAAGAGCTGTGATGTCACAATTTTTTAAAAAATATTTTGATAAGAACAAAGAATACTTAGATGTTTAAATATAAGAATTGAATAAATTTTATATTGTATTTCTCAGGATTTGAAAATTGATGGTTTAAAGTAAGCTTTCACCCACTTTAAACCACCTAAATGTTTTCTATGTCATGATGAATGGGAAATAATATTGATTTAATCCTTAAAAAGAAAAATTACGGGTAATTTGTTCAACTTAAATTTCTTGTAATATATTTTATTTATATTTGTTAACAATAGCTGGTATCCCTTGGTTCTCTTGCAATGAAATGTATACTGCACAATGGTTTTCACCCTTGAAATTCTAATCTCTTGATGAAAACCACCTGTATACTGTATGAGGTAGGAAAACATGGTGTTTGTATTAGATCTGCGATATGGCTCTAATCCATGGGCTTAAAGTGTAGATCCAGATCAATCGGCACATAAGCGAGTCTACCCTGTCTGATTTTTTATTCATTAGGTTAATTTTTACTAAGAAGCAAACCATGGATGTGCCTGCTGATCTGGATCTACATTATTGGAATAAAATGTTTATAATTGGAGTAATGGATTAATTGGAAGTCATAGTTATAACCACAGTCTGAGTAATCCTTGCATGTCTAATGATGTGAAGAAAGGGCTGAAGGTTATAAAACTGAGATAGGAAACCAGTCACAAATCTCAAGTATCTGATTGGCTGAAATGGCAACTGGTCACCATTTCAGCCCATCAGATGCTTGAGATTTGAGACTGGTTTCCATGCTCAGTTTTATAACCTTTGGCACTGATCGGGATCTACACTTGTAACATGGCATAAATGTCATATTCAATGGTGTGATTAGGTTGAAAATGAGACACATTCAGGTGTTTATGTTAATGAAAGCCCTGAAGGTTCATGCCATAGAATGGCAGAAGCTTAAACCAATGAAATAATACTAAGTCTTATGTAATAACACTGAAATATACTTCAAAAACTAGAACACAGTAAACATAACAGATAACATACTTTAAGGATTTATTATAGTTTTTGGAAAGATTTCAAATTACTATTGAACAATGTTATCAGTCACAGGATTAATTTAAATACCTCTACAGTTTACATACAAGCGTACATGACCAATGTGGTTCCTCTTCCTGGTGACACTATAATTTATGTACTTTAAAATTTGCTCTAGTAAGACATTTCGAAATATAAATGGAACTAAGGATGATAATGCATGATACCTGAATGAAGTTTAACCAGTGTAAACAGTGTAGATCCAGCTCAGATGGCACAGATGTGCCAGCTGATCTGGATCTTCACTTAATGAAGGTGCTGTCTGAACCAGAAATGTTCCAATATATTGTTAGTCTGGTTATAAAACTGAATGAAAAGTAGCTGTCTGAGTAGATGATCCCAACAGTGTTGAAACCAAGTAATGTGAAGCTTAATTCTGTGAACTGATTTTCAATCGGAAACCGTCGGGTTAGCCTAGAAATTCCTGAGGCAAAATACCTAAAATTCAGCCCTTAGAGAAGAAGGCTTCAGTAGTAATGACTGCTCAACATACATAACACTGCTAAAAATGCCATAGAACCAAGCTGCTTGAGTATGGATACGTAGACAGTCACATGATACTTTGTTTATATAAACAATAATGATCTTAATGCATATATTGGCGAGTTGAGTATTTTCCAGAGAGTAATTCTCATGAAAGGAACATGACAATAACATATTTGTAAAACTGATTGCTGATGAAATATAGTTCTCATTAACATACAATATCTGTACAACAGTTAGGTAATTTCCCAACTGGGAGGTCTGTTTGGTGAAAACAAATATTTTAAAACTGTTAGCTCCACACTAACCAAACCATAAATCTTGAACATAGATTATGGCTTGTTTGAAGCTTCCAACTTAAAAATGTTTTGTATATCACTTGTGTATCCACCATACCTTTCTCTTGGCAGCGCCTGGACCCTACCCCCAATCTGGAGGGTACCAGCCCCCACCACAGTATGGTTTCCAAGGAGGCTACCCCAACATGCAGTATCCAGGAAGTGGCTACCCACAGGGACCCCAGGGTGGATACCCACAGCATCCAATAGGTCAAACGACTACTGTAGTTGTGACCCAGCCAGTACTGGTTCATCAGTTTCGTGAGAACCCAGTGCACACCCGCTGTCCACACTGTCAAGCTGAAGTTGTCACTGGAACAGCCTATGAAACTGGCACTTTCACATGGATTGCTTGTGCTCTCCTTTGTATATTTGGGTAAGCATCATGATGTAAAGACATTATTTCATACATACAGCTTATATCCAATCTATGACCAAAGTAGATCAGGATCTACAGTCTGGTTGTAGATTCAATTGATAATTTGTGACCAAAACAGTCATGAAGATCTGATTCAGGCTGCATGGATTAGGAAGCTGATCAGGATAAACAAGTTGCACATGTGATTAACCCTTTCCTCCATATATACCCCTTTATGGCATGGGCCAACAGTATAGATTCAGATCCGTGCCATCTTATCAGGATCTGCACTGTTTGCCTCTTGATTTATTAGGTTATTTCTGACCTAAAAGCAAACAGTGCAGATCCTAATCAGATTGCATGGATGTGTGGGCTGATCTGGATCTGCACTGTTCACCCATAACAAAGGCTAATAATTATAGGCGGAAAGTGTTAATATGAGCAAAGCAGCAAGTCTTTTTCATTGACTACTTGCGACCTTTTATATAATTACCTACTTTTCAACAATTTTTAAATAATATAATTTTTAAATTACTTCCTGTATGAATGTGAAACTATGAAAATGTAGATTTGTTGTAGCACTTACAACTGAAGAAGGCCTATGGCCGAAACGTTTATTAAAGAGTGTGTTTTAAACTGGTTATATTCTTATTATCCCTGCCAGGAGATAAAGGATAAAGGATAAATATAATTTTTGATAACAGAATACAGCTGAATATTATTTATCATCTTGGCTTGGTTGAACAAGTAGAAGAGGTTTATATTATACTCGGTACTTATCAAATGTATTGATTTTGGCATTTGACCCAAAATCTATTTGGTCAGGTTGATTTATTGGACTAGCTTTTGAACTAAAAAAGGGAAGCAACTCCTTCCCTTATGTATATAGTTACATTAAACTGTTGCATCCCTTTGTAAATGCAGCATCACTAGATTGTCAAAACATTCAGAAAAGCACAAAACAAATTAAATAATAACCATTGAGCTGATTTGGAAATAAAGCTTTGGAATTAAATTTCGCACAGTTTAAACAACCCTAATGTTTGCCATACCCAAATGAATACCATCAAATATTGATTCAATCCTTAAGTATAACAGTTTCAGAACGGTTCCAGTTAACAGCTAGAGGTATTTTACTCTTTTCAGATGTGATGCAGGGTGTTGCCTGATACCATTTTGCTGTGATGGATGTAAAGATGTAGTTCACATCTGCCCCAACTGTCAGCAAACTATCTCCAGGTGGAACAGGCTGTAAAAGGGACCAGTTCACTGAATATAACCAGCTTAGCTTTTGCTTGACATTGTTCATAACATCTTGTTTAAGTTTTCATAGTTCACAGATGTTTGTCAATGATAAACTACTAAATCATCATATATGTGCTAAAATGTTAATATTATTGAAATAATTTACAGTAAAGTGACAGAATGTATGATGGTAAGCTATAGATCAAATATAGAGACTACTTCTTGAAAATAGTGACCAGGTTGGTTTTTTTTTATTGTTATCTTATCACATTGTTGTGTTGGTCAAGAGTTCTTGTTATAGATGTGAATGAAGGGTAGTGTATACAATAGTGTGTTATCATAAGACTCATGGATGTGTGATCAAACCTATTCACATCCACTTTAACCCTTTCCTGTACAGATACACCTTTATTGCTAGGGCGAACAGTTTAGATCCAGATCAGCCGGCACATCCGTGCCGTCTGATCTGGATCTAAACTGTTCGCTTATTGATTCATTAGGTTATTTCTGACCAAAATGCGACCAGTGCAGATCCTGATCAGACGGCACAGATGTGCCGGCTGATCTGGATCTACACTGGTCGCACATGCGAAAAAATGCGTATATATCCAGGAAAGGGTTAAACACAGTCAGAATTTATTATTGCAAGACTCTGATTGACAATGATAAATAAAGTTTTCTGAGTAAATAGTAAAAGAATAAGGAAATGGATACATAATGTCACATTGATCCACACCACCTAATATTGTACTGTGAAATCATTATAATTATTTTGCAAGGGTTTCATTTTAATGAGTTTCGGCAAGATAAAAAGTAAGAAATTTAATCCTAGTGAAATTTTAACATAATTATATTGTAGCTGATCTTGTAAGAATAGTAAAACTGTGTGAATTTATGTCCATTCAAAAATGTGATTTATAGTGACTGTATGAAAATTAGGTCCCTCTTAATAAATGTATCATTTGCAACAATAAATATTTACTCTATTTTTGCACTTTGATGCAAGGAAATTATTTTTTGAAACTATTTTAATTTTCAATTAAAGAAAACAACAAACTTTTGCTTAGAGAATTTCAAGCCTCTTCAGCTTGAAAAATACCTGAGTTCATGAGTGAAATATTTTTCTATCATTCTCTGGTAAAACAAATTTTCAGTTTACATGTATTTGCAAAATCTGCATAAGTGAAAGTAAATTGCATGAAATGGCACCAAAACAGTGTGTTTATGATGTTTCACCATGTTGTCATATTCCGAACTTGAACCTGTTTTCTAATTGTATTCATTTGTAATGTTACATGCATTTGGGTACCAACATGAAAAAAAACAGCGAAAATAAAAATGCTATTCCACTGTTTCAAAAACAGTGGAAAACATTTATATTTTTATGAGAAAATTAAATAAACAATGGAAAGCACAAAATACATATTAAATAAACAGTATCTTGGAATTAAAAAAAATCAAAGCAAGTTGTTGTTATATTTAATATAGTTGAATTTCGAATAGTTACTGAATTCTTTTTATTTGTTACATGTATCTAAGTGTCAAAAATCTAGTCAACCATGTTTTTGATATTTGTGAATATGTTATTTATAATTGTAATTGTTGCTGTTAGTATTGCTTGCGAATTCTTGCGAAATATTTGTTACAAAGTGTGTAAATAAAATTCAGTCTTTTATCTTGAGCTTTTAATTAGATTCATTGATTGAATTGAAATGCAGCACAGATGTATCAACGTGTATAGGATGTTAGGCCTTGACATGGTCATAAATGTTCTGAACAAGTTTGGATAATATGAATATTACTCAAGTTAAAGAACTGAAACTTTGTAGAACTTGCCTGTTGCAGGTGTTCCCATAATTTTTCGAAATGAGTACAGTCAAACCTGTATTAAGCAGCCACCCAATTGATTTACAAAAAGTGGCTGCTAAGCACAAGTGGCTGCTTAAGACAGGTAAAACCTTGAACAAAATGTTAGTTTAGAGCATATTCAAACTGGCTGTTTAAGACAGGTGGTTGCTGAATGCAGGTGGCTGCTAAGTTGGGTTCAACTGTATATAAAAAAACTGACCACATTTGGGGTTCAGAGAGGTGGTTGTCATATCCCTTCTAAAAGCGGAGAGCTTATTTTAACCAGTAAAAAAACTAAATAAAAAAAGATTAATTGTACCTCAATAACTCAGAAGATGTCAAATCGTGCCATATCGCAATCTTTCCATTGTACTGTTACGCAGGATTAAACCCTAGACTCTCTAAATGAGATCAGTGCAGATCCTGATGGCACAGATATATCAACTTTTTTGTGCCTCAGTTTTGATCTGGTCTAGGCCTGCAGCTTTGCTTGGTTTTTGGCTGGCAAGAATCTTAGTGATGTCTACATTCCAAATTACCCATCACAACTATATTTATCTTGCAAATGTTTAAGACAACCTAGTTTTGTTTCTATTGGCTTTTTTTTTTTTAGAAAAATAATATCCCTAATCAAATTAGACATTATGGTCTCCAGAAGCTGTAATTTAGTAAAAATAAGACGAAAAGCATCTGGTTTTTATTACATCATGGAAGTGTTGTCTTGATGGCCTATGCTTTTCCACATACAGATTTCTTTTATGGGTGGGTTTCAAAATAATGAAGACATTCCTTCTTTTTCATATAATGTGAAAGTTATAGGACATAACAATAAAATTTTACATTCAAAAATTGTGTTTTGGTGTTGCTAAATTTATTGCAAAGTTTCAACTTGATTGTGTTGTTTGTTCAAAAGTTATAGCTAAAAAAAAACAGGTCAAAAATGTCCCGAGTGTAACACTTTTAGCGTGACATTTATTTTTTTATGTATTTTTTTAGCTCACCTGAGCTGGCTCAGGGTGAGCTATTAGGATCGATGAATGTCCATCGTCCGTCCACACTTAGTTCGTTAACACTCTAGCAGTCACATTTTTGCTCCGATTGTCATGAAACTTGGTCAGGATGTTTGTCCCAATGATTTCTCGGATGAGTTCAAATATGGGTCATCTGGGTCCAAAAACTAGGTCACTGTTACTAAAAATAGAATTTTCTTGTTAACACTCTAGGGGTCACATTTTTGCTCCAATTGTCATGAAACTTTGTCAGGATGTTTGTCCCAATGATTTCTCGGACAAGTTCGAATATGGGTCATCTTGGTCCAAAAACTAGGTCACTGTTACTAAAAATAGAATTTTCTTGTTAACACTCTAGCGGTCACATTTTTGATCCGATTGTCATGAAACTTTGTCAGGATGTTTGTCCCAATGATTTCTTGGACGAGTTCGAATATGGGTCATCTGGGTCCAAAAACTAGGTCACTGTTACTAAAAATAGAATTTTCTTGTTAACACTCTAGCGGTCACATTTTTGATCCGATTGTCATGAAACTTGGTCAGGATGTTTGTCCCAATGATTTCTCGGACAAGTTCGAATATGGGTCATCTTGGTCCAAAAACTAGGTCACTGTTACTAAAAATAGAATCTTCTTGTTAACACTCTAGCGGTCATATTTTTGATCCGATTGTCATGAAACTTGGTCAGGATGTTTGTCCCAATGATTGCTCGGACAAGTTCGAATATGGGTCATCTGGGTCCAAAAACTAGGTCACTGTTACTAAAAATAGAATTTTATTGTTAACACTCTAGCGGTCACATTTTTGCTTCGATTGTCATGAAACTTGGTCAGGATGTTTGTCCCAATGATTTCTCAGATGAGTTCGAATATGTGTCCTCTGGGTCCAAAAACTAGGTCACTGTTGCTAAAAATAGAATTTTCTTGTTAACACTCTAGCGGTCACAATTTTGCTCTGATTGTCATGAAACTTGGTCAGGATGTTAGACCTAATGATTTCTCAGACGAGTTCCAATATGGGTCAACTGGGTCCAAAAACTAGGTCACAGTTACTAAAAAAAGAATTTTCTTGTTAACACTCTAGCGGTCACATTTTTGCTCCGATTGTCATGAAACTTGGTCAGGATGTTTGTCCCAATGCTTTCTTGGACGAGTTCGAAAATGGGTAATTTGGGTCCAAAAACTAGGTCACTGTTACTAAAAGTAGAATTTTCTTGTTAACACTCTAGCAGTCACATTTTTGCTCTGATTGTCATGAAACTTGGTCAGGATGTTTGTCCCAGTGGTTTCTCAGACGAGTTCGAATATGGGTCATCTGGGTCCAGAAACTAATTCACTGTTACTAAAAATAGAATTTTCTTGTTAACACTCTTGCGGTCACATTTTTTCTCCGATTGTCATGAAACTTGGTCAGGGTGTTTGTCCCAATGATTTCTCGGATGAGTTCAAATATGGGTCATCTGGGTCTAAAAACTAAGTCACTGTTACTAAAAATAGAATTTTCTTGTTAACACTCTAGCAATCACATTTTTGCTCCGATTGTCATGAAACTTGGTCAGGATGTTTGTCCCAATGATTTCTCGGACAAGTTCGAATATGGTTCCAAAAACTAGGTCACTGTTACTAAAAATAGAATTTTCTTGTTAATACTCTAGCGGTCACATTTTTGCCTCGATTGTCATGAAACATGGTCAGGATGTTTGTCCCAATGATTTCTTGGACGAGTTCAAATATGGGTCATCTGGGTCCAAAAACTAGGTCACTGTTACTGAAAATAGAATTTTCTTGTTAATACTCTAGCGGTCACATTTTTGCTCCGATTGTCATGAAACTTGGTCAGGATGTTTGTCCCAATGATTTCTCGGATGAGTTCGAATATGGGTCATCTGAGTCTTGGTCACTGTTACTAAAAATAACTTTGTTGTACTCAGGTGAGCGATAAAGGGCCATCATGGCCCTCTTGTTTGTTGAATGTTTTGTTCACTTTTGGTCATGTTGATTTTGTATTGAAATGTAAAACTGTTACCTTGAATATTCAGTGTATTTTGTACAAATAATATAATCGTAAGACATGATTTGATGTTATTTTATAAGAGCACCTGTACAGAAAAATGTTTTTAAAAAAAGGGAAAACTTTAATTTAAGCTGGTGTTGTACGTAAACAGATTCTTAAACAGTAAATAAAGTTTTTTAATTAGATAAATATATGTGTCTACTTTATACTAGAAAATATGATTTAAGTAAAAACTTATCGTTCAAAAGAATATCCCTATATAATTGAAGCTGGTCGGAAATGTCCCGAGTGTAACATTTTGTCTTTTCATATGAATGAAAAACACAATCTTTGCAAATAATGTGATTTTCTTGTATTTTTCAAAATCACTGATTATAAGTAGTACAACAGAAACAATAAATGTTATGTAGATTAGCTATTAGTGTGTCTACATGGTCAAATGTGTTGTCCCGAGTGTAACACCTGTTTCATCTAGTTTAAATCAGACAAGTAACTTACTGAATAACTGTCTTGAGCGCTTTTCATTTATGGTTTTATTACAAGTATGAATTGTATTAATACTTTTATACCCGATAAAGTGGAATTGAACATGTTTTTGTCTGTAAAATCAATTAATATTCTAGAAAACAGCATCATTCCGATATAAAAAGTGGTATCTTTAATATTTTGAGGATAACTAAGAAGCCTCAACTTGAATTCATTTACGCAGTTTTCAAAATGAAAGTAGGGCGAAATTTATTTATATTACCCGGTTGTGATATTTATCTAAATCATACTACCTTCAAATGTAGTAGTATAAAATGTTACACTCGCGACACAAAAATATTAATTATGCATTAAATTAACAAATTTGATTTATTTCATAGGAACTAAAGACAGAAACATTTACAAACATAAAATGTCACAATCAGTGGAACGACACAGTTAAGTTGAAAGTTTACAACAAATTCAGTAGCACCAAAACACAACTTTTGAATGAAAAATTTTATTAAGGCGGCCTATAGGCTTAGCTTTCACATTATATGAAAAAGAAGGAAGTATACATGCACCTACATGTATCCATAACCTCCACCCCCTCACTTTAAAAAAAGAATTTGTCTTTTCTTTTTTATCTTTCCAAACACACAACAATAGAAATACTTTAGGATCAGGGGTACTAACCCCCCCCCCCCCTTTTTATGCCCCCACCATATAATGGCGGAAGGGCATATAGTGTTCACCCTGGCTGTGGGTGGGTGGGTGGGTGGGTGGGTGTGTGTGTCAGTGTGTGTGTATAATGTTCGAAAATCGTGTCCGCTCTGTAACTTTGTTATTTCTTATTGGATTTTAAAATAACTTGGTATGAATGTTCACCATATCAAGACGGTGTGTCGCGTACAATACCCATGCCCGTAGGTCCAAGGTCAAGGTCACTGTTACTAAAAATAGCATTTTCTTGTCCGGGCTGTAACTTCCTTATGATTGGAGGGATTTGAAAATAACTTGGCACAAATGTTCACCATGACAAGGCGGTGTGTCGCGTACAACACCCATGCCTGTAGGTCCAAGGTCAAGGTCACTGTTACTAAAAATAGAATTCTGTTGGAAAAATCTTGTCCGCTCTGTAACTTTGTTATTTCTTAATGGATTTTAAAATAACTTGGTATAAATATCCACCATATCAAGACGGTGTGTCGCGTACAATACCCATGCCTGTAGGTCCAAGGTCAAGGTCACTGTTACTAAAAATAGAATTTTCTTGTCCAGGCTGTAACTTCCTTATGAATGGAGGGATTTCAAAATCACTTGGCACAAATGTTCACCATGACACGGTGGTGTGTCGCGTACAACACCCATGCCTGTAGGTCCAAGGTCAAGGTCACTGTTACTAAAAATAGAATTTTGTTGGAAAAATCGTGTCCGCTCTGTAACTTTGTTATTTCTTATTGGATTTTAAAATAACTTGGTATGAATGTTCACCATATCAAGATGGTGTGTCGCGTACAATACCCATGCCTGTAGGTCCAAGGTCAAGGTCACTGTTACTAAAAATATAATTTTCTTGTCCAGGCTGTAACTTCCTTATGAATGGAGGGATTTCAAAATAACTTGGCACAAATGTTCACCATGACAAGGCGGTGTGTCGCGTACAACACCCATGTCTGTAGGTCCAAGGTCAAGGTCACTGTTACTAAAAATAGAATTTTGTTGGAAAAATCGTGTCCGCTGTGTAACTTTGTTATTTCTTATTGGATTTTAAAATAACTTGGTATGAATGTTCACCATATCAAGATGGTGTGTCGCGTACAATACCCATGCCTGTAGGTCCAAGGTCAAGGTCACTGTTACTAAAAATAGAATTTTCTTGACCGGGCTGTAACTTCCTTATGAATGGAGGGATTTCAAAATAACTTGGCACAAATGTTCACCATGACAAGGCGGTGTGTCGCGTACAACACCCATGCCTGTAGGTCCGAGGTCAAGGTCACTGTTACTAAAAATAGAATTTTGTTTTAAAAATCGTGTCCGCTCTGTAACTTTGTTATTTCTTATTGGATTTTAAAATAACTTGGTATGAATGTTCACCATATCAAGACGGTGTGTCGCGTACAATACCCATGCCTGTAGGTCCAAGGTCAAGGTCACTGTTACTAAAAATAGAATTTTCTTGTCCGGGCTGTAACTTCCTTATGAATGGAGGGATTTCAAAATAACTTGGCACAAATGTTCACCATGACAAGGCGGTGTGTTGCGTACAACACCCATGCCTGTAGGTCCAAGGTCAAGGTCACTGTTACTAAAAATAGAACTTTGTTGGAAAAATCGTGTCCCGTCTGTAACTTTCTTATTTCTTATTGGATTTTAAAATAACTTGGTATGAATGTTCACCATATCGAGACGGTGTGTCGCGTACAGTACCCATGCCTGTTGGTCCAAGGTCAAGGTCACTGTTACTAAAAATAGAATTTTCTTGTCCGGGCTGTAACTTCCTTATGAATGGATGGATTTCAAAATAACTTGGCACAAATGTTTACCATGACAAGGCGGTGTGTCGCCTACAACACCCATGCCTGTAGGTCCAAGGTCAAGGTCACTGTTACTTAAAATAAAATTTTGTTATAAAAATCTTGTCTGCTCTGTAACTTTGTTATTTCTTATTGGATTTTAAAATAACTTGGTATAAATGTTTATTATATCAAGACGATGTGTTGTGTACAATACCCATGCCTGTAGGTCCAAGGTCAAGGTCACTTTTAAAAAAAATAGAAAGGGTTTCTTGTACTAGCTATAACTTCATTATTAACAGAGTGATTTCAAAATAATTTGGCAGAAATGTTCACTATGACAAGGCGTTGTGTTGTGTACAATTCCCATGCCTGTAGGTCCAAGGTCAAGGTCACTATTACTAAAACCAGAATTTTCTTGTCTGGGCTGTGAGTTTGTTATTACTTATTAGATTTTCAATTAACTTGCTATAAATGTTCACCATGACAAACATGCATAGCGGGGGCATCCGTGTCCTATGGACACATTTCTAGTTTAATTTATTTGTTGTTTTTTTTGTTGTTGTTGATAAGGTTGATAACACTATAGCACATGGAAAAAAAAGATAATCTGTGACACATACTTTGATAACAAGTGTCAGATAGTTAAGGGGGACGGGGTCAAAAATGGTTCTAGGTGGGTACTTACAAAAATCACACACGCACAAACTTATTTTTTCATTTCAAACCAACAAACTATTTTGGTTGTTTGGGGAGGATGAGTGGTAATTTTTGGTATTCAGGCATTTATTCAACGTCCCTCCTTACTCTCTTAAACCAAATATTTTTACTTCTTGAAATATTTCTTTCAAAACTCTAATTAAACGTTTAGGTGGTGGGGTTGGAAACTATCCGGGTTATCCTCCACTTCCCTAAATGTTTAATTATTATTTTTGTTTTATTTATTTTTGAGGCTAAAGCAAAAGTTATAAAACAACATACTACACTATTATAGGAAGTGTCGAGGGGTGTAGAACTGACAAGCGTTGACATTAAACAAGCCCCATATTTAGACTAAAGATCCCAGGAGTGTATTGAGCAATTTTTCACTGTTACTGTTACACTCTGGACATATTTATTTATGTATACTGTATAAAGACATTTAAAACATGGTATTATAATATATTCCATGATATCTAGATAAAGTTCGTACCTGGGTCATGTGACCCTTAATACTAGGTCAGTAGGTCAATTTAAAGAAAAAGCTTGTCTGCACTGTAGAGGTCTTAATTTTGGTCCGATCTTTCTGAAACTTTGTCAGAATGTTTATGTCATTGATGTCTAGGTCAAGTTTGAAACTGGGTCATGTGACCTTGAAAGCTAGGTCACTAGGTCAAATTATATAAAAATCTTGTCTGCACTCTAGTGGTCTTCATTTTGGTGCAATCTTCTTTAAACTTGGTCAGAATGTTTATCTCAATGATATCTAGATCAAGTTCGTAACTGGGTCATGTGACCCTTAAAACTAGGTCAGTAGGTCAAATTAAGGAAAACGCTTGTCTGCACTCTAGAGGTCTTAATTTTGGTTGGATCTTCTTCAAGCTTGGTCGGAAAGTATATTTCGATGATATCTAGGTCAAGTTTGAAACTGGGTTATGTGACCTTGAAATCTAGGTCACTAGGTCAAATTATATAAAAATCTTGTCTGCACTCTAGCGGTCTTAATTTTGTTCCGATCTTCTTCAAACTTGGTCAGAATGTTTATCTCAATGATATCTAGGTTAAGTTTGACAGGTGAGCGATTTAGGGCCATTTGGCCCTCTTGTTTTCTTGTTTCATTATGGTAAATTTTGTTCATATTCATGCTCGTTGTTGAAGTTGATTAGAATTGTTAAATAAAATTTTCATTTTAATGGTATAATGAATGTGTCCCAAGTGTAACAATTTCTGTGGCTGTAATAATAACTCATATTTTATAAAACATTGTTTAAACATGTTTTAAATAGTTTGTATGTTATGTACATTCTGTTCCAATACAGAAATAGCAAAACACAGTCTTACATAATTTTTGTGTAACATATGTTCAATTTAAAACATTGCAGTTAAAATTATTTATAATTTATTATTTATGTTAAGTTTCTCGCAAATTTATTATCTATAAAAAACCAAAATAATTCCATGAAAGTAAATTTATTTGTATTTTATAAGACAAACATGGAATATATTATAATACCATGTTTTAAATGTCTTTATACAGTATACATAAATAAATATGTCCAGAGTGTAACAGTAACAGTGAAAAATATATCAGTTTTTATGGGATTAACAAGTCGCCTAAAGTTACTTTAAAACTTTAAAAAATTGGTATAGTTTCTCATAAACAGATTTTACCCCCTTTGTCACGCTTTGTCTTCATTATTTTGAAACCCACCCTTATCCAAGTTTGTTTCGACCCATGTTAGATCCTTTATGTACAAGTATAGTTTTGTGTTTTCAATTCCAAATGCCTGTAACTGTGAATAATTCTGACATTTTTCCATATTAAAAGTCCAGTAGTCTTGTTTTTAAATGTCCTACTATATCAAAGATGCCTTGTCAATATATGGAGTGTATTATTAGCCAGCTGGAGATCTTCATGAAACATCACCCTTAGCTCAAAACCATGTAACTATATAACCCTTTACTCCGTATAATATGCATTTTATTGCATGTGTGAACAGTAGATCCAGACCAATGGACACATCCATGCCATCTAATCAGGATCTGCTCTGTTTGCAAAATGGTCACAAATAACCTATAAATCAATCAACAAGCAAACAGTGTAGATCTTGATCGGACAGCACAGATATACTGGCTGATCTGGATCTACTCTGTTCACCCTTTGCAATAAAAGTATTACCTACAGAAGAAAGTGTTGTGGAAATATTAATACTGTTAGATGTTTACCCCTTTTGAAAATACTTATTGTGTTTGCTTATTTGTTAGATTCATCACAAACATACCAATAATAATGCTAGTTGATCTCTACATAATCAAACAATCTAAATATGATTTTAATATACATGTATTTATTTCATTTATTTTATCACAGACAATGTGCATTATTTACATTAACAAAACTTAAATGCTGAATAAATAACTGAAAGTTAAACTTCAACCTTGCATGAGAAAAACATGCCTGGTTGGAAAATTTAAAATTGTTATAAATTTATATTTATGTATTCCTATAAATCACAAAGGTAGCAGTTATAAAATTTCAACCGATGTTTACACTATCACTAAAAGTTGAATAATGTTATCATGCAAAGAAAAAGTCACATTTTTAGGCCCGCCCGCTTCGGGCCTGCTCAATTTTCCTTCTCACTTGGTTACAATGGAGTGTCAGTTCTGCATGCTGAACTTTGAGAGTTTCAAGTTTATGTCGTAAATCATCGCCTTCATCTTTACGCTCTTCAAAGTCTCTCAGTAAAGATTCATTTCCTAAAAGTCCACAATTTTGTCTTAACCGCTGGTTGTCTATACGAAGAGCATCTCGGGCCTGCTTTGTTCTTGATAAAATGTCTCTTTTCTAGAAAAACAATAAAAATGCTCACTTTAAGCTGTGAAAAACAAAATCTAAAATATGAATATAATTTATAAACTTTTGAAAACTCAATACAATTTAAATAACTGCCATCCTCTCCAGGAAAAAAAGAAATAAAAAAGCATGCAACTAGCAGATTATCCTAAGTGAATTATTTTACTTGGTTACTTTCACTTGCTTTTCATTCTGATGAAGGCCATAAGGCCAAAATGTTAACAAACAAGTGAAATGTACTGTCAGAGATATTTATTAAAATCACTTATTATTTAAAAAATCATTAAGGAAAACAGTAACATCCGAAAATAAGTTACAACTGTCTAGATTTTCAACCCCATTCATTGTTAATAACCGCAAATGAGCATTCCAACTTTAGTAAAAGAATTTATGTTCCTGGGCATAGAATCCCATGATTTTTAGTACAACAATATTTGTGTGGGTTCTTAAAAATCACTGTTTTCAACATTCTGAAATCCCATTTATGAACATCCCTGTATGGTTTTTTTTCTATATATGTGGTGAGATATGCCCATAAAATACCCCAAGTAAGTTCATCTACCCCTTGAATACATGTATTAATGAAGTCACAGAAACTTAAGGTATATGGCAACCTCAGTGCCCAAGGTTATAAAACTGAGCTTGGGTACCAGTCTCAAATCTCAAGCATCTGATTGGCTGAAATGGCAACTGGTCGCCATTTCAGCCTATCAGATGCTTGAGATTTGAGACTGGTACCCATGCTCAGTTTTATAACCTTAAGCCCAGATATCAGCTCTTGGATGGTAACCTATCTGGGCCTGGGTAAAGCTTAGCTCGAATGCAAGTAAACTTTAGATAGTTTAGTAAAATCTGCTAGTTACCTGTCCAACCTCGGATTCAACCTCTCGGAGGTTCCGTTTCTGCACTTGATTCTCTGCCTGAACATACTGCAGCTTCTCCTTCAGGTGGGTCAACACCTGCACTGTGCTGGTAATCTTCTTTCTTAACTTCAACAGTTCCTGTACAAAATAGGAGATTTCTGATAGTTAATATAATAAATCTTTGAAAATAAAAGTTCATTTAGAAATGATGACATTTACATGCCTTCATCAAATTATTCCAGGGTAAGACTTGTATGGAGTATAAAAAGTATCAGAAAGTGCCAATTGGCCTTAGTGATTACCCTAGTATTTTGTCCAATCACAAAACTGGAAATTCAAACTTTCATCTGTTTATTCCAAATACTTTTTTTAAAGTCATTTCAATACAGTCATTTATAGTAAATACTATCACATCTCAGCACAAGTGTATGGTAAACACTAGATCAGTTAAAGGCAGAACAGAGCTATTTATACAAGACAAAAAACTTGGTCACTTAGAAACCCCAGTTGCTTGATATCCCTTTTTATATTGAATTAACTGTTCTATTAAGCCTCTAACTAATTTTTAGTCACTATATATCCTGACAAAAACAAACGAGTTTGGAATGTCACAGTCCACTTATGCTGTTTTCCATTTATATATTTTTACATGAGTGAACAGTGTAGATCCAGATCAGCTGGCACATCTGTACTGTCTGACCAGGATCTACAGATTGCTTTTTTGGCCATAAATAACATAAGGAATGTGCTTGCTGATCTGGATCTACACTGTTTGTCCATGGAAACAGCCATATCCCATGGGGTAAAGGCCTTAGTACAAAAAACTGTACCATAAGTATTACAGTATGTTATTGGTATAAGAGGTTTCATGTCGGGGATAAGTTACCTCATTTCTTTCCTCAATCTTCTCATTATATGTCTGGTTCTCAATCTTCAACTGCTCAAAATCTATCAAGTGAAGGCCCTCTGCTAACTCCTCCTACAGTAACAAACAAAATACATGATACTGTTAGTCTGTTGCATTTTTATCAGAATCAGTTATGTATGTTGCAAGCTCTTACAAGACTGAATTTTTAGGATAGCTACTTAAGTTTAATACTGTGTAAAGTTGTTTTTTTTTACTATTAATTTTAACTGGAAATGTATTATCTGTACTAAAACATTGGTTTAACAAAACCAAATGATAGTTTCATTGATGAATACCTGGACACATTATACAAAACTGGCTATGGTTTACAAGGTGACAGTAAAAGAGACACGTTTTACATGTAAGAAACAAGGAGACTTCGAATGCTTGTACTGACCTTGGATTTAAGTTGATGCTCCTTCTTTTTCAGTTTATTTTTCAGTTTGATATTTTCCAGTCTAACATTAATCACCTCCCCTTCTTTTCTTGCTTCACCAGACAAGTACTGCTCTATATCCTGTCAAGGTGAGAAAAAAACTTTTAAAAACTGTTAAAGTGATAAACCCTTTCCTCCACAGACACACCTTTATTGCGTGGGCGAACAGTGTAGATCAAGATCAGCTGGCACCTCCATGCCGTCTGATCAGGATCTGCACTGTTCGCTTTTAGTTACGTTAATTCTGACCAAAATGCGACCAGTGCAGATCCTAATCAGACGGCACAGATGTGCACACTGGTTGCACATGTGTAAATATGTGTATATATGGAGAAAGAGTTAGAAAGGTTTTATCACATGGGCAAACAGAGTAGTTCCAGTTCAACTGGGATATCTGGGCCTTCTGTTTTAGATCTACTAGTACACTGATGGCCTCTTGATCAGAAATAACGTAAAGAATCAAAACACAAACGTGTTGATCCTGATTAGATGGCACAGATGTGCTGGCTGATCTGTATCTAAAATGTCTGCCTATGGAAACAGCCATAACTCATGGTGTAAGGGTTAGGAAGTACCTGGTAACATCAATAGTTTAGGATGTCAATAGTAATATAAATCAAGTTTAAAATATTTTAAAATAAACAAAATGTGGCAAATCTGTTTGAATCATTTAATAATAATATTTATTATGGTAGGATAAACTATCTTGACTACAAGTTATTTAAGGAAAGTGGCAATAAATTTTCATTTCAACGGGAACAAAGTTGTTATATTCACTATGATATCATTCTAGCTAGTAATAATCTTGTGGAATTCAGGAAGAAAACTCTCGAGAACATTTGTAATTAACAAGGAACTGGTTTTAGTGTGATAGCTATCAAGTCTATTATATCAAGGTTACACATATGTAAAGCTCTTTAACAAAGGTAAACCAATAATTAATTATCTGATTAAGTTTTCATACCTTGGGAGGTATAGAGCGGCCTGATCTACTATTTAGGGCATTCAGTGCCACTTGTTTCTTGAACTCCATGAATTTTTTCCTCTCTTCGTCAACTCGCTCCTTGCGCTCCTCACAGCGCGACTTGAGTTCCTGGATCTGAAGTTTGTAGTTGTCTCTCTCCTGCATGTCCTGTCTGCGCAAGTCCTCAAGCTGAGCTGCAATACATGCCAACAATGCACTCATTAGGCAATTTTTCATTTAAATTCTGTCTTTTAAAAATTCAGATCAGGCTCTATAGATTTTATATCTATGCTGATAATGGGACAAACATCAGCCGTTCCCAATATGCAGATGTTCATAACATACACTAGCACTTGCAATTGGTAGCATATCTTATTGTATCTGCATGCCATCATATCTATCAGTATTGTACAGATTGACTAGCCTATCATCCCAAACCTAGTTGACAAATGTTAAATCAGGGCTTCCACTAGTTTTGCAGATCAGGGAGAAGTTTTTTCATAATTTATCTGAATTATGGAGAAGTTTGCAGTCTACAGCATTCTTTCCCTATATAGTCTATACAAAATGACTTCTCCCAATGCTCAAAGCAGGGAGAAGTCTGGTCACAATTGGGAGACTAGTTCTCCCAAGTCTCCTTCTAGTGAGAGCTCCGAAAATCTGTAAAGCAGCTTGTGTTTGTACTTTATATACAATTAGAATCTTTACCATACTGGTAAATATTTTTTTACTGAACTTTCAAGTTGGTAACTGTCATTATTGTTTACTACAATTTCTGGTTCAATCAATAAGTTAGAATTTCAAATATTCTGCACCTTTTATTTGTTAATTATATATACTTTAACCACTTCATTATGAAGCTATTCAACACTGAAAATAATATCATGTTTATAATATTTTAGAAACAACTAAATTTTAATTTCATGTATATAAAATGTAAAATATTCATAGCTACTGCAACTGAACAATGTAGTGTTTTAAACAAATTTACCCATGTATTTCAGATATCTCTGCTCCTGGTCTGTGACGTTCTTGTCATACTCTTGTCGACTTTCATCAGCCTTCTTCTTCCTGAAGAACTCAGCCAGTTTGTGCTGCAGCGTGTAGTTCTGTTGCTGCAGCTGTTCCCGCTCAGCTATAGCTTGCTGAAATATTAACCATACTCAATTAATTAATTTAAAGTCTTTAAATATAAAACTCAGGTTCAGGTCATATTCATTTAGAGCAATTATCACAACATAAGTTGTAGAGATTGTAGAGACCAATATCATTTTGTGCATGCATGCAGTCAGATCAGTCAACATTGGTGCTAGTGAATAAATCTGTGTTAATCACTACTGAAATTAATCAATGAAGCAACTTTAAATTGAATAAAGTCAAGATTTCAGAGACACCTTTTATATAAATTGTGTGAAAACATGAATTGTATAACCATTTACTCCAAATATACATGATTTATCATTTGTGCCATCTGATCTGGATCTGCACTGTTTGCTACTAGAAAAGAACTTTTCTTATAATTTCTATAAGGGAAAATCCTGATCAGATGGCAGGGATGTGCCAGCTGATCTGGATCTACACTGTTTGCACATGAGATAAAAGCTGTACATATGGAATTAAGGTAAAATAAGGTTGTGCGTGCACTTACATGATATCTCTCAATGAGCTCCTCGCGGTCAAACTCTGGCTCCTCTTCTTCCTCATCTTCTTCTTCCTCTTCAAATGTTGTTAACTGTTGTGCCTCTCTCTCATCTTGTGGGCTTCCTGGACGAGACCTCTCTGGAGTTCCAGGCTCCAGGATATCAGGTAAAGGCACCGGGGTCTTTTCCACCGGACTCCCTTCGCGGGACAGCTTTTCACCAACCCCAACCGGGACAGGGCTCTCGGCACGCTCACCTTCGGCGAAAGTGTCACTCTGCAATGACATAGAGGAAATTATGGTCACTGAGCATTTAACTAAATAAATAAAAGAATATATTTGCAGGACTGTTTACCTTCAACAATACCTTGGTCGAACAACCTTCAACAATACCTTGGTCGAACATTGTTCTTCCTTAGACCATATTACACATACGTTTGATTTACTGTTTTTATGCCCCCGCCATGAAATGGCGACGAGCATTGAGAGTTGCTCCTGTCCGTCCGGGACAATAGGTAACTGTACATTTTCTTTGATGTCATTCATTCCGTAATGGGTTTATGTGGCTAGTTCGGCTTATGTGGCTAAAAAGATCAATGGGGAGAACAAAAGGATAGCCACTTAAGTACCGATTTGTAAGAACGTCCGTCCGTCCGTCCTTCCATCCGTCCGATATTCTCGTGAATGCAACTCCTCCTACACTACTGGTCGGAATTTAATGAAACTTGACCACAATGCTTGGCCTGATATGTAGTTGTGCATGAAGGTGGGGTTTCGCTCTTACCTGTTCCGTTCAGAAGTTATTGCCCTTTGATACTTCCATTTACATTAGTTTTAATAGGAGTATATCTCGTGAACGCAACTCCTCCTACACTACTGGTCGGAATTTAATGAAACTTGACCACAATGCTTGGCCTGATATGTAGTTGTGCATGAAGGTGGGGTTTCGCTCTTACATGTTCCGTTCATAAGTTATTGCCCTTTGATACTTCCATTTACATTAGTTTTAATAGGAGTATATCTCGTGAACGCAACTCCTCCTACACTACTGGTGGGAATTTAATGAAACTTGACCACAATGCTTGGCCTGATATGTTGTTGTGCATAAAATTGGGGTTTTGCTCTTACATGTTCTGTTCAGAAGTTATGGCCCTTTGATAATTCCATTTACATTAGTTTTAATAGGAATATATCTTGTGAACGCAACTCCTCCTACACCTCTGCTGGGAATTTGATGAAACTTGACCACAATGCTTGGCCTGATATGTTGTTGTGCAAAAAGGTGGGGTTTTGCTCTTACATGTTCTGTTCAGAAGTTATGGCCCTTTGATACTTCCATTTACATTAGTTTTAATATATCTTGTTTCTTATATTTTGTGCATTTTGCCCATAACTTAAAAACTACTTGAGATACTGCCTTGAAACTTGAAATATATTTTCACCATCAAAATCTACATCATAACCAACAAGACCCATAACCATGCTTCCAATATTTTCAAATTATGCCCCTTTTTCACTTACATTTTGTGTTAAGAAAAATATACACTTTGCCCTTAACTTTGTTTGGAATGGAGGGATTTCAAAATAACTTGGCACAAATGTTCACCATAACAAGGCGGTGTGTCGTGACTGTAGGTCCAAGGTCAAGGTCACTGTTACTAAAAATAGAATTTTCTTGCAAAATCCTGTCCGCTCTGTAACTTTGTTATTTCTTATTGGATTTTTAAATAACTTGGTATAATTGTTCACCATATCAAGACGGTATGTCACATACATGCCCAAGCCTTTAGGTCCAAGGTTAAGGTCACTGTTACTAAAAATAGAATTTTCTTGTCCGGGCTGTTACTTTGTTATGAATGGAGGGATTTCAAAATAACTTGGCACAAATGTTCACCATGACAGGGCGATGTGTCACGTACCATGCCCATGCCTGTAGGTCAAAGGTCAAGGTCAGTGTTACTTAAAATAGAATTCTCTTGTCCGGGCTGTTACTTTGTTATGAATGGAGGGATTTCAAAATAACTTTGCACAAATGTTCACTATGACAAGGCAGTGTGTCAGCACAATACCCAAGCCTGAAGGTCCAAGGTCAAGGTCACTGTTACTAAAAATATAATTTTCTTGTCTGGGCTGTAACTTCATTATAAATGGAGGGATTTCAAAATAACTTGACACAAATGTTCACCATGACAGGGCGGTGTATCGCGTACCATGCCCATGTCTGTAGGTCAAGGTCACTGTTACTAAAAATAGAATTCTCTTGTCCGGGCTGTAACTTTGTTAGGAATACATTGATTTCAAAATAACTTGACACAAATGTTCATCATGACAAGATGGTGTGTCCCGTACCATGCCCATGCCTAGGTCCAAGGTCAAGGTCACTGTTACTAAAATAGAATTTTCTTGTCAGGGTTGTAACTACATTAGGAATATAGTAATTTCAAAATAACTTGGCAGAAATGTTCAACATGACAAGGTGGTGAGTTGTGTACCATGTCCATACCTGTAGGTCCAAGGTCAAGGTCACTGTTACTAAAAATAGAATTTCCTTGTCCGGGCTATAACTTTGTTTTGAATGGAGGGTTTTCAAAATAACTTGGCACAAATGTTCACTATGACAAGGCGGTGTGTTGCGTACATTACCCATGCCTGTAAGTCTAAGGTCAAGGTCACAGTTACTAAAACTTGAATTTACTTGTTCGGGCTATAACTTCTTTATGAATGAAGGGATTTCAAAATAACTTGGCACAAATGTTCACTATGACATTGCATTTCATTACCACCAACTTCTTCACAGACATTTCCGTAATGAGAAGACAACAGTGCCACAAATACAAATAATTTACTTGATCATCAAGTTTATGCATATTCTTATAATTACTCGAACATCACTGTCTTTGAAATGCTATTATTCCCATCATTGCACTTTAGTATCTGGAAACGATGCATAGCGGGGGCATCCGTGTCCTATGGACACATTTCTAGTTGTTAATTGGAACTCCATTTAATCTACTGTCTAAAAATGTTGCATGCATCATTTTGAAACAAACTAAGAGAGTACAATCTTGACCAATAAAGATTTTCGTCACTTATAAATGCCAAAACTTGATATGACTATATAAATTTGTGTAACTCATTATAAATAAAAAAGGTTATAAAATAGTTTTGCATACAAGTGACATCAAACTTACCTGTGGCACAGGAGACTTGGAGACTCCTTCTTCTCCCTCAGGTGGAACTTCTTCTCCCTCGGCTGGTTTTTCCCGCTCCTCTCCCTCCTTTGTCTGACCCTCACCTTCCCCCTCAACAGGAACAGCCTCGCCCTCTTCTTCTTCTTTCTTCTCCTGATCTTCACCTCCTTCACCTGTATTATAACAAAATTCATTAATATTGTGCTTTAGAGGAAGCATCAACAGTTACTGAATAATGCAAAGCTATCAATGTGAAAAACTGGCACACCTACCTGCACTTTACCTAGTGCTAATTAATACATCAAAAGATATCTCATTAAATGATGATTTTCAGCAGTAAAATGCATATTTTGTTTTATCCCCTATTGTTTTAGGCAACATCTCCGAAAACCCCTTGCCCTCCCTGCTGAAATGCATACATGTGCATACGATGTAAACATTGCACCCAGTAATTGGCGAACTACCAAAAAACTGATACACTTATATAAAAACTGTGTCAATAGCTGTTTTTCTGATATTTCAGCTTCACAAATACAACATAAAACAATGAGAATTATGAAAGAATTTTAAAATCAATGTGGTTAGAATAGGGGAAAATATAAAAATGATATATAGTATATACAATTCATATATTCACATGGAACAATCATTCAAAAATTTACTATTCTAAAATCATTCATCCAAACATTAATAGGACACTGAACTGGGATTCTCATATTATTTAAAAAAAAAAAATTAAAACCTTGAGTTTACATTCTACCTTTTCCTGCCTTTTAATGAACCTGTAAGAATTACACTACATGAATTAGCTGCTATCTGCTTCATGTATGTAATTTCAAAATACAAACCTTGTTCTGCAGGAGCTCCCTCCTCTGCTGGCGGTTCTTCTCCATCTACAGCTGTCTCCCCTTCCACCTTCTGCTCTTCCCCTTCCTGTCCTGGTTGTTGCTCCTCTCCTTCTGTAGCTTCTGCAGGCTGTTCTCCATCTGCAGGTTGTTCATCGACTACTTCCTGTTCAGCTCCACCATCAGTTTCCCCTGTTGGAGGAGCTTCCTCTACTTCTGCTGTGTCAACTAAATATAGTCAAGAAATATATGATTTATAAGACTTTGGAACAACTGCATTTATATTTGGTTTATAGCTCATTAAAGATGATATCAGAATTAATAAAGACATCAGTGGAACCATTTAATGCTTCCCTGGTTATTGCGGGGACACAGGAATGATTCTTAAATAATAAAATATAGAGCTAAATTAAAGGCACATATTAACTCTGTAAACACAAACTGTCACTTGATGCCTTAATACCATTGCGCAACTCTATTACTAAGTTTCGCTTTTTATGCAAGTGGTTGCTGATAAATAGTGCAGGTAGGAAAGGTGCTTCAATGGATGAGCATGACCAAACTTCTATAACTGCAGAAACAAGCCAATAATACTGGAGAATCTTCACAAAAATTTCAACTGAATACAACAGAAGGTTGCTAAAAAGTGTAGACAATTATGGTGCTATTTTATACTAAAAAAATTCAAAGGGCCATAGTTCTGCCAAAAATGCTCATGCCAAAACAGTTTAATAATAATAATATAAAAATATGCACATATCCCCTTATAGTGAAGCTTCCAATAAAATGTCATGAAATTAAATTCCAAATGTTATGGGACTTTTTATGTCAGGGCTTTTTTTTCTTCTTTAGTAGGGGCCATTTAATAAATTAAATAATTTATGGGCACCTTTCCCTCAGAAAATTTCTTTAAAATCATGCAGTTTTCCCCCAAAAGTAACTTTACATCAGTTTTTTTCATTCCCCTTCAGCGAAAAAATCACGCTATTTTCCCCAAAATTATAGGGCATGGGCCCCTTCCCATGGCAGTGAAAAAAGCCCTGTATGTGTACAGTGTCACAAGGTCATTAGCTAAACATCAGCTGCAATTATAATAATGGCATTTTCTGGATACAAACAATTTTTAAACTTAAAACTCTTGATACCTCTTATAGTTAAACAAGTATGCTAATTGTAGTCATGTGGCAAATTAACGTATATGGTAAACTTGTGATTTCAACTTGAAAATTCAAGAACAGTAATTAATACATTACAATCAATCATCAAATAAGCAATTCTGTTGTTTGTCAAGTGTTGCCTAAAATATAGAATCCTCTAAATGTCAATGATCAGATGGATTCAGCATGTTTTGCACAAACCATTTTAAGATTTAGCCTGGGATGCAAAACATTAAAAAGTGTAAATTTACATGGAGTGGCTTCGCTTTTGGAAGAATTTTTGTATTTTAGATGTTACCATTGACATTTTTTACTGAATGAGAGATATTGAGATTTTAATATAAATTTGTCATAGGAAAATGGGATAGGGATTTAATATATCAGGATTATCATGGATCCCACAAAGATATCATGCATGAGACCTCTTTCAGGGATACTGGTAGAACTAATCAGTAATCCATTTTATAAAGTCGACTGGACACCAAGAAACCAAACATATCGATACAGTATATATGGTTAATGGACCGGATTACTGACTGCTTAAACAAATAAAATTTTATTCTGACGATTCATATTTATTTCTTTTAGTTTAAAATCTATGTAAATAAATATACCTGCAGGTTCTTCAGTTTGCTCAGCTGGAGCCTCCTGAGGCGTCTCCTCTGGTGCAGCTTCAGGTGTGGGAGCTTTCTCTTCGGCTTCTGCCTGATCCTGGGGCTCTGCCTCTGGGGCTGGCACCTCTTCTGTTGTTGGATTGTTACCCTAAAAATAACATAAGTAAGATTTGTAAGTCTTATTTTGGAGCATTTTTGCTAAGCATCATTCAAATTTTTTCTTAAAATATTATCTAGTTTATGATTAGATCACAAAATGAAACTAACTTACTTCAGTCACTTGCAGGCTGTCTAAACCTTCTTCATTACAAATCCGGAGATCCGGAGATTTTTTCTGAATATGTTAATGATGACGATGATGATGTTGTTGTTGATCTGTTAACTATGATTGTGACTGAACTGTTTTTGACAATATCAGAATGGACATGCAATGAAAATAGATGATGGTAGGTGTAACATCGAGGCCCTGAATTAATTTATGACACATGGTTATTGTATAGTTGTGCCAGAGGCACTGAGGCAGCATGTCACTGACCATGTTCTCATTCCCAGGAAACATTTGACGTCGAAAAGACGTTGGATTGACGTCAGACCCCGACGTCGGATCAACGTTGGATTTTGGTTGGAAATGAAAGTTTTTTAGATGTCATTTCCCCGACGTCGGATTGACGTCGAGTTCCGACCAAAATCCAACCAAATTCGGACCAGAATCCGACCGAAATCCGACCAAAATCGAACCTCTTCCCTCTTCCTTTTATTACTATCAGTATATTAACACTTTAAAAATACCATCAAGGTGTTTTTTAATACATCTCTAAACCTCTCTTATAAAAGTTATGTGTTTCATGAGCTCTGTATCATAAGAATAGTTCAGTAGCGAGACTTTCTGGGACGAAACGTATTTCATGAAACCAACTCCATGTGTCTTTAACATCGGTGGGCATGAATCTCAACCAGATTTAAGCAAAAACTAGAATTTAACATCAAACTACGAATACGAAAAAAGCATACTTGCTAAATCCTTCTTCTCTGGCAAATATAAAATAATCTTTTCCCCTTTTGTGTTTGTTTGGCGATTTTGTCTTTGTTCGTTGTTTCTTTGTTCAAAATGGCGTGGATTGTTTACATTTAGATTCGATTGCATAGGTTTAAATAATATTCCTTCCATTGAACAGCAAACCATTCAAATTAAGAAATAAATTTCTTTCGTATTTTTTTAAATTTAATTTATGGATATGTGTAGAAAAATTGGGGAAAAATAGTTATTCGAAAATAATTTTTCCTTGTGGGTTTAGAAGTCAAATATCTGACTAAAAACCGACGTCTATCCGACGTTATTTTCCGACGTCTAAACGACGTCGCATTTTCGACGTCGGATTAAAGTTGGATTTAGGTCGCCGACGTCGCGACCAAAATCCAACCTTAATCCAACATCGTTCCCACGTCGGGTGTTTTCTGGGTTATCTCGTAATAAACAGGAAATGTGTGGCGAATAATAACGTTGCGGTTCATTGCACAACTTTAAATGAGGTTTAATTAATCTATATTCTTTGCAATTTCACAGAAATCCGGAGATTTTAACTATGAATCCAGAGAAATAACTTAAAATCCTGGAAACATCTAGTTTAGCGGACCCAAACACCTAAGAGCATTGCTTGTGAGAACATCCATTGGTATCCTAGTCTGTCAGTCAAACAAATTTCAATTATAGCGAGTATAAATGTGGGCTACCGCAACCACACCCACGTTTTTCTCGCTCAAACGTTGCTGAGCTTTTGTGTTTTGAAGATAATTGGTCCGCTAAACTAGATTCTACCCAAAATCCTGATATTTCGGATAAAGTCCGGAGATTTGGAAGACCTGCACTTGTGACTTGGCGGAGATCTCGATTTCAAAACAACATCCCTGAATATTTTATCACGTTAAAATATCACACTTAATAATTGACAGGATATTTCATCGGCTCATTTATAATTGTGTAAATAATTTTAGTAAAAACTAAGATTCATACCTCTTGGTCCGCCATTTTGTTGCTAGGTAAATATTGTTTGTCTAAAACCTAACCTCCGTATTTTATACGGAGCCGAGCCGGTCTACTCGATATTTTGAGACCGGTGACGACACATTGCGTGTTGAGCCGAAACAAGACAAAGTAACTGCTATATATTGGTTACCTCAAATGCACAAAAAAACGCACAAACCAAGAGTTATTGCAAGCTCTTATCCTTGTTCAACTACTAAATTAACCGTGATCTTAACATCTTGTCTTACAGCTATAAAATAACATGTAATTAGGTATCTTATTGCATTTTTTTTACAGAAGGTTCCTTTGATAATGATGCTTTATGGACCTGTCAAGACCTTATCGAAGCGTTCACATTTTAATTGGATAATATTTATGTGAGATTTGGTACCTCTATTTATAAACAAGTAATATGCATTGCAATGGGTACTAATTGTGAACCCCTTGATGCTGATCAGTTTTAATACTGCTATGCATATGAAAGAGATTTTATGTTATCTCTTTCTACCAAACATCAAGATGACATTATTACAGACTTTAACAGGCATCGAGGTACAATGATGGTTTGTTCAATATAGAAAATAATCATTTTTATCTCTGGTTAGTAAGATTTATCTTTAAGTTTTATCGCCGATACCCAGATGTAAAAACAAATGAAATATGCATATCAGGAATGGCCAATAAAAAAACAGGTGCAGTTTAAAATCATAATTGCAACAAAAAAATTAGGTATTTCACAGCCAGTTTTTTAAATGGAGATTTCATTTATAAACTTAAGAAAATAAAAGGCAACGTTAATTCCTCCGTAAAAACCATCTGTAAATTCGAAAAGAAATGTTACCAAAATGATATCCTATGTACAGCGCTCTGCAGGCCTAGTGATTATAATCCTTCTACAGTTGATCAGTGGCGATTACTGATATGCATATTGCACTTTTTTATACTTACCTCTTTGGCTGCACGGTGGCAGGGATTTAAGAGTCCATGAAGGTTTATGGGGAAATCTTTTTTTAAAAACCTAGAAGCTATTAGTTCTTATGTTTTATATGTTTGTGTTCTTTTGCATGCAACAGTGGATAGCTGATGGGTGGGTTGGAGTTATTTCACCAAGACAACTTGAACTTGTATGTTCATATGAGAACCTGTTCGGGCAAGTGTGAGGTTGGAGCACTCTTGAACCTGGTTTAAACCCCAGTGGCAAATTGTTTTGCCACTGACCATTCCAAGGCGGTAACCCATCGGGTTCTCTTTCGTTAATTGTTTGTGGCGCCTTTTTTGAAACTGATTATTGTAATACCATGATCTCTTCTCCTCTCTACTTTGTAGCTGTGTGGGAAGGCTGTGTCTGCTGGATGTGGCCATTTCTGATATATGCATATTTCACTTTTTATACAAGTACCGAAAATTAAGCACTTCAAAATATATATATGGAATAAACAAACACTGTTATCTATGCTCTTTAATTATCAGTATAGTTAAGCGTGCTTTGCAGTTTCAAAGCGTTAAAACACTACTTAAGTTAAAAACAAAGCGGCTTACTTTACTTTGTAAATGTATACAGATACATTACATATGTAATTTACACAGACCACGCAGAAGGTGCATTATTTTATAGACAGTGTTCTATTACATAGTTAAGGTTCCTTGTGAATATAGAAAAGAAATATATGCATATCAGGAATCGCCACACTCACAAAACACAGCCTCCCCACGCAGCGAAGAAGAAGAGAAGAAGAGAGAGAGAGAGAGAGAGAGAGAGAGAGAGAGAGAGAGAGAGAGAGAGAGAGAGAGAGAAAAGAGAGAGAGAGAGAGAGAGAGAGAGAGAGAGAGAGAGAGAGAGAGAGAGAGAGAGAGAGAGAGAGAGAGAGAGAGAGAGAGAGCATGCTTGTTATTATAAGTATTTCAATTCAAAAAGGACGCCACAAACAATAAACGAAAAAGAGAACCTTTGGGGATACCGCCTTGGAACGGTCAGTGGCAAAACACATTGCCATTGGGGGTTTAAACTAGGTTCTAGGGTGCTGACGAGCTTAATCTCAGTAATTTGCAGTAATAGGAATGCATATTACTACCCACGCCACCTAGCCCCGCGTCCAAGCACAACTCGGTATTTACCCAAGTTAACAGTGCCATTTTTTATCCAATCCAAACGATGGTGTGCATATGACGATAATCATGTAACCTCACGATCAAATGTGGTATTTCAGATTATTATCATTATAAGATCAGCGGCATGTGGTCCCCTGATAAAAGAAAAGATTTGTCCTAAATGAGAACACAATGAGCAGAATTAAACAGAATAGAGTTTTGACAGGGTTCTGAGAATATAATTCCTGTGTATAATATGTAATAGGGAAAGTCAAAGCAATAGTTGTCTTAGATTAAAACCACCAATACTAAAACAAACCGAAATATTTAAACAAAAATATTATTTGGAGTACTTACAAAAAGACAAATGAATCGCGTTCAACAACATTCAAAGACCGTGATTGATAGATGGGTTAATTACTAAGCATGCAGAGCGCTGTAACATATCCCGTTGGTAGTATTTCTTTACGAATTTGCAGATGTTTATATGAATAAATTGGAAGTTCTTATCTTTCATTTCGAAATAAAATCTCCATAAACACTTCTAGATATATACCTCGTCACAATAGCGATTTTAATCTGCAGTTTAATTTTTAATTAAATCTTGGTATCGGATGAAAAAAAAAAGCAAAACGTTTTTCTTTATCACACGGGACATACCTCATCCACAACTGGAAAATTTACAAAATTAATAATCAATGATTACGAATTCATTATCTATCGAACAGTTAAGGCCAAAAATGTGTTTACACCGTTGGGTGTAAATTCTCTTTATTAGCAGTAACAACAGATCTGTAACAAGGGGTGCACAGTAAGTCCCCATAGGGATTCCATTTAAAATAGATGTACAAAAATCTTGCATAAGTATTATATATTATGAATGAGAGTGACTCGGACAAGTCCTGGTAAGTTCGTATATTATTATTATTATTATTATTACTATTATTATAAGAACCACCATTCTATAACGGGGTAAATAAAGTGACACTTTATCAGTGTTGTATCACCACTATTACTGAACAGAATACGTCGACCTAAATGAGGTATGCGAGTGAATGAAAATGCACGTATTTACACAAAAAATGAATAAAATGTCAATTATAACTTAACTGTTCCTTCACATGTAATCGAGGTGTACATAGTGTGTTGTGTTGGTGTACATTGCAAAACAGAGTTTGATATACTTAAAAATTCTGCCATTAACAAGCAGGAGCGGATCCAGATGGTGTTCGACGGGGTTGTTCAATCCCTCTTTTGGCGCCGCAATGCATTTAGTTTTCATGTGGATTTTGGCCAGAAAGTTGGAAATTATCATTTAAATACCCTAAGACCGACACAAACGAAATTCTTTTCTGAAAATTTTGCATACGACCGTTTGTTCAGGGTCGGAAGAAAGATTTCAGAAAAGGAGTTCAACTAGGTTAGTCTTAGGGGAGCTTATTGGAAAGCTAAAACTCGTTTCAAGTTTCTGCTGGAAATTAAACAAATTTTTGCTATTTTGACTAGTTGTTGATCTTTTTCTATGAAGTAAAAATACAAAAAACACATTTTTTTCATTTGTTTATGTATTTTGTTATCACAGGTTTAAGAAAACCATTTTAAACATTTTTTCAAGATATTTAACAACCCATTTTCTAGGAAGGCTTACATGCAGCTCCACAAATACTGTAATGTAGCCACCTGGTGGGCACTTATAAATTAACAGTAATCTACTAATGCCGTGTATTTAAAAACAAACAAACAAAATTAAATTGAATAGATTTCCAAATAGTTTAATACTAATTATGATTGCCCAGACTCTTGGGTCAATAAATTACCTGATTTTATTGAAACTTAAAATAATTGTCTGGTACCTGTTAGTTTATCACAGAATTATATTAACCCTTTACTCCTTATATTCATTTTTTGTGTGAGTTTAACTTGCAATTGCTTGGTAAGGCTGTTGCAAGAAAAACAACAAAGTTGAAATTAAAAGTATGTTGACTGTATCAAAATACATGTAGATGAAAACGGAACTTTGAAAGCCACCGAACATGACAAACATGAAAATATTGCAGACTCCGATCAATTGAGCCCGTTCACGGGCAGTAATGAAAATGCATTTTACTGCCCACGCCGCCAAGCCCTTGGTTGACACTAATAAACAGTATAATTTTGATCCTTCCCAAATGATGGTCTGCATATGATGTCGAACATGAAACTTTCAATCGATGTGGTATTTTCAGATTAATACCATTTTCAGCGATGAATGGTCCCCAGATAAAAGAACGGGAAAACTATGGGCATAACTAAAAAGAATAGAATTTTGAATGGGGATCAGAGAATATAAATCCATTCCATTTTTCAGCAGCGTATCAGTGATATTGTTAAATTAATACTAGCTTTACTTATTAAACGATAGCTTTGCTTGACATTGACAACGTCGCATAGAAACGACGTCATCTTTGTATTTTATATGTTTAGGACAGTTGAATAAACCTTACTATTGTGAATTTGTGTTATTAATTCGACGATATAACATTGGCGATGAGGACCAATGATTTTGGAGAGACTTTTAATGCACCTTGTTATGTCGATTGCCTGGATATATGGCTGATGGAGGCAGTTGGACAGTTCACACTCTCACTGTCATTTGTTGTATGAAGAACATATCTAATTGGTCAGAGCCTTGATTCAAAATTTATTTTTTTTATTTATTAGAGACTGCCAATGTTTTTTTAGAGTTTTTTTGTTGCTTATGTAATTATAATGTTACAGTATTTTCAGTATACAATACTTTCGATTTTAGTAAGTATATAAAAGGTGTTTACACAGAGATGAACATGAAAATGTCTGTCAGATGACTAGATTGTGTGTTAATTGAGTCGGTAATAACACATTTCCTTGGTAAGAAGCATGTGTAAAATAATCGTCTTGTACATGTAATTATAATTTTGTTCCATCCATATTATAACATTTTCTAGTATTTCGAGAGGTTACATCGAACAACTTCACTGGTCTTGGTTTTCTCACTTGCAGAACCCATGGCTGATGTCAATTTCCTCAAAAGCATTCAGTCTATGCCAGTACTGCTTGCAACAGTTTCAATTTAAAAGAAAACAACAGCAGTGGAAACCATTCCTGAAATCAGTCACAAACCCAGACTGCCAGCTCCATAGTCCTAGTAGCATACTGTGCTCTGACATCCCTATGAAGCACCCATCTTACCATTTGTTTTTCACACAATAGCAGGTCACACTCAAAAGCTTCTTGGGTAAAACTTCTGATGACATTATGATCCGACATTTGATTATTTCACACTTGATGTCACGAAATGAATCTGAGGGTAAGACTTTCTCATTTAATATAATGGGTAATTGCTGCCCACTTCACATCCACACTACAGATAAGACTTCCTCATTTAACGTAACAATTAAGTTCCATCCACTTCATGACTTCATTTAGACCACTACCAGTGCAAGCACTAACTTCCATCTGTTGTATTGGCCTACTAGAGTGTGCTGTAATCTCACTTAATCTATACAAAGTCTCCAATTCACCTTTTGTCATTCTGTCAGGCATATCCCTGGAAAACAAAATACATGTACTTATTAATCTTGAAGGTATCTGTTTCTAGAGTTTTGCAATCAACACATCACCATACAGTCATTATATACTCACGGACATAAGTCTTGTCCGGTACAGGTTTCCATAATATCTTTTAAACACAAGAAGATTTCATTGCACACTCATTGATTTGGTATCAATAAAAAAAGGACATTTATATGCATTTGTTGAAAAAAGAATTCAGGAATTTGAGCCAGTACTACAGGAAGAGTAATGTGTTGCAAATTGTAGACCGGACAAGACTGTTGTCCTTTAGCATATTTTGTTATGATTTTATTTTTGTGTATTTTGTACTAAGAAACAAATTTAACCATATAATAGCTTATCTGATTAAGATAATATCAAACCCTAGTATAAATCACATAATGCATTGTTTGACTGATTGGAATAACACAGAGGTACAAATTTAAGCCCAAATGAAAATTTTATTTGTATCTTCAGTGCTACCATTGAATATATAACATCCATGAAAGCACATAGGTAATTTAAATGGAATACGTGTATTATATAATTTATTTAATCATTTGATCAAGTTGTACTAAAAATAACCAAATAAAAAATGAAACAAATCAGAAACCCTGATATTGAAGACTAATCCCCAAACCTGTGGATTTGATGAAGCTAACCCCAGTCTCAATTAATAGGCTAATCACAAGCTCAGTGCTCAATATCATGAAACCCATAAGTATCATTCACGTGTGTTGGGTAAAGATCGCGTGATCAGGCCCGAGGGTGAAATATGCACAAGGGCAGTAATGAGGCTCTGCCGAGTTACCACCTAAGTTCATATTTCTTAAGGGCAAGATCACACGATCTTAACCCAACATAAGTGAATTATACTTTTTCTTGCATACCATATTTATTTTGCACATTTTAGGGTATTTTCCTGTAAATTTTTCTTTGCACTACTTTTTAATAGTATATATGAGACATTCCACCATTCACTCATAACTGTGTAAGACGTGGTGACGTCTTATAGGGCACGTGACTCATTCTACATGGCGGGTGTAGGATCGAAATTTCCTAAACGGGTGAAAACACAGGATGACCTGATCTGGTATGCAAGAAAAGAATGGTGAATGCTTCATGAACTCTTCTTTGGAAAAAGCAGTGGAATCTGGTGTTTACAATAATTGATTCCACAATAACAGTTCAAGATTACTCAAATCAAGAAACCTTGAAAGAATGCCTGAACAGTAATATGAGAGACTGAAGTATGGGCTATGATACTGTCAACTTGTGTACATACATTTTATTAAACACAATAAGTACTGGTATATCTGGCAAGGACTTGGTGCTGAGAACCGTCAGTAACTGTAGACAAGAGGCTGCAACTTGAAGCCTGTTTGATATATCTATCACATACTGAAAAATAGATTCAAATATTTCATACATGCCATATCACCAGGCAGGGGGAAATCCCCAGATCCTCCCCCACCCCCCAGCTGGAAAAGTAAATAATGGCCTCATGGGTTTTTGAATGCATAAACTTCAACATTTTTACCATGAAATATTTCTGAAAACATTAAACAAAAATTTATGTCATTATAAAGCTTTCAATCTAAGCACTGCAAGTGTGAATGTAAACTTACCAATTATGCTTACAGCATCTATGTCAATACACATATTGCCAATGTGGCCAAAACAGTTTAATAACTAGATAAATCTTAACGTAAAATGTTCATCAAACTGTGAAAATAAACTTGTTTAAAGTTAGATTCTCTTCCTAGACATATTAGACACTGGATTAAAATGAATTGTCACAAAGTGCAAAAAGTGCTATGCATTTAAAATCAATTAGCATCATCACCAATTTTTGCACAGTTGAACACTCAATTAAAACCAGGGCTTTTTTCACTGTCTGGGGAAAGGGCCCATGCGCTATAATTTTTGGGAAAATAGTGTGATTTCTTCTCTAAAGGGGAATGAAAAAACCTGATGTAAAGTTATTTTTGGGGGAAAACTGCATGATTTTGAAGAAATTTTCTAAGGGGAAGCCCCCCCCCATAAACGGCTCCTGCTATAGAAGGAAAAAATCCCTGAAAACACTTTCGAATTTTACTTGAATTAGTTGACAAAAGATACTAGAATAAGAAAAACAATTACTACAATTTTTTTCAGTATATATATTATGCCAGCAGTTTCAACCTACAATAAGTGCCACAGCCTCTTTGAAGTAGTTTTTCCAGATTGGTCCCATACAACCTCCTAGTTCCCTCATGGTGATGTCTTGCCTTCTGTTCAGTGAAACTGTAACAAGATTGGTTCCAACCTGAAGATCAAGAAAATCAGTTCATTTTAACTTGCTGCTATGTTTAAATACCAGTAGATATCATCAGGTAGTGTGTGCCATTTTTGCAATTTTTGTAAATACCGGTAACTTGTTAACTATTTGGTTTCTATTATGTATTATCTTTTGATAATACAATCATGCTTTTCCAAAGCTTGAAGTTTACCGTAAAACTGGTATTTCAGTCACAGATACTCAGTTGACTGACTCCCTATGAATTTCGTAAATTTAATACATAAGGTTTCTATTCAATTTATATATTTGTGATTGCATATTGGGAATCCATGGAATTCCAGCTAAAATGGGACTGACTACTACTACCTGGAGTTATTAAATTCCATTCAGTATATCACATGAACGCAATTAAATGCTTATGCTAACAAATTAACCATTTACAAAGTGATAGAAAATATTAGAATCACAACATATTTTTAGTGCTATATGTAGTTTGTAAACTTTGTTTCCGCTGAAACAACTTAATCACATAAACTTTCATAATTTATTTAATGCTTAAATTCAAATTTCAATACTTAAAAGGACAACAAAAATGGCATTACTGTTGGAATAGTTGCTGGCATTTCTTCAAAGCAGTATTCTGATCCTTTCCTCACAGCATCATCTGAATTTTGTTAAGGAATTACCAAACTAAGTGAACAGAAACATGCTGGTCCATATCTTTAACCTTATACCTGCTTATTTCTGTAAATTACCAATCTTTTTGGTGTTTTGCCCATTCAGTTTATGAATTACAGTCAAAGCATGATATCTTTTAAAGCACTTACCTCAATATTCTGGTTACTATTCTGAGGTAACCAAAAAATCTGAGTACAAGACAACTGAAGACATACTTTTTATGATGGTAATAAGTTTTACTATGCTGAAATATTCAACAGCTGTACAATTATATATTCTACTGAACATTTTAAGTCAATGATTAACATGCATGTGAGCACAACAGACATGATTAGTATAAATTGCCGATTAATTTCATTGAGTTTAAACCTGATCTTTGAGGTGAACAATTGAAGTTATGTACATGTAAAGTTTTCTCAATATGCTCTTAATAATATTCAATGGATGGACGGACAAACATTGTTTGCTGAAGTTGAATTGTTCTGTCGGAGCAATTTGAGCAACCAATGATACCAGCAACCCTATAAAGGCAGACTTCCTGAAAGTCGCCGGACCGTTGGACCTGTCCGGTAAAATTTGGACTGGTCTGATGTGATTCCCAATGTTGTAGGACCGAGTGTCCGGCAAAAATTTGATCTGCATATTCCAATTTTACTCGCTAAATTACAATTTTACTCGCTGTTTTCATTCGAGACTGTTCCGAGGGAAATGAGTGTGGATATCCAAATGAAATATTTTACGTATCCGTCATAATGACAATTCATACCACTGAACAAAAAAAACCACCCTTAATACTGTGTTTTGCTTATTTAATGTGTTAAATGTTTCAGTCAGACAGAATTTGTTTCAGTCAGACAGATTTTCACATCTTGTCTGACCACGTCTGACACTTTTTTACAATTTTCTGGAAGTCTGTAAAGGATGCCTTCAAGAACATCCCACAGAACTGTTGATAAGCCGAAATTAACTACCAAAATATCATTCTAGGATTGGAATATTTGTACAGATCCGCACACCGTTGACTTATCCGAAAGCGTGATTATCCGAAACATACTCTACTATTAGAAAACTTGCATTGGTTTGAAAAATTAAAGAAATTTATAAAGGATACTTATCGTCTCTAGTCTTTTAACAAACAGCGTTTTACCGACGCCTGTTGCTCCAAGTACTAAACACATACTCCCTGTGTTTCTTCTGGTATCGATGTAAATTTTAACCTCTTCAGCGGTTACCCCCCTTTTGGTCGCTTATGCCTACCAGAATAAAAATTACTTTTGTTTTTAAATTAAATATTTTTCACGGTATTTATGTTTACATAAGATTCCATTTATTATTAAAGGTTATTTTTGTCCAGGTATTAGTATTCTACATTGTCTGTAAGAAAAAATTTTAAACAATGATAAGCATAAATTTATCTCCCTTGTGCTCTTAGCAATTATGACAACAAATACCTGTCAAATATTTATTACCTATATGAAGTCGAAACATTCGGATAATCAGCTGTCATATGGTAAAACGATGGAACTGGTGTTAATATGAAATACACTTTGCACTTTATCACGAACAGATTATCTGTGTTTTACTTTTTAAGTAAATAAGTTTACAGAAAAAAAATCAAATGACCAAATTATTAATGTCATTGGCATCAATTAATTAATTCTGGTATTAAATTATCTATCTATCTATCTATATATACTGCTGAACGCCCCTTTCGGGTATTACTAGCAGGTGCGCGTCAGTGCAAGAATAAAAGTTTTTAATGACAAGAAGACGTCAAAGAAAAACGGGTGAAATTGTTAAAAGAGTTAAAATCAGGTTAAAAACAGTGTTTTGTTATCTAGGCAACGTTGAGAATGTTTAAAGCCTGTCTGAAATGATCAGGATCAGGCTGTAAAACGACGGTAGATGGTAGTTGGTTCCATAATACGACAGTTTGAGGAAAGAAAGAGTATTTAAAAATGTCTATGTTAGTGTGAATCTGCCTGTAGCTTAATGGATGCATGTGCCTGGTCCTTCTCAATGGCTGTACAAGGTATGGTGGGACTGGTATTGCCACAAAACCATGGACTATTTTGAAGAACATACATAGTCTAGCAGAGGTTCTTCTAGATTCTAATGTATCTCACTTTAGGTCGTCCAGCATAGTCGTCACACTGTCATAAGGGGAATATTGACCTTTGACCCAACGGGCTGCTCTCCGTTGGATCATTTCAATTTTGTTAATGTTACACTGTGTGTGTGGTGACCAAACAGTAGACGCATATTCTATTTGCGGTCTAACTAGGGATTTATATGAAACTTCACGAATTTTCTAGTTTTTTGAAGGTAGATTTCGTTTTAAGAACCCTAGAGTTTTATTTGCACTTTGAGTGATTCTGTCAATGTGATGATTCCATGACAGGTCACTTGAAATGTCAATACCTAGATATTTTGCACTTGGTACTACCTCTAAAGTGTAATCAAACTGCATTGCATTCATTTCAGAAACATCAAAATGGCTTTTACGGATAATTACTGTTGGGGTTTGGATTAACACACTTACCACACTAAACCTCTCTACCCTTTTCAATTCTTTAGAATTCTAATTTCCAATTCTGTTGACTAAATGTGGTATCTCTGAGAGGGGAAAGATATAGAGAATATTTGTTTTTACCAGTGTAAGATAGAAATTTATTTCACACAGTGAGCTCAGGAGTTTGTATTTTAATGAATTAATTTTGTGAAAAAACAAGTTTTCTTTTTATTTTATGCTTTTGTGCACAAAATTCTATAATTCACTAAAAAGCGTAAAATAAAAGACTTAAGTTTTCTTTTTCATGGTAAACCAGCATCACCCTATGCTATTCTTTGCATTCTGAAAGAAGTTGAAAGCGGGATTTGTTTGTTGTCAGTCTAAATAATAACTGACAGGATTTTTATCTTTGGAACAGACGAGAGAAACACATTAACATGGATCTATTACTGCTTAATGATTGAAGACTGATGCCCCTGTGGTATTATGGCGACAAGTTTTCATCTAGAAACCACAAATGACATTTTTGCAAATTTGCACATTTTATTATTCTTATTAGATAAGCCATTACATGGTAAAATTTGCTGGGGTTGTTGTGTGTGTTGGAGGTAGGGTGCCCCCTTCCCCCTGCTGAATGCATCACAAAAAATCTATGAGATAGAGATCTGTAGTCAATATCTCTTTTTTCATTTCAGTGTTAAACAGCAAATATGGCGAATCCACACTTCAAGTACCTGTCAAGGCATCTTTTAGAACTCAGAAAACAGGACTATCTTTTAGATGCTGAATTAATCACGATGCAAAATAAAGTTCACCTGCATAAAGTGATGCTGGCAGTCTATTCATCCCATATAAGAGATTCTAACAGTAATATTGCTGGAAAGTGGGAAATTTTGGCAAACTGTTATAGTGCAAAAGATGTTGAAAATTTAGTTGACTTTCTATACGATGGCGAGGTGAAAATAGGGGACAGAGTTATGGAACTTGTCAAGTCTCTCCATCTTGATCTCAGTGTTGATCAGAAGATCAGGAAAAAGAAAATTTCCAAAGGAGAATCGGTGCAAAACATGGTAAATCTAGAACTTAAATATTTACGTGACCTTGTGTTTGAAATGGAAATTCCTAAGCTGTTGGGTCACACTAAAGCGTGCATGGATGTGACCATAAGAGTTGGTGGTAAAACATTTAACTGTCATAAAGTCATTTTGGCAGCCATGTCATCTTACTTTCAGGTAATGTTTACTTCAGGAATGAAAGAAGAAAAAGAGAAAATTATAGTTGTTCAAGGGCTTGAACCAGAAGTTTTCACTTTGGTTTTAAACTACATCTATACTGGGAAAAATCCTGTCAGAGTTGCCACTGCGCAGGATCTACTGTCAGCAGCTGGCTACTTGCAGATTGAAATGCTTCAGAACCTATGTGAGGAGTTCCTTTGCTCAAATCTTGATGTAAACAACTGTGTAGACATCTTAAACCTGGCCACAGCCTATACTTGCATCATGCTGTCTGACAAAGCACGTAAATTTATCATTGAGAATTTTATGTACATAAACAGACTAAAGATGATAAGGAATCTGAAACTGAGTGATATGCAAACTTTGCTTAAAGATGATAACTTAAATGTCAATGATGAAAAGGAGGTGTTGCAGTTTGTTTTAGATTGGGTCTCAACAAATAGAGAGACTGACCAATTAGATGAACTTCTGCAGTCAGTAAGACTTTGTAGTGTTAATAAAGTGTTTCTTGAAGACATTCTACAAAATAACCCTGTCATTAAAAACCAAGACAGCAGCAAGAAAGTTATTCAAAATTCATTAACAGAGCAGATCTCAAGCAACGCTGTTTTCACAAGTAATCCCCGAAAAGAAAAGACTTTCCTGGTTGTGAAGCAAAGTTCAATGCTGTCTGGAGTAGAGGTGGCTTGTTACAGTCTTGTTCACAAGAAATGGTACCTCCTGGAGCCTAACTCTAAAAGTGCAGGGGGCACTGGGTTTTCTGCCTGTGCTACCGAGGATTCTATTTTTGTAACTGGAGGTTCAGCAAACCCTTTCAGTTTCTATATGTTCTCCCTGGCAGAGAACAAATGGACCCAGCTGGCAGATATGCAGTATGGGAGACACTCCCATGCTATTGGTTGTGTTAATGATGCATTATTTGTACTTGGTGGATCCGAAGTAGGTGCGGATGTCTTTACTGTCATACCAAGTATTGAAAAATATGACTTGAAAGAAATGGAATGGAAATCTGCAGGCAATATGGAAATACCAACCTATGATTCAGCATTTGCATCAGTAAAAACAAAGATTTATATTTTTGGAGGGGCAATAGGGACGATTCCTGGTGTTTATATCAAGGACATACAGTGTTTTGACACAATTACACTGACTTGTACAAGGCTGTACCATAATCTACCATTTACGCTCAGTCTTGCTGTGGCGTGCAGTTCAAATCGTGATATTTATATCACTTGTCCAAATGGTAAAATGATCCACTACAATGAAGACTCTCCGCCAACTGTCATCAATGAAACAAAAGGCTCCCAACTCATGGGATATGCCACACTCTTTCATGACAACTCAGTGTATATCATGGGAGGATATTCTATGATTGGCGAGACAGAAGCTGTTCACAAGTTTGACTTGCAAACAAAAAGACAAGTTAAATCCTCACAGCTAAAGTTGCCCTTTAAGAAACAGACCAATCAGTACTTTGCATGTTCCGTACATGTTAGTAGAAAGTTTCTGAAAACAGGTTACATGACTGTAGAGCAGTCTCTACGACTGAGTGACAGCCCACGTTAACCAAACATTTGTGAACTTTTCTTCAATAAGTCTCCTACTTAAAGGCCATGTCTGAAGGTTATAAAACTGAGATTGTAAACAGTCTCAAATCTCAAGGATCTGATCGGCTGAAATGGCAACTGGTTTGCCTTTTCAGCCAATCAGATGCTTGAGATTTGAGACTGGTTTCCATGCTCAGTTTTATAACCTTGGGCACACGTGTTGGAAATCTGTTAACTTAGATTTGTCTTTTAACACATGTAAATATAATATAACAATACTTATTTATATTATAAAAAGCAACAAGGAATTTTGATTTTTTATTGATTGATTACAATTTCATACAGTATACAATGTTTTATCACAGACAGACATCTTAAAAGTAAATAATATATAGAAAAAATGTTTTTCTGATTATTTTGTTTACTGATAAAAAATTCACATATTATGCCAAGTTCTATCACAGAGAGCTGTAATAAAATGTAAAAGTGGGAATGACCTACGGTATTACATGATAATTTCATTTTAATGTCACATTATTGGTTATTCCTCTAACAGTCAAAATCCAGTCAACTAGAAAGTTAAAATCACAGTTTTCTCGTAGACGTTCTGTTCTGTTGGCCAGTCGATCCCTTGAATCATTCACTTTCTTTATACAATCTTGATAAAGTAATTCTCTGCTGAGCTCACCCTGAAACAGTGTAAGGTACATTAATTTTCATTTGTATTGAGTCCAGCCTTATTTGTACAATTACAAAAAAAACAATGTTTGTCTCAAAAACCTATGATCTACCTTATAAAACTCAAACAGGAAACCACTCTCTGAGATTGAAGACTGGTGTTAGTGCTGAAATTTCAGACTGATGACTTCTCAGTTTTATAGTCTTAAGCCATTATCTTGGGCTAGAGTTATGAATTCCTAAAACATTAATGAGTCAGTATCAAACTTCAAATTGTGTGTGAAATATGATTTGGCCTTCTATAAAACAGATGACCAGTCTGTAATTGGTAAGTGCTCAAATTCAACCAAATAGATTTGTCGTGACTGAGACTCTTATCTGAGACTGGTCTCTAATCATAGCTGGACAGACTGAGTGCATGTGTAGACTAATTCTTGAGGATTGATACTTTCCAACATGGGTTAACTTGTCCTTTAAACATTGAACTAGAATTTGGTGTGCTGCTGACACATGTCGCCTGCTTGCAAAAAGTAAATACATTGTATGGGCCTATGTTTTATAATACATGATAAGAACGTATTATTCGAGGTGTACTGCTATAATACAATTACTGTTCTAGTCCTAGCCTTAACAAAGATTTAAAAAAAGAGTCAAAACAATTTGGTATTACCTTAATTTCATGAAAATGGTACAGTTACTGTAATATTAAATTTACTGAGGCCAATAATAAGCCACATAATTTTTCATGGATTAAGTTTTTTGAAAATCATCTTAAAGGGAAACAACTCTAAAATAGGTCAATCGGTACACATAGTTATCATTCTTGTGTTCAGGTACATGTAAGCTTTCTTTGTGTAGATAATACATTCAATAATTTGTGTCAATAGTGATTTCAAAGTTGTAACGAACACAGTTTCAGTTCAAGGTCATTTAAATGGGGCATAACTCAAAACATAGTCAATCAGGAGTTATCTTTCTTTAGGACAGATATTTTTGTTAAAATTCCAAGTACTGGGTCATTAAGACAAGTGCTTTCCAAGTTGTACTTTCCATGTTACAAGCAACATTTAGATTCTAGATTCTAGTCATTTGAAAGCGGGGTAACTAAAAAACTAGTCAAGTGTTATCATTCTTGTTGTCAGAAAAAGCTTCATTATGCAAAAAATATATTCCAAGTACAGCATTAAGTTTTAGTTGTAAGTCTTTAATTAGGACATAACTAAAAGTCAATCAGCAGTTGTCATTCTTGTTGTCAGAAAAAGCTTTATTCATATTGATTGTTGATGGTATATTCCAAGTATTAAGCAATTAGGACAAGTACTTTCAAAGTTACAAGTGACATTAAGTTTCACATTAAAGTTTAAAAAGGGACTACCAGATAACAGGGCAACTGCCAGACAAAAGGATCAATATGTTTCTACATGCTATAGCAGGTGACACAAAAACAGTGTAGATCTGATCTGCCTTCACATCTGTGCCATCTGATCAGGATCTGTACTGTTTGCATTTTGATTAAATAGGTAATTTCTGACCAAAAAGTACAGATCCTGATCAGATGGCACAGAGGTGAAGGCAGATTGGATCTACACTGTTTTTGTGTCACCTGCTATAGCAGGTAGAAACATAGGGATTGTCTTGCAGCTGCCCCATTGTCCGGTAGTCCCTTATTTAACTTTAATTTGACACTTAATGTCACTTAAGCCAGCTGATGTGGATCTACTCTGGTAGTACCTGTGAAAAAATGCACAAATATGGAGGAAACTTATACAGGTCACACTAACCTCGAGTGGAGATGTTCTGACTCTCATTATAAAGTCCCTGATAGGTCCTGTACATCTCACAGGGGGAGGAATGTTTCTCATCATATAATCTATGCTGTCCAATTTGTGGTAGATCTGAAAGTAGTTGTAAAATTTTACACGCTGTTATTGTATTGTTTATTCACCAATTTCATGAAGCTGTAAGTAGTTTAATCTACTATTTTACATCATGGTAGTTTTTAAATTCAAATTTTGCATGAGGATTTGGGATTTAACTTTAAACCAGGAGTGACTCCTGATATTTTGAGATACTTCTTCTGTTTTTAACATAATTATTTATGATCTCAGCAGTAAGTTTTGAACCATTATACTTTTAATACAAGTTACTGGGTGAATGTATTAAAAACCAGCAGAGCTACAAAGGATCAAATAGCACAAAGCCTAACGCTTCCAAGTTATACACTGGTTAATACAAAATACAGGTGGCAATGTTAGACCATTGAATCACATATTTTAATCTGTTACACCATAAATAATGCTTTTATCCCATGTGTGACCAGTGTAGATCCAGATCAGCTTGTGCACCTGTTCAGTTTGAATGAGTTCTACAATGCTGGCTTTAAGATCCACTGGATCTTTTCCATCCAAGAATCAAATTGTATAAATCAAAATCAGATTGCACAGTTCAGGCTAATCTGGATCTACACAAGTTGCTACAAGGAAAATGGTTAACCATTATGCATCAAATAAATGTACTGAAGGTTATAAAACTGAGATTGGGAATCAGTCTCAAATTCCAAGCATCTGATTGGCTTCAATGGCAACCATTCACTATTTCAGCCAATCAGATGCTTAATATTTGAGACTGGTTTCCATTCTCAGTTTTATAACTTTGGGACATGTTGGCCACAAGACATACCTGATAGAACAGTTTCCTCTCTTGGGGCTGATCTTTATGTTTCCCCTTCTCTATCATTTTCATGTTGTTTTTGATGAGACCCATGTAATGTTTAATACCATTCTCTGACAGGAACCTATGTTTCTGTGAGGAAAGCACTTTCCAGGCAGGACTCATGTACTTGTGATCATCTGTGTACACCAACTACAGGTAAACAAACATATCTATCATTTTATAGAGGAATCTATGTATCTTTGAGGACAGTGATATCCAAATGTTAACATGTTACTTGTGATCATCTGCACCTGTGCAAACAACCACTTTCAAAATAGCACCTAGTTTAAACAGAGTATTTGGTATTAAAAGTTCAAAAAATCTGCCCCTCTGATTTCACTGCAAGTAAGTTTTACTTAAACTTTAGAACAATATATTTATTTAATGATTCAAACAGTGTTTATATCAAAGACTTTATATTACAGACTTTTTCTCAATAATCACTCCCTTTAAATCTATTCTATTCAAAACAGCAGCATTCTATTTACTGACTAACTGACTGAATGTGTTAACAGAGAACATTGTAATTATTGTCCTAGACGGGCAATATTCTTATACTTTTAGCTCAATCTTACACAAACAGCAATAATCAAAAAATATTTTTTACGATATGCCTATCAAACTTTCAGTGCCAGTCATGACACAGTTACTGATAGTGACCAGTAGTTTGACAAAAATAAATGTATGCAAAGTTTACTTCAACTTAGTATTTTTAATGTTTTTACTAAGTCTGGAGTTTAAATACTTAAAATAACAAACTGGTATCTTCTTTTAAGTTGAACATCATTTTATGGAATGATTATTGCATTCATCTGGGTATGAAAACATTTGGATTACTGACATGACTGAAACATACTTCATCATTTCTTCATTGCAAAATGAAAATTCATTAAAGTAAAGTGAAAGAGACGTTAATCGTTTCTTCCATATATACGCATTTTTATGCATGTGCAACCAGTGTAGATCCAGATCAGCTGGCTCATCCGTACTGTCTGGTCTGGATCTGCACAGGTTGCATTTTGGTCAGAAATAACCTTAAGAATCAAAAAGTGAACAGATTAAATCCTGATCAGAAGGCACAGATGTGCTGGCTGATCTGGATCTACACTGTTCACATAAGCAATAAAGGTATGTCTTTGGAGGAAAGGGTTTAAGAACAGTAGATAACTTGGTTCAATATTTTACCTCCTGTATGACCACGCTCCCCTTGAACAACATTTCAGCGAAACATCTCACTTCATAAGCTCCATATTCCACTTGTTTCTCGGGTCCCCGGTTCTCAACAATCTCTGTCAACCGCTTACAAGATGACAAGTACTTCTGTAAGAGCATGTCCAGAAATGAAAAACGTTTTTCTTGCATACTTGCATACAATATTTAAGTATCCACATAACTGGGGAAGAAAAAAAAACGTTTTTTCCTACAGTAAAGATACTGATTGAGTGTTGATCTTTTCAAGATAAGAGATGTTAATTAATTATCTGAGATCACATAACTGGAATAATGACACCATTAAGAAAATTAGGTGTATTAATGTCAACAGTTCAGCATGAGAAACACAAATTATACAATATTATTCATTCTTAGTATTATCTCCACCTTAGTGCAAACATGGTATGACTCTTTCATTTTTTTTCAATGGTCATTATACTATTTTTGATGACAGCTTTTATTTACGAGGGCTGGCTACACCTTTTATGCCTCACAATATGTAAAATCAAGCATGATGCCTATCACGTACCTCTGTATTTTCTGCATATATAATGACATAGTCGATATCACTGGTAGGGGTAGAGAGGTTGTACATGTAGCTGCCGGCCCGAGCTATCAGCAGAATCTGTTCTGGCTTGAGTCTCGCAACTGGTCCCCCAATCTCTTCCAGCACAGACATCATACCTGATAGACCATCTTTTGGACCTTAAAATTAATAACAATCATCAGTTTAATGTTAATAAAAGAAAATTAAAGCAAGCACACAATGAAATGTCTAATTAAACTTAATCACCACATGTTTAAATCTACTGCATAATCATATCAATGTCACATTATATGCTCAACAATAGACACAGCATATTTGACTGGAATCAGATATACCAGTAGAAAATATTAAATAAGAAATTTGTTAATGTTATTCTACCACTTACAGTATGTAAGCTATGAGCCTATCCATTTATTGTTTATTAGAATGATTTACATCAATCAAACTGTCAGAAAATATTAACTGAACAGCAAACAGTGTAGACCCTGATCAGATGGTGCATGAACAGCATGTTGTCTGGATATTAAAGATCTAGAAGTTACAGTTTTAAGTCTTCATCTACCATAGTGGTCATTAAAGAGAAGTTGGAAACACTGCTCCTTAAACAAGGTGGTAGCAAGTCAAGTATGATTTACAATACATGGCATTGTGTGGACATGACTTGTTGCTTAACCCTTTCCTCCATAGACACACCTTTATTGCATGGGCAAACAGTGTAGATCCAGATCAGCCGGCACATCCGTGCCGTCTGATCAGGATCTGCACTGTTCGCTTTATAATTTGTTAGTTTCTTTCTGACCAAAGTGCGACCAGTGCAGATCCTGATCAGAAGGCACAGATGTGCCAGCTGATCTGGATCTACACTGGTCGCACATGTATATATGGAGGAAAGGGTTAATAAGAGTGGCTTTTACAGGTGATTGCTAAAAAGGTCAATCTAAGAAAATCACTTACACTGAATGGGAGTTAAGGTTCTTTCTTGGAGTCTGAGCTCCAAATGCCAATGTCCCAAAACAGTTTCAATCTCCTCTGGCTTGGTGTATGGATATCTAGGGTCCAGGACCTTATCTATCTCATTTTTCCAATCACATAATAACTCAAATGCATCTCTCATTGAAGCATCTGGATTCTGCAAGGAAGTAAACTTATACTGCAGTAGTTGAAATAATACCAACATCCTCTTTGTTTTTTTCTCAAAATTTTAGGACAATCATAGGTATTTAAGTACATGAAACATACAAAAGCAGAGTTGAAGAATGCTTATAATATGTCACACATGAGACTAGTGCTCATATTAAAATAATTTCTGAATTATCCACACTCCTTTAAAAAAGGAGACGCATGTGTTAAATTCATGCAAATTAAATACTTGGTTTTGTTAATTTGAGACTTGTTACAAAGTATGACTCACATCAGCCTGCACATCATTAAATAATAAATCGGAGTGTGGCCACTTGTCATATTGTATTCCATTAGGTTAATAAATTTCAATACTCCTACAAATAATAAATGTACTAGATACATTAAAACACAGGCCAGTCTATTAAATACGAGTACAATGGGTTAATTAAAAAAAAACGAAAAAAAAACTAAAGGTAAAAGGTTTTAAAGTTTGGTGGGTGTCTCCTTTTTCAAAGACCAAAATATCTTTGAAATTAGAAATATAGCCAATATCACATGGTTAAAATTAGAATCCCAGGGACTGACAGACAGTTTGACAGTTAGAGAGAGAGATAGAGAGAGACAGAGATAGAGAGATTTCAGCACCCAGGTAACTCCTCTCTAAATTTATGGAGTTTAGATTTCCCCTTTGCTTTGCTTACTTGGTACATTGATTTGAGGTGTTCTATGGCCTTGTGAGCTATGGTGGGTAGGACTGAGAGAGGTGAAAACTCATCTGTGCAAGGAGGTAAATTGTTCACACTGTTGTACGCATTGTGCATCAACCTAAAAAAGTAAGTTTTTTTCACAATGAGGTATACACTGCAATGTCAAAAGAACCCTAAGAAAATTATAATACATTATGAAAAATTTTATGTGAATTTTATTATTTAATCATGTCACATGAACCCATGAATAACTGCCATAATATCAGTGGGCTCATGTGATAACAGGGAAATATGCATATCAGGAACAGTCATAGGCAGAAAACATAGCCTCCCTACACAGCCAATTAACGTTCTTTTTTGTGGCCAAAAAAGAGAAAACATAACTATTCCACACACTGAAGCACAAATTTTTATGTAAAGCAAATTCTCATATCAAAGCAAATGAACTACTAATGAATAATTTATTGGAACACTACCTGAAAGAATCACAAAGCTGCCTAAAGGTTGTAGACTCTTTCATTCTGAACTTGCCATTTTTTCCTTTCTTACCAATACCACCCACTGACTGCCCTCTGCATGCTTCTATATATCCTCGCAAACCTAAAATTATATATATGCAAATGTTTTCTAAGAATATAAAAGTAGTTAGTTACTGTAAGAAGTTTTTGACTACACCTCTTTTGATTAAAAAAGGTTTGGGTTTGTGACAACACCACTTCAAAGTTATAATGCATAAATATAAATAATATAAATAAGTTATAATGCTTAACTAACAAAATGTTTTCACAGTGAATGAGAACAACTACTTGCCAATTTATTTTGCTTAAAAACAAACACACAATTCATTAAATGAGAACAGAAATCAGGATGTTGTACTTTTTCTTGATAATCTGCCTCCACATGCAGTAACTAGATGCAAATTATCTGAATTACCAGGATAAGGTTGTAATGAACATATAATGTTGTCGAAGCCCAATTTCATGAGCTGACAGTAGTTAAGTCTAGCAATAAAGGTCAGCTTACAGAAAAACCGACTGAGCATCAAGGATCAAGACCAAGTTGAAAAACAGTCTGTTCATTTTCTGAGCTCTGTTAAAACTTATATTACTCACATTTTATTTATAATCATACCTGTAACTTTACTGTACTGTAACTGTGTACCCAACTTTTGCCACTGTGGAGTCTGATAGAAAATGGCATCGTTAGGGCAGTACAAGGCTTCCACACAGCGCACCTTACCCTTTGCCAGAAACTGTACAAAATGGTACAGTTCAATTGCATACAACCAATCCTGAAACATGAAAGGGCAATCTCAATGTATCAGCATATAAAATTTCATGCACTAGTAGCACAAAATACATAATACATAATATATATCAACTTATTAGGTGTACATTATCAACAAATTTTGGTAAATCACATATTTTCGCCATGGCATTATAAAGCCTGAAAGTTCAGGTTTTTTGTAAAAAAGAAAATTTCACAGGTTCTTCAATTCATGACTTATTTGTAGTCAAATTGATGTACAACCATATACAAATGGGTGTTTTAATTTGCGAAACACTTGACCCACCAAATATACTAAATGATTGATTTGATATTTGATGGTTTTCATTTGGGTATGGAAAACAGTTAGCTTGTTTAAAGTGTGTGAAGCCTGAAGGGCTTCATGCGTACTTTAAACAATCCAACTGTTTTTCATACCCAAATGAAAACCATCATATATTGATTCAGTCCTTATATTAACACTTAAAAATAATCTCAATAATACAGAAATTATTAGAAGAATTTATGATATTAAGGCTTTTTCGAATGGCTGTTGGAAAAGCCTCATTGATGAATAATGATATGCTTTTTCACAGCAACTCGTGGCAAAACATGCAAACACACTGTGTACCGTCATTATTTATAGTATGTTAGGTGAATTAGACTTCATCATAAAGGATGAAGTTGAAGTTTAAGTATAAACATTTATATCATAATTATGAAAAATATTGAATTGCAGTAGCTGCAACATGCTTTTCAACATTCCATAACTTTCCTCTTTACTCCATTCATGCTGATAAAATCCCATGTAAGAAAAGTGAAGATCCACATTAGCCTGCACATCCTTGCATTCAATCATTTTTTTCGTATCAATTGCTGTGTACTGCTATGTTCTTTGCCTTTGCTTCAAATAGTATACAGGGGATAAACATCACCTGTATACTCGTATTTGCACTAAGAACTAACATGTTCTATGAATGAAATTTCAACCCTAAAACTTGTTGTGTATATATTGAAACTTACTACTGTGGCAGCTTCTGTCAGCTTGTCAGTCTGTCAGTCTGAGTTCTAAACAAGTAAACTATTTATGGTTTACTTGTTACATGCATGTGTCCTGTTACATAAGGTGGACACTATTGACCTCTCACACACACTTCTGGATCCAAGATCATAAATTAAAATCTGGAGACCAGTCTCAAATCTCAAGCAATTTGATTGGCTGAAATGGCAACTGGTCACCATGGTGAATCAGATGCTTTAGTTTTGAGAATGGTCTCCGATTTCAGTTTTATGATCTTGAGCCCAGGTAAAAAAGCTCACCATATCTACAACATTTGTTTCATCCATCGTATGACTATTGACTGGTGCCATAAATCGCTCTATAGTAGACTGGTACACTATGAAGATAGTATTGTGTTTTGCCTGCTCTCCTCTCTCTTTCTGGGTTACTGCGTACCAAGGACAGGTGATCAAAACAGCAAACAGGATCTCTATATCATTATCTGAAAGAAATTAAATTTTGTCATCTTAGTGAAAAAAATGGTACAACTCCTTTTTATGTCCTGACAAAGTGGGAGGCATATAGAGTTGCACTATTCCATACATATGATTCGTACTTCCGTCCATTTGTCCTTATGTCCCCCAAATCTTGTGGCTTCAACTCCACATCAGACAGATGTCTTTTAAACTTGCATAGATGACCAAGCAGGATGTGTAGATGATCGTAAAGAAAAGATTTTTTCCTGTGACCATTTTTACCAAAGTTATGGAACTGTTATAAACATTGTTGTACATATACTGAAACAGGTAAGTTAAGCATATATTTTAACCAAAATAATTTAGCAATATAAAATAAAATCTATATTAAATAACCATCATTTCCCTCATTATACTTCCAGCATTGAACAAATTTCATTTAAATAATTTAATTATATTTCAATAGTGTTTTTCTTTACTAGAAATCTAAAGGTTTCCTCTAATAATTGTTATGTACTTTTTCTGAACAAAGAAAATCATAAATTGAAAAGGTTTTCAAAACCCTTACAGTTCAAAATTTGAACTGTAAGACCAGTCAATTAATATATTTAAAAAAAAATAAAATCTCTGGTATTTCGAAGTCTGTTTAAGTAAATGCTCAAAATATCCAAGTTCAATCTTTTGCATTTCATGCAAAAAACAATAGTACCGGTTAATTATGATAGCCATATGATTTGCATTTATCATATGAATTTTATTAATTTAACCCTTTCCTTGATATATACACATTTTTACACATGTGCGACCAGTGTAGATCCAGATCAGCCGTGCCGTCTGATCAGGATCTGCACTGGTTGCATTTTGGTCAGAAATAACCTAATGAATCAACAAGAGTGCCAAACTGACACAAAATACGCCGGTCAAAATGCTGATCATCAAAGTTGCGTAACAATCGATGAATAGAACTTGGTCGAGATATTATGCCCACCAACATATTCACCAAGTTTGATAAAGACCGGATGAAAACCCTGACTTAGAGAGCGGAAACAGTAATTTTGGACAATTCAAGGGCCATAATTCAGGAGTGCCTGGGGGGACTTGGCTGGTTATACAACTTGGTCGAGATATTATGCCCACCAACATATTCACCAAGTTTGATAAAGACCGGATGAAAACTCTTTGACTTGGAGAGCGTAAACCCTTATTTTGGACAATTCAAGGGCCATAATTTAGGAGTGCCTGGGGGGATTTGGCTGGTTATAGAACTTTGTCGAGATATTACGCCCACAAACATATTCACCAAGTTTGATAAAGACCGGATGAAAACTCTTTGACCTAGAGAGCGGAAACCCTGTGGACGCCGCCTGCCCGCCCGCCCGCCAACCCGCCCGCCCGCCCGCCGCAGGTGTTCCCATAATACGTCCCGTTTTTCAAACGGGCGTATAAAAGCAAACAGTTTAGATCCTGATCAGACGGCATGGATCTGCCGGCTGATCTGGATCTAAACTGTTCGCCCTAGCAATAAAGGTGTTTCTATACAGGAAAGGGTTAACTGTAATTTAACAGTCTGTAAAACAGCTGAAAGCTCAAGATCAACCAACTGACAGACATATCTCTCTGTCCACTACTACCCACTGATGTCACATTTGAGAGCCATGTAGACCCTGTGTAGTCTGCATAGCAATACAATTAACTTCTCACAAGTATTTTTATCGAAAGTTTAATATATTGCAGAAATAGCAGAGTAAAGGCTCAACATGAGGCTTGTCGACAAGAATATTAGCAAGACCCCAGAAAAAGCAGGCATAAGCGCAAAATCTATAATCGAAAATGTCTACTGGTACATGGTTTTTGAATGTGACAGAGATAAAATGAGTTTAAGGTCCAATAAAAATTAAAGGTTACACTTCACATTTATATGTTTTATTGCATGTGCCAACAGTGTAGATCCAGATGAACCAACCCAGGACTGTTTGCTTCTTGGTCCAAAATAACCTAATGAATCAAAGAATGAACAGTGTAGATCCTGATGAGATGACACAGATTTGCAAGCTGATCAGGATCTACACTATTCATTCCTGGATAACATCCATTACCCAAGGAATAAACTAAAGGGCTATTTACCTGGAGACTGTCTTATCTAATGAAATTTGTCAAACATACCTCGAAATGTCTTTTTGATGAGATTGTAGAATTTTTCCCTTATTTCGTCTTTAAGCGTTGAGGAAAGATGCATTAGTGTTAATTGCTTCAGCTCTTGCAGACAGTCCTCTGCCACCTTTGGTGGAGCAACCATGACCTCTGAACCTTCAAGGCTGGCCTTAACTGACTTCAACTTATCCAAAGATTCTGTACATTTCTGAAAAACTGTGGGTGAAGCAAAATGCATTGTAAAACAGGCATAAAAGATAACTGCTGATGTTTCATTCATTATAGAAATGGTAACTTTACCTTTTTAATTGTTTAATTCACCTTTCTATCAATTTGAGCAAGTCAATTTATTGTTCATGGCCAAAGGTTATAAAGCTGAGATTGGAAACCGGTCTCAAATCTCAAGCATCTGATTGGCTGAAATCTAATTACAGTGTTGCTGTTTCTTCATCTTTCATTGTCAAAATTAAAAAAAAAGTGGCTCCAAAACAGTTATTCATTATTGTAAAAAATACCTATATCTTCCTAGTAATTTCTTAAAAATGACATTTTTTGCAATGACATACATTTGTAAAATTTAATGACTGTTAATTAAATTAATTGATTTATGGAATTTTCCGTTAGTCTTCCAGCGATAACCCGAACTTTTCGATTTGGTTTAACCCAGGGATTTCAATAGCTTTTGAAAACCAGGGGTCATCTGACCACTGTTGAGAATTTTCAAGGGCTCATAATCAGATTGTTGTGACTTGTATCTTGTGTTCATTTAACTTTACTACTTATATTTGAAAATTTTTATGCAGATTTACGTAACGGGTTTTTGAATCATGAAAAAAGCACAAGTATTTGTACGTTATGGGTGTCTGACAAGAAATCAGTGTCCGGTTTCAGGAGCTAGAAATTTCTGCATGTTCTAATACATTATGGACGTTAGTCCGTAAAACAGGGTTGGGCACGGAAAGGATATTCTGCAAACGTGTTTATTACCAAGGATTTCAATAGCTTTTAGAAAACTAAGGGTCATCAGAGAAATTTCAAGGGGTCATAATCAGAACGTTCCGAGTCATATCTTGTATTCACTGAACTTTACTACTTATAAAATTGCTTTAACTTCATTTTAATTTATTTCCAAGGGTTATATAAGTATTTACTTCATATTAAAAATGCAATACGCAAAATTTTGATCCTTATTTATGGACAATCTCATCACTTTTCTTAAATTCTCGTGCATCAAAATGACCACAAGCTCAGAATTCGGTGGGGCCAAAAGTGGACAAATTCAAATTTGCTTGCATCATGATGCAAGAATCTGCATCAGATGCATGCTATATCGCGGTACTTTTTGTGTCTTTTCCCGGTACTTTTTTTGGTAATTTTATATGCATCAAAAATGTTTTGTTTTTGGTTAGAATTGATAAAATGTAGTGATCGGAAGTTGGACATAAGAAATCAAACCAGCAAGCTAGCAGTATTAGGATCCATAACAAGATTTAAGCATGCTTAAGGGCAAATCAGATAGTGCACACTATAGAGCCTTCCCATTGCCAACAAACTGAATATTAAAAAGTAGGCGGTTAATAAAGATGTGTATTCTTGATCAGGACGAGACTCCGGTGGGCATCTTACTCTCAGACATACCAGGCATTTGCTCTGCCAAACTAGTAACCAATTCAAGTTAAAATTGAGGCGCGGTGAATCCATGTTTGCCATTGATAAAATGTTCTATCCGAATACTGCTACATTTGCAACAAATAATCCATAATAAGTTACATGGCAAAGCCTCGTTTACTACAGAATTTTATTCAAAGGCTTAAGGTGGAACACGACACTTTCTGCAGTGACATCAACGACGCTCGCCGAACACTTTTACAGGCCTGGCTGAAAATTAGGTTTTTCAATTTCATTTATTCGTTCACAGATGAATTGGCAATGAAAATACCTTTCCGGTGATATATAATTTAACATATTGCGACCAGTTTTGACAACGTTTTGTACAGTTTAACGCCGTTTTTGCATTAAAATGGATGTCGAGTTTTGCCTTTTTTATGACGACTTTCTCAAAATTGTAAAAAAAGTAATTTTTGTTTTTTTTTGCTTAAAAAGTTTGAAAAATATCAACAATTCCAATGGAATAAGGAATAATATTTGGGGGTCACCGACTTAGTTATTGTGTTATTACCACTTTAAAGGGAGATGTGCAGGATTGATGAATGGAACAGATTTGTGAAAAGGGTTATTAATCAGTTGAATATCATTATTTGAAGCTCAAATATTGATTTACACCCAAAATATTTCAAACCAATATTTTATAAAAAAAGATATATAAATGGTGTTTCCTATCCTATGCGACCCGCATAGGTTAGCTATTTTTGTATTTCCCGCGTAAAGCCGTGGTATTTTTTGGGATAGTCACGTTATCACTTCAACCAAAATACGCATTTGGTGTACCTTACCGACTATCGACGTCGCCATTTGTTTCAAAATGCCTGGGCCACAACACGATGAGCTAAATATAGAATGATCGCTAAATATAGAATGTATTTTTGTATAGGGATTTCTTCAGCGGATTGTTTTCAGGTCCGGTAAAATGGTAAAATTAACCGAAAACTTCCTCCTGGAGGGTTTGAAATGTAGAGTTAAGTGAAAAGTACACGTAAGTGTTACATAGAACGATCTGTTTATGATTTTACCGAGTACACCTGCTCCACCCTGCACATCTCCCTTTAAGTACTCCTATCCCCTTTTGAAAAAATGCGTTATTTTTGGAAATTTTAGAAAAAATTAGTCCATTAAATAAAAAATTGCCAATTATTTTTAAAACACTACTACTAGTAAAAACATAATCTATTAGTATGTTATGAAGGGTCAGAATTAAAAAAATGTATTTTATCATTCCCCACCACTAAAAACTTGAATTCTGCTTAAAAAATAAATGTTTTTTAATGCATATGGAAGTACCTAGAAAAGTACCGAAAACGGCCTTTAAAATATCATCTATGATTATGTTTTAAAGGGTCACAATATTAAAAATAGTAGTGTATATAATCATTTCCCACAACAAAAACTTCAATTCAACAGTGTTTTTTTCTCTTTTGGGGGAAGGGGGTCGCAGCCCTTTGGAGGGAGAAAATTGCGACGCGAACAAAGGAAATGGGGAATATTTGGAAGATACTTGCAAACACAACATAACAAAGTATTCACTGATCTTTTAATTCAAAGAAAGTCAGTGGTCTACAGTAAAATGTCTTTTTCTGTCTGCAAATTTATCAATTAATTATTCTTGTCACTTTATTGTCCATCAGTGAGGTATCCATTAAACTTATCCAAAATTCAGATTTATCATCTTCTTTATCGAACGGTGCTTAACAGACAAAGGGGGAATTTTTTATGGATGTGGGGGAAAAATATATACTATTTTGAGGGGGGAATGGGGCCCAATTTCTCCAAATATTTGGCATAAAAAACACTGATTCAAACTAAAAATAAAACATATTTGATGCATATAAAACTACCCCAAAAAGTACCAGGAAACATAGCGGAAAAAAGTAACGTAGACATAAAAAATACCGGGATATAGCATGCGCCTCTGCATCAACTGAAATCCCTGTATTACCTGCCTGATCCATTTGATCCCCGTCTTCTTTAAGGTGAATCAACAATCTCTCTACAGCTAGAATGGCCTCACAGCTTGCAGACACACTCATGCTGATCCTACAAAATTTAATTAACATGTTAGCAAGACTTAAATTATTGGTATAGTAACTATCTGACTATTGAATTAGAAAGTCACATTCATAATTCAAATTATTTGCGACTTATTCAATAATATCTTATAACGACTTTAGACCGACCATTTGATTTTGGTACGTCGTTTTGATCAAATTGAAGTCTTGACTCTCGTTTACTCGTTTATTCAGTAAAAATCCTGGCATCTGAGAGGCATCGGACACAACAAACGTCAGATTATGCAATGTAAATAAACATGAGAAAACACTTCCGGGGGGTGGTCATATTGCGCAATTCTTGATGCTAATTACGGTACCCGGTACTTTTCGGGTATCATTAGACAATATATATATATGTCCTTACCTGTAAATGATTTTTATAATATTATATAAGAAATATGGTTACGAAAGTATATGCCATTTAAATGAAATAAAATGCTTGCAATAAAAAAAATCTCTTACGCTTTTAATGAGTAAAGGGCGTTTTTACACATTCTTCTCATGATAATTATGCTTTATGAAATTGCCAAGACCTAATCGAGTAGCTCTCCTTTTTACTGGATAATATTTGTGTTAGACAAGGTATCTCTATTATAAACCAGTTATAGGCAATTGTATGGGTAATAATTGTGCACCAGTTATTGTTGTCGGTTTTTGTACTGCTTTTAAAAGACTTTATGTTACCTCTTGAATCTACTGAACACCAAAATGGCATTATTACAGCCTTGAACAACAACTCGAGGACCCAAGATCATAAAACTAAGTTTTGAGATCAGTCTCAAATCTCAATGATCTGATTGGCTGAAATGGCGACTGGTCGCAATTTCAGCTAATCAGATGCTTGAGATTTGAGACTGATCTCCAGATTTAGTTTTATGATCATGGGCACAGGTATCTTGACGGTTCGAAAAATATAGATTTAATTAAACCATTTTAATCTCCGGTCAAGAAAACATATCCTTATAATTAACTTCTGCTTAATAAAGCAAACACATCAGAAGAGCAAACAGACTTTTTCTTTAGAAAATGGTTACAAAACTACTAAAATGTATATGATTTCAGCGATGATATGGATTTTAGAATTTTAATATAGTATACCATTTTTGATTTTTCGGCTTTGATTCTTAAAGATTTCAATGAACGCAATATTTCTATAACAGAAAATAGCCTTTGCAACAGGGGTATCGATACCACAAAATTAGAAAAATGTTACCGAGTTATAGCATTGCAAAGTTTCAGTTAAATGTTACTTAGTAGTTATGGCCATGAAAAATATGTACAAATATTTAAAATCTGAGAACGGTTCTATAATCTCAATTCAGTTAAACGATGATAAATCAAATTATTGAAAATTGACAGCTTGTAAAGTTTATTTGCAAGTTAAAAGAAAAACATGGTGGGTCGTTGAAGGAGCATGGGCGCTAGATGGGACAAATACGGCAATTACATTACTGTAATGCAAACGTTGTCTACACATACAATTGGAATCAATCGAATCCTTATCCTACAATATTGCTGCGCATCACCTGTCATTGATCAAAATTTCCGGACAATCAACAAAAGATGGGAGCCAGGTGTAGAAAATTAGCACTTATACAACAAACAAGTCCATTTATATAAACAGTTTATTAATCAGTAGTATTATGATACATACACGTGTTACGAAAAAAAATATTTATAACTGATGTAGATGTAAATTGAAAAAGACATGTAACTTAAGATAAATAAGACTATTAAAAAAGTGATATGTGGATATTAGGAATGTCAACATCCAGAAGGCACAGCCTCCATACGTAACCCAACAGTAGAGGGAACAAGAGAGCATGGATAATAAATATGAGTCAACATCCAGAACACACAACCTCCATACGTAACCCAACAGTAGAGGGAACAAGAGAGCATGGGAAATAAATATGAGTCAACATCCAGAACACACAACCTCCATACGTAACCCAACAGTAGAGGGAACAAGAGAGCATGGGTAATAAATAGGAGTCAACATCCAGAACACATAACCTCCATACGTAACCCAACAGTAGAGGGAACAAGACAGCATGGGTAATAAATAGGAGTCAACATCCAGAACACACAACCTCCATACGTAACCCAACAGTAGAGGGAACAAGACAGCATGGGTAATAAATTAATCAATTTCAAAATGGACACAATCAGCAATTAACAATGCACTAAATACTAGTAGTTGAAAAATTTTAAGACGAAAATAACACAAACGATATTTTAGGTCATGGACTATACTCATATATATGTGATTTTAATAATAAGTTGTTGTTGCATTCTCAATCTGGTTCATCTGGAAGAAACTTTCTCAACTTTTACATCAATATGCTATATATTGAACACGAAACTAACGAGGAAAATACACTTACTAATAAGGAAGTATAAACAGTACTGAAATCAAGATAAATTGTGTACAAAAAAGATTAACAATGTTCTCTTATTAAATCATCTGAACTTATTGAAGTCTGGTGTTTTTAAGTATTTTGTTTGCGTGAGAAATGCAGGCACAAAGAAAGCAAGTATTTATGGGGAGACAAGCATGGTTCTTGGGCTCAAAAGTTGGGTTATTAAAAAATAAACACTGGACCATGTCATTATAGACACTGTTATGAATAATATGTTGCATATATTGAAAATACTCATTCAAAATAGACTACAGCTCAAATTATAAACACAAGTGAATTTTACTGGTAAAAGTCTTTGCATCCATCACAATACCAAAGATATACTGAGTGCCAATGAAAACGCAACACTATTTTTTGGAATATTTTTGATGTGTGTAAAAGTTTAATAAATTGGCAAAGGAAGATGTGTTTTAAAATCAATAAGAAACAAATCGATTCATTAATGGTAAACTGATTTTTTAAACTTTCTCTCATACAGTTACCCCGTACAAACGCATGTCTACATGCCAAAATGAAACATGTAGACATGCATGAATAACCTCAAAACATGTCCATTTGTTAACCATTACTTACAGCTACACAAATCCCATCTTCAGTTTTCAAATTTTACTTTATACAAATGTGATCATGCCAAGGCTTTTAGACAACCAGTGACGTGAGATTTTGAGCATGATCCAAGGAGAAATGTCCCACTTTATTTTTTGGAATATTTTTGATGCGTGTAAAAATGTTCCAAAAAATAAAGTGTCGCGTTTTCATTGGCAGTCAGTATATAATAAGCAAAAGTAACATAATATGCAAAAAAATATTCTGTTTATTGCTTGAAGTGATATGGTCTATTTTTTGTAATGAATTAACCTAAATTTTGAAGAAGAACTCCTTCAAATTTTGTGAATTATCCCATCCAATGTGCATGGTTGAACCCCTTAAAATTATTCACTTAAAGTCGCTTCTTCAAACTTCAATCGCAAACACAAACAAATGATAAATGATGATTAACAAATTTAAGTCAATCGACAATATCCTCTGGGAAAAAAAAATTGTGTTGATGTTTATTAAACCAGTCAAACTCCCAACTTCGACTGCCGCAAAAATATCAAAGTTGATTCACGAGCAACTATGGCCAAAGCGCCGATGTTGTCTTTTTAATCAGATCCTCAAACGGAGTATCAAGTATCTTTTCACTGAGCCAGCTCATGGCTTTGGCCTCTATCATCTGCCACTCTTCTTGTCGATGTAAGAGATGTTTTCTCAACCAACACAAAACCACTACTGTACAAACAACCTCGGTATCCTGGAAAATATATGGTACGCATCAAACCAAATTATAACACACTTATACGCATTTAGTTCAGGTAAATATTCTGCATGATGGCTGAAGACAAACGTACGGGCCATTTATAGAATGCAATGATCAATAAACAAGTTTCTTTCGGTTTTAAAAATATGACAAACAAAAGAATATCAGTAATTTATTCAAAGGAAATGTTTATTGTTAAACATTAACTGACTTATATAGTAGTACATATAGATGTTCATCCATCGTCTCAGTTTCAGCTGATTTAAATTTTCAATGACGTGATAAAATATTTTTTTAATTGACCTGGAAAACAACATAAATTCATTCCAGAAAAAAACAACAAATGAACATTGTATCAATTTGTGATACAGAATAATTCAACGGTTGCTTTTTGTCATGTTTATTATTATTATTATTATTACATTTTGTTCAAATTTCAGTAAAATCAAACTGGAAATAGATCTAGGAGATAAACAGAGATTATTACAGGTCACTTCTGAATATAAAGTCTCTGTAAATTTAATTATTCAGTGCTATGTAAGGCTTATACGATATGATATTTTCAATGTGATATTGTTTAAGACTTTTGAGCAGTTGTCAAGCATGTTTGATTTTTTTTTAAATTAGTGTTTCTGTTCACGTTTGCAAATAATAAAGTTGTTATGTTTAAATTATTTTAATACGTAAACAAGTGTTGTAGTTTCCCTGTTTATTTTGTTAATGCGGTTGGCATAATTATATAACATAAAAATAGCAATTTTATACGTTAATGCGTTATGATCACTGAAATGTTAGGCAAAATTAAACTAGTTGTTCACCGTCAGTACCTACTTTAATATTCTACATGTAACTCCCTTTAAACATTACCAATTCGGATTTCACAATTTGCATGCTGCACTTCAAACGAGTCTACAACGCTATATTATTTATTTTTACAGGCATATTTAAGGAATGATTCTTATTTTGCTCTCGGGTGCACGTCCAATCTGCATGAACCGCACCAAAATAAGAATCATTACTTATATTTACATTTTATTCATTTTTTTCTTTAAATAAACTTAAGTCGAACGCTTTCAAAAATTAGTATTAAGTGAAAAGGGGGAGTAATACGTGGGAGTTTTCAATAGTAACAGCCATGACGTTACTGACGTCATTACGGGTCATGCGGTTCATGCAAAATGAACCGAATTTTTTAAACGAAGAAATCAATAGGAATGTAAATATTTCGTTTTTATCTCAGATTTGTTTTGGTCAAACTTGGTCAAAATCAGAAGAAACATATCAAAATTAAAGAGCCTTTGCATATTGTTTTAATCATTCCAGTTCAGTTTTAGCAAAATGACTAAAATTTAATGTTTGAATCAATTTAGAATGATTCATATAAAGTGCATACAAACAGGGCTGTAGGTTATAAAACTGAGCATGGAAACCAATCTCAAATCTCAAGCATCTGATTTAGAATCAGGTGCTTGAGATTTGAGGCTGGTTTTCATGCTAAGTTTTATAGTCTTGCTCACAGGGCTCCACACATACTTTTGTAAAGCCGAGGTTATTCAAGTCTTTTGTTGTGACATCCAGTAATTTTAATAATTGTGTGGAAACTTCCCAAAATCCTTCGATTTTCTGTTTGGAAATTACCAACAGCATGTTATCATCTGAAAAATATACAGTCAAACCTGTATTAGGTATAAAGGTAGTGATAAAAAGTGGTGGCCGCTTAATGCAAATTTAAAACAAAATGTCAGTTTAGGACATAGTCAAACTTGCTGTTTAAGACATAGTCAAACTTGCTGTTTAAAACAGGTGATTGCTGATTGCAGGAGGCCGCTTAGGTAGGATCAACTATTATCACAATGAAACGTGTTGCCACTTTTCGACAGTTGGATTTATCACAGTATTTATTGGGATTATAAAATATTATCTTAGATGTTTCAAACTTGTACATATATATTTTCATGTCCTTATTTTATGCTCTCGTAAAGCAGTGAAACACAACTCAGTGATATTCATAACTTGAAATATGTCAAAGGTTGGAGTTTGGGTGCGAACTGTAATATCGCGAGAAGTGTAGTCTCAATTGATAAATTGTTTGAAAGACGGATCGGTACCCGTTTTCTGATATAAGTACTAAGTTTTTCAACCCGAGTCAATATATTGTAAAAAACAAAGTTGAATCAACCGATCCTGTTCAATGTCGTAATTTGTCGTGATTCAGCGGTTTTATAATTCTCAAACGAACATTTTATTTCTAGCTTTGTTACCAACCCGAGTCAATATATTGGAAATAACACGGTTGAATCAACCGAGCCTGTTCAGTGTCGTAATTTGTCGTGATTCAGCGGTTTATAATTCTCAAACGAACATCTGTGCCCAAGGTTATAAAACTCAGCATGGAAACCAGTCTCAAATCTCAAGCATATGATTGGCTGAAATGGCGACTGGTCGCCATTTCAGCCAATCAGATGCCTGAGATTTGTGACTGGTTTCCAAACTCAGTTTTATAACCTTCAGCCCTAATTTCGAGCTTTGTTACCAACCTGCGGGTGCATTTTCTGTTCTAGCAGTAACTTTAGATCCCTCATTTGTCACCAAATCTAGGTCCGGATGTTTTAACGTAGCGGGTCTTGCTGGAATACTACTTGTCTACGAGAAAAAGAAAAGCATGCTGATTGGAGCACGCCAAAAATAATGTTTTCAAAAGTCAAATACAGTATTTTTGTTTTGTAGCTAGGAGACAAATGATGAGAGAAATAATGACATTGACTACACAACGATTACCTCCGATTAATGGCAATAGCATGATTGGGTGGATTAAATGCCTTCTGTAGGTAAGGTAATATAACCCAGTGAAAACATCTAGAGAATTGAATAATTAAAAATGCAAAACTGTCATAATAAACAACATAAAAGCTCCCTTTAAATAAAAGGAAAAGCATTTCTATGTTTAAATATATTTCGAAAATATTTAGTTTCAAGATACATGACAATCAACATTTACATTTGCAGAAAGGTAGGCGAAGTAACACATCGAATATACAAACATCAATGACGCCAAACCAAAATTGTATAAGCCGTGTTTTAATTAAATGGTATGTAATTATCTCGTTCATGTTATATACTGGTGACACTTTTTAGATCACTAGGTACTGTCAAAACACTTTTAACTTAAATATTGCAAGTAATAAAGATTGACAAAAAAGAAATTCCTTTTTGCACTTTACGGTTTATAAATAGTTCATTGTAGAGGAAACATACGTTTACTTTACGAAGCAAATATATTACAGAATAAGAATTTTCTTTATGATATTTAGATGCATGCCTACAGTTGATCGTTATGCTTACCTCTTTCGTTGCACGACGGTGGCAAGGGTTTAAGGGTTTATAAAGGTTTATAGGGAACTCTTGTAAAAAAACCTAGCAGCTCGATTTTTTTCTTTTATTCCTGTCAGCGTGTTCTTGTTGAATCCAGGGGCTCTGATCTTGGTAAGATGTTTAAGTACCCGCCCCTTTGCTTGACAGTGCTATTAACCTTAAGTGTTTTATATGTTCTTGTGCTTTTGCATGCAAAATTGTCGAGTTGATGGCTGGGTTGGAGTTTTTTTTTTCAAAAAGACAACTTGTACTTGTTTGTTCATATGAAAACCTGTTGGGGCAAGTGTGAGGTTGGTGCACCCTAGAACTTGGTTTAAACCCCCAATAACAAATTGTTTTGCTTCCGACCGTTCCAAGGCGGTAACCCTTTGTGTTCTCAATTTCGTTAACTGTTTGTGGTGTCTGTTTTAAAGTTGATCATTTTATAAACCATGCTCTCTCTCTTTCATTTCTTCTTGACTGTGTGGGGAGGCTGTATCTGAATGTGGCAACTAGTGATGTGTATATTTCACTATTGATCAGGTTTTGTAGAGAAATTATTATATTTTATTTTGGCAAATTAATAGGTATACAGTTAAATTACGATACGTAACTATCATGAATACTAAAAACCCTTTTTATCGCCGCAATATTTTGCAGAGTAGCAGCAAAAAGATTCTAAATATATGTATTTAGCTGCAACATAGGTTCATTTTTGCATTGGAAATTGTTTTTCATGTTACTCTATATAATACATCATATATTTTACTAGTTTATCTAGTGAGTTTTAAGATAAAATTGTTACTGAACTTTTAACATCAAACGCGGATAAATTAATATCTACATTCAAGCACTTACAACACCAAGAGGAACAAAACAATAATAAGAAAAGTAACTCACTGGAATAGGTCTAACCTGAAATCAAAATAAGTAACGTTAGTGCAAATAAGCGTCAACACCATTAAATGTACAAGTGAATCCTTTTAAAAGATAATTCATATTTGTTACCGAGAACGTTTTCCCCCAAATGTTATGAGAGTTCTTATAATAACGATACAACTTATATGCCTGAAATAAGCTCCTTTAGTTATTTAATTTATATAACTATTATAATAATGAGCTTATTTATCAGTTAAACACTTAACCAATGTTCTAACTACACCGATCATATTTTTCAGATTTCTCAGCAAGGATTCTGGATACACAGTGCAAACTTGAAATATAATAAGATACATCATGTTCACTTCTTTGTATGAAAAAGTTATAAAATTCCCTTCACGCGTTTAGAAACCACTGACATTCTAACAGGGTATGGGTAAAACCTGGGTTAGAATATTAGAGGGTTAAGCAAGGACGGCTGTCCGTCATTTATCGTGTCTCGGATTGGTCACGTGACCCGACTTTTAATGGACGCTGTCGATAAAATATACTCGCGAATTTCGACAAAAATCAATCTAAAATCCTAAATTTTCGACAGCGTTTCTGGATATTTTTTGTATCCGTAAGTATTCTTTGAACGATTCCTTAGTATTTATCACGGGATACTAAATGTGAGAAATAAATGGCTGTCAGCCATTGTTGTATTATGTGGTAGATTAAAATACATAACCACGTTTATTTAGACAATGGATAAGGAGAAATTTGTGTTTGTTTGCAGGTGAATTCATCGATTAATTGCAAGATGTGATTTTTACGTACGATGTTTATTTCATTATCTCGGAATGATGACTTCAAATTTGGTCAAATTTTATACTTTGCGTAATAAAATGGCGGTTTCATGTGTAACGCATGCTGAAAGTTTGAGCAGGACATATGTTTCCCGATTTGTTTTCTTATTAATAAATTATGTCCCCATGTAATGTAATGGTTTCTGTACGGTAAGATATCATTTTAAACTGCCTCACGTGTAAATCCTTCATAGAAATTGAACTTAAAATAGGTCCTTTTTATACCTTTTTATTTAAGATTTATTCCATTTAAACTGGTTATTTTTCTTAATTGCAGATGACTGGTCTGATTTTTACCAATTTCAGAAGACTTGCTTCGCATGAGTAGTTGATAAATCACAGAATTCTTGTACGCCAATCTTTTCCGAATCCCATGAATAAGTTGAGAAAGACGACAGTTAGCTTATGGAAGTAGTATAGTAAGGACAGATATATTGAAATGGTGCACGGGCACGGGGGATTGGGGATTGAGTGACTCATCGTGACGTCATCGGCGTATGACTCATCGTGACGTCATCGGCGTATGACTCACCGGGATCTAATGACTCACCGGGATCTAGTGACTCACCGGGATCTAATGACTCATAGGATCTAATGACTCACCGGATCGAATGACTCACCGGATCTAATGACTCACCGGGATCTAATGACTCACCGGGATCGATCGTTAATTAAAAATAGTTAACGCGCATGTAAACCCCAGTAACGGTACTTTAGCCCCGATAAATCCTTCATAAATATAGCGAACCGATAATCGATCTCGACCCTTTAGCGATACTTAAGGTCAACGTTTCATTCGTAATAGAATGACCCCGTCAGGTCAGTTAATCAATTAATCGGATATAGGAAAATTAATTTTAACGTCTCCGCATAATATTGACGACCTCGGGGATTATCCGAGCGACTGACCGATACACCGGATGTCAATATAAGAATTTAGCCAGGGGGATAGTTACCTTAATTCGTATGAGAACAGAGCGCTTATTGATTCGTTTTTGAAGTAACATGTTCGGATTTGTCTACGTGACCATAGCTACGATAGATGAACTATGTTGGTGGATGAGATGTCGTCAGTTAAGGAGGGAGGCTAGAGAAGCTTCAGAGAGATTCATAGAGCTGTTTGAAAGACGTTTTTGAAACTTCTTTGTTCAGTCTCGTATTATAAAATATAAGTAAGGAAGCATAATTGTTCGCAAAATGTGTCAAATGAAAACAACATTTACTTCGATCTCTCACGATTGGCACGATTTGTGAAAATGTCGGATTATATTCTGTTAAGGAGTTTAAGCCGTACATTCTAACCTAGGTCCGCTGTATGGCGGACTTAAATTCAGAACGAAATCGCTTCAAGAAGTTCTAAGCGAATGTTGGCCACATGATGGGGTTATATTCTGTTAGGGAGTTTAAACCGTGCGGTTATATTGAATTCACCGAACCATAATAATAATAATAATAATAATAATAATAATAATAATAATAATAATAATAATAATAATAATAATAATTATAATAATAATAATAATAATAATAATAATAATCAACTTTATGTTGAGACGCTAAACCGTTGATTCATCATTAATAACCTAAACAATACCTGTGTAATGAAAACGCGACACGGTATGACGTTATAATACTTAATAACCTAAACAATCCCGATATTGATATAATGAAAACTCGGCACGCGATGACTTTAAACGAAATCAATAACCTAAACAATACCCGATATAATGAAAACGCGTCACGGTATGGCCGATATCGATCCATAAACCTACTGCGGTATCTTTTTATTTAGCTTAATTTTCGCGCATTTCGGGTCAGCGCGCGAATATAAAACCTAACCTCATATTGAACAAATTAATGTAGTTCCTAATAAAAAAAAGTAATATGAATAGAAAACAACAAGAATGATAATACCTGTTTTCACTAGTTTGATTTATGTCCCTTTCAAACGCAACTTAACACGAAACTTAATGTTGCCTATAACTTTAAAACTAATCGCCCTATTCCTATTTGGAATATATATGAACTAAACCATCGGCGATAACAAGAATGATAACTCCTGTTTCACTATTTTAGTTATTCCCCTTTTAAATGCAACTTTAACACGAAACTTAATTTCCCATAATGCTCGGTTTACCCATAAAGCTTCACCATTTTAATGTTATTTCCATCAATACTATTTAACTTTTTTATCTTACAAAACTCACCAACTAGACGCTCGAGATTTGTCACCGTGTTACACGCATCTAAAACGCGGCATGGCGTTATAATAACGAATACAATTCCTGTATAATGAAAACTCAGCACGCAATGACTTTATTGAAATGAATAACCTAACAATCCCGATATTGATAGAAATAAACTAATTAAAACTCAGCACGCAATGACGTTATCGATTCCTAATTAATTACCTAAACAATACCAGTATAATGAAAAGTCAGCACGCAATGACGCCAGCCGTTAGCGATTCATAATTAATAACCTAAACAATCCCCCGTATTAATAAAACTAATTAAAATCGGCACGCAATGACGCCAGTCGATATTTTGATGGAATTAGTAACCGACGCAAATTCGAAATCATTGCCGGCTGATCTGGATCTAAACTGCATATGGAGGAGGAGGAGGAGGAAGAGGAGGAGGGTGAGTGTGAGGAGGAGGAGGAGGGTGAGGAGGAGGAGGAGGGTGAGAGGAGGAGGAGGGTGAGAGGAGGAGAAGGGTGAGAGGAGGAGGGTGAGAGGAGGAGGAGGGTGAGAGGAGGAGGAGGAGGAGCAGGGTGAGAGGAGCAGGAGGAGGAGGGTGAGGAGGAGGGAGAAACTGCAGTGATTTACTGATAAAATGAATGTGCGATTGATTGATTGATTGAACGAAAGTGTGAAGGAATGAGTAAGTGATTGATTGTATGAGTGATTGAGTGATTGATTGAATGAATTAGTGATTGAATGATGAATGAGCGAGAAATAAAATGAATGAAATTGTGAGGTAGTAAATGAGTAATTGATTGAATGAATGAGTGATTGAATAAATGATTGAGTGATTGATTAGATGAATTTCTGATAAAATGAATGGGTGATGGATTGAATGAATGAGTGATTAAATGAATAAACAAGGGAGTGTATGGGCGATGGAGTGAGCGATTGTTTGAATGGCTGATTGAGTGTTTAAATGAGTGAGTGATTGATTGGAATGATGATAGGTGTCATATCTGAGAATATGACGAAACTATTCAGTTTTATAAATCGGCTTAAGGGGGGGGGGGGGTACAATGGTTGTGCAGTTAGGATACAGTGGGATGCAGTGATGGTACAGTAGGGATACAGTGGTGGTACGGGAGGAGGAGGAGGAGGAGATTAATATCGGAATAAGAGAATGGCGTACAGTGGGATAGGGGTACAGTGAGGGGTACAGTGAGGGTACAGTGAGGGTGAGGAGGAGGAGGAGGAGGGTGAGAGGAGGAGGAGGAGGAGGTGAGGAGGGTGAGAGGAAGAGGGTGAGAGGATGAGGAGGGTGAGGAGGAGGAGGAGGAGGACGGTGAGAAGGATGAGGAGGAGGATGAGGGTGAGTAGGAGGAGGAGGAGGTTGATTTGACGTATGGATGGACTTTTTGGAGAATATATGCGATGGACAACGATTCTAGTTGTACCCCCCTCCTCCTCACCCTCCTCCTCGTCCTCACCCTCCACCTCCAAATCACCCTACTCCTCCTCACCCTTATCCTCCTCCTCCTCCTCCTTATGCAGTTTAGATCCAGATCAGCCGGCTATACCTAATGAATTAAAAAGCAATGGTTGCCGGCTTATCTAGATCTAAACTGCATAAGGAGGAGGAGGAGGAGGAGGAGGAGGGTGAGGAGGTGTAGGGTGAGTTGGAGGTGGAGGGTGAGGACGAGGAGGAGGATGAGGAAGAGGGTGAGGAGGAGGAGGAGGGTGAGGAGGAGCCCTCAAAATTGTTTTGACTTACTCTTTAGACCGATGATAAGTTGTAAATACAGTTGGAATTATTAATTTTTAAAGCAGGTTAATCAACTGATTTATTTGGATTAATTTTGATGAACGGTAAGTTTTTATTTCTAAGTTGTTAACATCATAGCTAAAAATCGAAACTATTTTAGCTTGTTGAAGCTCATGTTCTATTATTTATTTTCAATATTTGTAAATATATAACAAACACAACACTATCTTTACATATATATTTTATTTATACGACTCAAACAGAGTTCATATACATAAGGTTTTATAATAAACATTGCCATAAAGTAAACAATTTTACATTTTTAAATGACTATGCGTAGAAATCAACCAATCTTTCTACACTTTGTAAGATTGAAACTCGTTCCCGTTTATTTCTTTCAACAACACCGGAATATAGGGTACAACTAGAATCGTTGGCCATCGCATATATTCTCCAAATAGTCCATCCATACGTCAAATCAACCTCCTCCTACTCACCCTCCTCCTCCTTCTCACCGTCCTCCTCCTCCTCCTCCTCCCAACCTCCTCCTCTCACCCTTCTCACCTCCTCCTCCTCCTCCTCTCACCCTCCTCCTCCTCCTCACCCTCACTGTACCTTCACTGTACCCCCACTGTACCCTCACTGTACCCCCACTGTACCCCCACTGTACCCTCACTGTACCTCACTGTACCCCACTCACCCTCCTCTCACCCTCCTCCTTCTACTGTACCCTCACTGGACCCCACTGTACCCTCACTGTACCCCACTGTACGCCATTCTCTTATTCCGATATTAATCTCCTCATCCTCCTCTTCCTCCTCCTCCCGTACCACCACTGTATCCCTACTGTACCCTCACTGCATCCCACTGTATCCTAACTGCACTACCACTGTACCCCCCACCCCCTTAAGCCGATTTATAAAACTGAATAGTTTCGTCATATTCTCAGATATGACACCTATCATCATTCCAATCAATCACTCACTCATTTAAACACTCAATCAGCCATTCAAACAATCGCTCATTCCATCGCCCATACACTCCCTTATTTATTCATTTAATCACTCATTCATTCAATCCATCACCCATTCATTTTATCAGAAATTCATCTTATCAATCACTCAATCATTTATTCAATCACTCATTCATTCAATCAATTACTCATTTACTACCTCACAATTTCATTCATTTTATTTCTCGCTCATTCATCATTCAATCACTAATTCATTCAATCAATCACTCAATCACTCATACAATCAATCACTAACTCATTCCTTCACACTTTCGTTCAATCAATCAATCAATTAATCGCCCATTCATTTTATCACTGCAGTTTCTCCCTCCTCCTCACCCTCCTCTTCCTCCTCCTCCTCCCCCTCCTCCTCCTCCTCACCCTCCACCTCCTCCTCTCACCCTCCTCCTCCTCTCACCCTCCTCCTCCTATCACCCTCCTCATCCTCTCACCCTCCTCCTCCTCCTCTCCCTCCTCCTCCTCCTCACACTCACCCTCCTCCTTCTCACCCTCCCCCTCTTCCTCCTCCTCCTCCTCCATATGCAGTTTAGATCCAGATCAGCCGGCAATGATTTCGAATTAGCGTTGGTTATAATATTTTGATGGAATTAGCGTCGGTTACTAATTCCATCAAAATATCGACTGGCGTCATTGCGTGCCGATTTTAATTAGTTTTATTAATACGGGGGATTATTTAGGTTATTAATTATGAATCGCTAACGGCTGGCGTCATTGCGTGCTGACTTTTCATTATACTGGTATTGTTTAGGTAATTAATTAGGAATCGATAACGTCATTGCGTGCTGAGTTTTAATTAGTTTATTTCTATCAATATCGGGATTGTTAGGTTATTCAGTTAAATAAAGTCATTGCGTGCTGATTTTTCAATATACAGGAATTGTTTAGGCTATTCGTTATTATAACGCCATGCCGCGTTTTAGATGCGTGTAACACGGTGACAAATCTCGAGCGTCTAGTTGGTGAGTTTTGTAAGATAAAAAAGTTAAATAGTATTGATGGAAATAACATTAAAATGGTGAAGCTTTATGGGTAAACCGAGCATTATGGGAAATTAAGTTTCGTGTTAAAGTTGCATTTAAAAGGAGAATAACTAAAATAGTGAAACAGGAGTTATCATTCTTGTTATCGCCGATGGTTTAGTTCATATATATTCCAAATAGGAATAGGGCGATTAGTTTAAAAGTTATAGGCAACATTAAGTTTCGTGTTAAAGTTGCGTTTGAAAGGGACATAAATCAAACTAGTGAAAACAGGTGTTATCATTCTTGTTGTTTTCTATTCATATTACTTTTTTTTTATTAGGAACTACATTAATTTGTTCAATATGAGGTTAGGTTTTATATTCGCGCGCTGACCCGAAATACGCGAAAATTAAGCTAAATAAAAAGATACCGCAGTAGGTTTATGGATCGATATCGGCCATACCGTGACGCGTTTTCATTATATCGGGTATTGTTTAGGTTATTGATTTCGTTTAAAGTCATCGCGTGCCGAGTTTTCATTATATCAATATCGGGATTGTTTAGGTTATTAAGTATTATAACGTCATACCGTGTCGCGTTTTCATTACACAGGTATTGTTTAGGTTATTAATTATGAATCAACGGTTTAGCGTCTCAACATAAAGTTGATTATTATTATTCTTATTATTATTATAATTATTATTATTATTATTATTTTTATTATTATTATTATTATTATTATTATTATTATTATTATTATTATTATGGTTCGGTGAATTCAATATAACCGCACGGTTTAAACTCCCTAACAGAATATAACCCCATCGTGTGGCCAACATTCGCTTAGAACTTCTTGAAGCGATTTCGTTCTGAATTTAAGTCCGCCATACAGCGGACCTAGGATAGAATGTACGGCTTAAACTCCTTAACAGAATATAATCCGACATTTTCACAAATCGGGCCAATCGTGAGAGATCGAAGTAAATGTTGTTTTCATTTGACACATTTTGCGAACAATTATGCTTCCTTACTTATATTTTATAATACGAGACTGAACAAAGAAGTTTCAAAACTTCTTTCAAACAGCTCTATGAATCTCTCTAAAGCTTCTCTAGCCTCCCTCCTTAACTGACGACATCTCATCCACCAACATAGTTCATCTATCGTAGATATGGTCACGTAGACAAATCCGAACATGTTACTTCAAAAACGAATCAATAAGCGCTCTGTTCTCATACGAATAAAGGTAACTATCCCCCTGGCTAAACTCTTATATCGACATTCGGTGTATCGGTCAGTCGCTCTGATAATCCCCCGAGGTCGTCAATACTATGCGGAGATGTTAAAATTAATTTTCCTATATCCGATTAATTAACTGACCTGACGGGGTCATTCTATTACGAATGAAACGTTGACCTTAAGTATCGCTAAAGGGTCGAGATCGATTATCGGTTCGCTATATTTATGAAGGATTTATCGGGGCTAAAGTACCGTTACTGGGGTTAACATGCGCGTTAACTATTTTTAATTAACGATCGATCCCGGTGAGTCATTAGATCCCGGTGAGTCATTAGATCCGGTGAGTCATTCGATCCGGTGAGTCATTAGATCATATGAGTCATTAGATCCCGGTGAGTCATTAGATCCCGGTGAGTCATACGCCGATGACGTCACGATGAGTCATACGCCGATGATGTCACGATGAGTCACTCAATCCCCAATCCCCCGTGCCCGTGCACCATTTCAATATTTTCTGTCCTTACTATACTACTTATGGATATGCCTTTAATAATATTCTAATATTCTAATATTCTTACCCAGGTAAAACCAAAAGTCACAAAATTGTGGGTATAAGGTATATTCTCCGGAAACGAAAAATCATGTCTCATTGTTTAAATATGGATTTTTAAGTATTTTTGAACAAGTCTATGCAATTCTGCAATAATTCGATTGTTTAGCTGTTATACAGAAGATTCAATGGAAATTTCAGAAAAATGAAGTAAAAATGGCGCATCTTATTATGTTTCAAATTTGAAGACTGCATTCCATTTCTACGCGGAGAAATTAAAAACTTTTTATCGGTGTCGTTACAACATTTGTTAAGTGTATAAGATTTTCAGAATAATACGTTGATAAGACAAACATCATAAAACAACATTTTAATCTGAGCAACACATCGAATACGCAAACATCAGTGACGTCAAACCATAATTGTGCAAAGCGCTGTTTTAATTGAATGGTATGTAATCATTAGGGGTGACGATGTCAAACCGCAGGCCGTTTTGTTACGATGACAGGTAATAGTTTCGTCTTGAGTTTTTGTTTACATTTAGCGAGGCAGGCATATGTGATTAAAACAATTATTATATTTCCCTTTAATTTGGCGGGGATTTTGCATAGCTGCACAGAAATGGGGAAGTAATGTGTAGGTTATGTTTGTGAATACCATATATCCGACAGTTTTTTTTCTTAAATATCATTTGTGTCTATCAGTGTTAAATAACTATGTGTTTCCTATTTTGTAGAATTTGTTTATTTGTAGAACGGTATAAATCTAAGACAAGAGGGCCATGGTGGCCCTAAATCGCTCACCTGAGTACAAAAGTACTCTCAGTTTTACCCCAGAGCCAACATTTAAATAATGCTGGTAAAGGGTCTCTTCACAATACTCAACACGAAATATCTAAGGATAGTCGCATTAGTTTCAGAGAAAAATGATTATATATGTTTTCCTATATAAATCAATGTAAACTAAGAGAACCCTAGGGCATGGCCAATTTTGGCCCAGGGGACATAATTTGAACAAACTTGGTAGATATCCACTAGACAATGCTACATACCAAATATCTAAGCTTAAGGCATGAGGTTTCCATTAGGAAGATTTTTAAAAATTGCCTTTTTTACATATTAAGGGCCCCTGGAGCGGGCCAATATTGACCCAAGGGCCAACATTAAAACAATGTTGGTAAAAGGTCTCTTCACAATACTCAGCACCAAATATCTAAGACCCAGTCCTATTAGTTTCGGAGAAAAATGATTTTTCATGTTTTCCTATATAAATCAATGCAAACTAAGAGAACCCTGGGGCGTCGCCAATTTTGGCCCAGGGGCCATAATTTAAACAAACTTGGTAGATATCCACTAGACAATGCTACATACCAAATATCTTAGCTTACGGCATTGAGGTTTCCAGTAGGAAGATTTTTAAAGTTTTCCTTTTGTACATATTAAGGGCCCCCAGGATGGGGCCAAAATTGACCCCAGGGCCAACATTTAAACAATATTGGTAAAGGTCTCTTCATAATACTCAACACCAAATATCTAAGGTCTAGTCCTATTAGTTTCGGAGAAAAATGATTTTTCATGTTTTCCTATAAAAAATCAATGTAAACTAAGAGAACCCTGGGGCATGGCCAATTTTGGCTTAGGGGACATAATTTGAACAGATTTGGTAGATATCCACTAGACAATGCTACATACCAAATATCTAAGCTTAAGGCATTGAGGTTTCCAGTAGAAAGATTTTTAAAGTTTGCCTTTTTCACATATAAAGGGCCCCCGGGGCGGGGACAATTTTGACCCCAGGGCCAACTTTTAAACAAAGTTGATAAAGGTTCTCTACACAATACACAGCACCGAATATCTAAGATCTAGTCCTATTAGTTTTGGAGAAAAGTGATTTTCATGTTTTTCCTATATAACTATATGTAAACCAAGAGAACCCTAGGGCGTGGCGGATTTTGGCCAAGGGGACATAATGTGAACAAATTTAGTAGACATCCATTAGACAATGCTACTAACCAAATATCTAAGCTGTATGCATTGTGGTTTGTGAGAAGAAGATTTTTAAAGATTTCCTTTATAAGTCTATGTAAAATGAAGTGACCCCTGGGGCGGGGCCCATTTTGACCCCAGGGAAATAATTTGAACAATCTTTGTAGAGTTCCACTAGAGGGTGCTAAATGCCAAATATCTAAGCTCTAGGCCTTGTGGTTTCAGACAAGAAGATTTTTAAAGTTTTTCCTATATAAGTATTTGTAAAATGAAGTGACCCCTGGGGCGGGGCCCATTTTGACCCCAGGGAAATAATTTGAATAATTTTTGTAGAGTTCCACTAGAGGGTGCTAAATGCCAAATATCTAAGCTCTAGGCCTTGTGGTTTCAGACAAGAAGATTTTTAAAGTTTTTCCTATACAAGTCTATGTAAAATGAAGTGACCCCTGGGGCGGGGCCAATTTTGACCCCAGGGAAATAATTTGAACAATCTTTGTAGAGTTCCACTAGAGGGTGCTAAATGCCAAATATCTAAGCTCTAGGCCTTGTGGTTTCAGACAAGAAGATTTTTAAAGTTTTTCCTACATAAGACTTTGTAAAATGAAGTGACCCCTGGGGTGGGGCCAATTTTGACCCCAGGGAAATAATTGAACAATCTTTGTAGAGTTCCACTAGAGGGTGCAAAATGCCAAATATCTAAGCTCTAGGCCTTGTGGTTTCAGACAAGAAGATTTTTATAGTTTGTCCTATATAAGTCTATGTAAAATGAAGTGACCCCTGGGGTGGGGCCAATTTTGACCCCAGGGAAATAATTTGAACAATCTTTGTAGAGTTCCACTAGAGGGTGCTAAATGCCAAATATCTAAGCTCTAGGCCTTGTGGTTTCAGAGAAGAAGATTTTTAAAGTTTTTCCTTTAGGTTGCCATGGCAACCAGAGTTCTGCATGGAATTGATTTCTTTGAACAAATTTGGAAGAGCTTCGTGCAAGGAACATCTGTGGCAAGTTTCATCAACTTTGGCCCATGGGTTTAAGAGGAGATGTCGTTTAAAGTAAAAGTTTACGGACGGATGGACGGACGACGGACGGACGGACGGACGGACGCCGGACAAATTGTGATCACAAAAGCTCACCTTGTCACTACGTGACAGGTGAGCTAATAAAATAATTAAAGAAAGAGTTTCTTGTCGAAACAACAGTGAATATTTGTTCATGCTACGATAATAATTTATGTCTCAGTCTGTTGTTATAAAAACATCATTAAAATCGGCAATTTACATGTGTCTGGGATTTCATACAAAGGACAACAAAATAGTATGTGTTTCGTTACAAAGACGGTATACTTTTTTCTGCTTCTTATGTGCAGCTATTGCGAATCTTGATTGATTTGACAACATAAAAGATATCGTATGTCATTGTGTAAATGATCACCCTACAGAAAAGTGTCCTACATGTTGCAGTCAATTGACGAGAGGAATAATCGCGAAAGGACATGCGATGCACTGGGGTCCAATGTTAAAGGCAAAGGAATCAGTTTTGATTCCCAATCTGGAAAAATTATAGTACCAACAAAATCTACAGACAGTGACAGCCCAGCTTTTAAAATCAAAATAAAATCGATACACCACCAAATTATTTTCACAATTAGAAGAAGAACACGACCAAGATTATGCCGAAAACTTATCTTCAACTGAGTCAACAGATTCAGTTTCTGAATTATTATGCTCCCCAAATGAATTCGGGGGAGCATGTTGTCGTCATGTAATGTGTCCGTCCGTCTGTCCGTCCGTCCGTCCTTCCGTCCCGCATTCGTGCCCGGCCCATAACTTTGTTTTTTGAAGTCGCAATTCAAAATTATTTGACAGAAATGATCTACATATCAAGATGACGTGTCGCGCGCAATATTTGGGTCCTATCTTGAAGGTAAAGGTCATAGCATGACCTTGAAGCAAAACCGTGTCCGGTCCATAACGTTCTTATTTATAGTTGGATTTTTTTATCAGAAATGATATTGAGATGTGTAGCGTGCAGCACTAGAGTTTCTAAATTGAAGGTCACTGTCATAAAACGACCTTAAATGACCAAAATCAGGTCAAGTCCATAATTTTGTTATTTGCTTTCACATTTAAAATTATTTCACAGAAATGATTGTTATGCTCCCCAAATGAAAATTCGACAAAATTCACCTTCATACCGGGAGCATTACCCGTCCTCGACGGTCTCTTATCGGAACTGTTGGACCGCACTACGTTATATTCAGTTTCATAGCTCGACATTGTACTAATGAACAATGAAATTGACATCTTCGAAAATGCAGATTTTATACAGCAAGATTCAGCGATGATAAAAATATATTATTACTTAAAGAAATAAAAAAAACCCTACTTCTTTAAACACGAAATATTTAGTGTAGAAAGAAGTTTAGTCTTTAATTTCTTTAGGTAAAAGAATTAAAACAAAACACAACTTCATTTAACACGAAATATATTTCATGCTTAAAAAGTTGCATTTCTAATTTTCATAAGTATACGAGATTTTTAAGGCCGAAGCATCAAATTAAGGTTTAAATATACAAAAAGGAATTATGATTTACTTGAATTAAATTAAATACAAAATACAAAAAAAATAGAAAAAGACATATAAATAAAAAGAGCTATGCTTACTCACCAAGACGAATTATTTTACGTCGAGAATGAATCATCGTTCCCCAATTCAAAACAAAACGAAATATTCCAAGGGTCGTCAAGGTCAAATTGGTTTCCGCTAAATATCCCTAGAACCCTTTTGTCCCAGAGTTTTCAAACTTTACAGGATGATTGAACTTCTTGAGTAGATAACCGATATTGTTTAAGGGGTCAATGTCACAGGGGCTGTTCAGGTCAAATCCGTTTCCGCTCAATATCTCAAGAACGTTTTGACAAAAGTCTTCCAACGTCACAGGGTTATTGGACTCCTTGAGTAGATGACCACTATTGTTTTTGTGGTCACAAAGGTCAATGTCACAGGGGCCGTGTAGTTCAAATCGGTTTCCGAACTATCAAAAGAACCCTTTTACCCATAGTCTTCAAACTTCATAGGATAATTGGACTACTTTAAAAAGGCGATCCTCTACTGTTTTTGGGTTCACTGGTTCAAGGTCACAGATGCCGTGAAATTTAAATCAGTTTCGGCTCAATATCTCAAGAACCCTTTGTCACAGTTTTCAAACTTCACAGGATGATTGGCCTTTGTGAGAAGATGATTGTTTTGGGGGTTACTGGGTCAATGATCAAGGTCACATGTCCAGACTTCTCATTTATGATTTCTCACCAATTAGGCCAGTCAGCGTAGCATATCACCTTGAACTAATTGCAAAAGTTTCACTAAGTGTCATCTGCGAAACATCAGATATAGATATACATCCAACAAAAAGTTGCACTCTGGTGAGTTGGGGGAAATTGTTTTAATTGACCATTTAAATTTCGGCTTTAATGATTCAACAATTATGGCTGAGATGGTACGCCATACTCGAACACATAAAGTTTGCACGCGCTATTTTTGAACTTCCGGAAGCATGTTCAAACAAACAAGGTCGAGTGTTTATTGCAAGAATTTTTATCTGGAATGACGACTTTTGTCATGTAAGTTGATTATTTATTTCATATTTTATATATTTTTATTGTTTAATGCATTAATTTGAATGCTTGACTTTAAAATGCCTGTAAATGATCGATTTCATCATATAACGCCTTAACGGAAACCAGTGAATTTTCATTTATTTTGTTATATATTTTATTATTAAACTCAAAAAAGTAAACAAAGAACAGCTAAATATTGTAAAATATTGAAATAAATCCCCAATATGGCCATTTTCCATAGATTTGGTATTGACCTTCACAAGAAGGCTTTCGCAGATTTTTAAAACTACGGAAGTCGATACGCAGCAAAAAAATAACTGTAATTCTTTTAGGTGTAATTGTCTTATTCGTGTTTTTCAGTCAATATCGGCACATATGGAGTAACTAAATTTATTTTAAATGAAAGTATAGTGTATAAACAATTGTAGCATTAATCTTTTAACAAGGAACACGAAGAAACGGTAAAAAAAATAAGTCTGACCTAAAATATATTTAAAAACTATTAATAAAAACAGACTTTTCATACTGTAAACCTATTTTACGCTATGTTTAATGTACCACATATTTATTAATTTTTTCATCTTTATTTACAGAGTCATATGATATTCCCATTTCATCATTACTCGACTATGAATGCCAGTTGTGTGTGGTATTCACCAGCAGCACTGGCCAACACAAGGTAATAGGGTGTAGCTGTATCTTTATGACTAAATATATCTTTCGAAATACAGAATGATATTTATAACAACAGAAAATTGTCATTTAATAAGGTGGATAAAACGTTAGGGTTGTTTCATTAAGTACAGGTTCAGTATTGCAGCCAGGTTTTTCACAGTCAGTGTTTTATCGAGATTTTGTTTTATAAACTAAAAAAATGCACCTCTTTGGTCGCACGATGATGGCAGGGGTTTAAGATTTTATGAAGGTTTATGAAATCTTTAAAAGAATCTAGATGCTCATTTTTTTCTTTTATCCGTGTCATCTTGTTCTTGCTGATTTGACTCCAGACTCTGGTCTCAGTAAGATCATTGACTACCTGACCTTTTGCATTACAATGCTATTAGCTATTTATGTTCTATATGTTTGTGTGCTTTTGAATGCAACATGTCAAGTTGATGAGTGGGTTGGAGTTATTACACCAAGACAACTTTTACGTGTTTGTTCATGTGAGAACCTGTTGGGGCAAGTGTGAGGTTGGTGAACCCTAGAACCTGGTTTATACCCCCAGTGACAAACTGTTTTATCACTGACTATTCCTAAGCGGTAACCTCACTAGATCTCTTTTTTGTTAATTGTTTGTGATGTCTTATTTGAAATTGATCTTCTTATAAACACATGCTCTCTTTTCCTCTCTAAGTTTTGGCTGCTTGGGGAGGCTGTGTTTTCTGTTTATTCCACTTCCTGACATGCATATTCATATTTTTTAAATACAAGTTGATCGATATAAGTTTGCAAACGTAAATTGAACAAGCAGGGTGAGTTTTGTATCATCAGGACAATGGCTTTCATTCATCCATTTGGTTCTGCTAATGTGAACATAAACTTCTGAAATGGTGGTTAGAGTATGTTTTTACGTTTGTATATATTTGACTTGGATTTTGTAATTAAAATCTCACTTTCACATTTATTTTATGCAAATCATAAAGGCCAGTTTTATTCTTTATTTAAAGGCGGTGACACACCGTGGTAAAGGTTATTGCAACGTCAACAGAACCAGCAAGGATAGAGTCTTGTGTATCCACGATGTTACACAGACCATATTTGTGAATCTCTTCACCCAAAAACAACTGTGACAACAATAACAATATAATAATAATAATTACGTCACATGTTCAATTGTCACATTTGATTTTCGTAATACTTGACTGTAGTTTTATGGCAAGCATGCTAAACTTTAAAGTCTGAAGAGAGGTGCAGACGTTTGTTTTGTCAGACCCAGCGAACTTTAAGACACTATATAAACCAGAAATGTACAAAACAGAATAATTAATGGTTCCATGAAGTACTTTGACAGCCACTGAACATGCTTTGCAATAGTGTCGTTGGAGAAGACTCAGCACAGAAAAGTGTACGTGCGATCCGATAAAAGGCACCAAAGACCATCACCGAGAAAGATCTACGAGAACATCAAAACATGCAGTCTGTTTTTTTTTTCTGAAATGAATGTGATCTGTTACTTCTTTGACATGCCAATACTGGTTGTGATTTAACTTCTCACATATTTAGAATAGGAAAGTCATCTGCTATGAAGGCGTTGATTGTTAATATATCCCAAGAAGCTGAGAAGCAGTTCATGGCGAGTCAATCAGACAAAGATGTAGGAAAACTAGGTGAAAAGAACATTCTCATGTTATTAGACGGATCTCCATGTATATCGCTAGATACGCCAAGATCAAAAATTTACAGTGAAGGTGATGAAAGGGAAGTTATTTGTGCAAGTTCATACATTATCTCCAACATTAGACTCAGTATTTTTTCATTATAAACACGTCTATATTCAGAGCCAGATCTGGGTTGGAAATACAATTCTTGGTTTTGCCTCTACCTTGATTAAATTTCATTGGTGTAGGAAAGCACGAGGTCACTTAAATGGCGATTACTTGTATATTAAAAAGTGAAAATAATTTATCTAAATAATCATATTTCATTTTTATAATTGTTTATCCAATCTAATTCTATGTTGAGTAATTTAAATTGTATTATTGGTGTGGTTAGAACATTGATTTAGTGTATTTTGTTAGGATGTGAACTACATTTTACATTCATGAGAATAATGCCTACTATGCATGTACAGTTTTCGTTTTCTTAATTATATTGATATAAAATAATTATATAATAAACTTATGTGTATCATATTTATGCATTTTTACTTTGTAGTTAAAATATTGAGAAAGAATAAAACAAATTTATATTTTACAAAAATATTAATTTTTACTTAAGTGGGTGGGGTAAAATAACCTCTAAATATGTTCTGATTTTGCAAGATTGCAAACCAAAATGAAACTAAGGCAAGTTTTGAACATTTACTAGTTCAATAACGACATTCTCCAGTATTCTATGAAGAAAGTTTTATTAAAACTATGATCGATGCTTTAATTTTATCCCAAAATGGATATGTTCAAAATTTGCTGCTTTTATCGGTGAGTCAGTTCAAATGCGTTTTTTTAAAATTTACCATCAGTTTTTAAATTGCAACTTTTTGTCCTTTAAAAAAAGACATGTGCTTCTAACAAAAAATATACAAATCAATTCTTTTGCATTTTCCTCACAATTTGATGCTATTTCAATAATTTTTTTTCTTCCTCTCTTCTTTTTCGCTGCGTGGGGAGGCTGTGTTTTTTGAGTGTGGCGATTCCTGATATGCATATGTTGCTTTTTTACTTAAGTGGGTTGGGTAAAATAACTTCTAAATATGTTCTGATTTCGCAAGATTGCAAACCAAAATGAAACTATGGCAATTTTTGAACATTGACTAGTTCAATAACGACATTCTCCAGTATTCTCTGACGAATATTTTATTAAAACTGTGATCAATGCTTTAATTTTATCCCAAAATGGATATGTTAATTTACAGCTTTTTTCGGTGAGTCAGTTCAAATGCGTTTTTTTTTTTTCAAGTTTCCCATCAGTTTTTAAATTGCAACTTTTTGTCCTTTAAAGAAGACATGTGCTTCTAACAAAAAACCCCATACAAATGCATTTTCCTCACAATATGATGCTATTTTTAAATTAATAACTTTTTACTTAAGTGGGTGGGGTAAAATAACCTCTAAATATGTTCTGATTTTGCAAGATTGCAAACCAAAATGAAACTATGGCAAGTTTTGACCATTTACTAGTTCAATAACGACATTCTGCAACATTCTATGACAATAATTTTCTTAAAACTATGATCAATGCTTCAATTTTATCCAAAATCGGTATGTTGAAATTTTAAAGATTTTTTTCGGTCAGTCAGTTAAAATGCGTTTTTTTTCAAATTTCCCACCAGTTTTCAAATTGCAACTTTTTGTCCTTTAAAGTAGACATGTTCTTCTAACAAAAAAACATACAAATCAATTCTTTTGCAATTTCTTCACACTTTGATGCTATTTTGGACTATGCAATGCATCTTCTAGTTATTTTAAGTTTCATGACATTCAATATATCGGTTACTTAGTTATGATCTTAATGGTCGGACGCCAAAGCTATATCAAACAAGCCAGATGCAATAACCACGTTTAACGTCGATTATGCATACTAGGAGTGAATGAACATTACCACTCTATTAATATTACTACCAGATTAAAACTGATTTATTAGCATCAATAACTTCATTTGAATTTATCTTTTTACTAATAACGGAAACTGAAACAATTAGGCATAATTATCAAGATCAGGAAAACACGGTGTTGTCACCCTAAAACCTACTTCCGGTTTTCTGCACATTTCCCGACTGTCGTATACTGAAACATTTTCGAACTTTGGACAACTTAACAACAGAGAATAAAGTATGACGACTTTAATAATGTTTTCCGATTGACTGTAATTTATTTATTTTGTTTGATCTCATTGTTTCTATCAAATATTCAGCTTTAAAATATTGGCACCAGAAATAGCATAATAAGACTTAAATTTTCCGAAATTGCATATTTGTTGCTACCACGGTAAATATCGGCTGTGGTATTGTCAACGGTGTACCGTCAACGAGTAATAAAGTCCAGTAAGATTTAAAGTTCTGTTATTCAACACTTTAACTAATAGCATATAATCGCCGGGCTGTCCGTCCGTCAGTCCGTACGTTCCGCATTCGTGTCCGGCCCATAAATTTTTTATTTCAAGTTGGATTTTAAAATTATTTCACAGAAATGATCACCATAATGAGACAACATGTCGCGTGCAACATTTGGGTCGCTACATTGAACGAGAATTATAATCTAAAAAGAGCTTTTTGTACGTTTCAATAATTCACGGCTACCGAACAAACTTAAACTATGTTTGATTCAAATAAATAAAAGATAAATATACTAATGCTTTATATATTTCTTAAAATATAATGTCAGTTAACAATGGTAAAATATGTAATGATTCATTTGTTAATGTGACTGTTTCTATCAACAATTTTAGTTCAAATTATATAATAAAGTTTTCTTTAAAAAATCGGTAATGATCAAATTATTTGTAAATGATTAATATCTCTTCGACAGCAAGTGTTAACGATAATAAGTTTTATTTTAAATTTAAAAAAAGTTAGGAAACAATTAAAGAAATGAATATAAAAAAGTTAACAACACTTAAACTAACATTTTTGTTTGCATAACAGATAAGGGCTGTACAAATAATAACTTAAATATAATTGAGAAACAATATACAGGGATCAGTTTACGTTTCGTAGATAAACCTTAAAATCTTTTCAGAATTGAAGACAATATTTTCTTACTTTATATTTTGATGTTTATATACCTTCTATTCACTTTATTATCAAACAATCAAAATACAAAGACGTTTCATAAATTTTATATTGCTAAATCTTCTCTGTTAATTGTTAGGAACCTTTTATATAAATCTATTAACCAGTGTTATGCTTTGCTTTACTCAAATATGGCCGAATGTTGACTATAAATTGTATGTATACAAGTTTATGCCGAATAAAATATAGGTTATGTTAAATATGCACAGTTCTATTATTCTTATAGTATTCCAGTAACCATAGAGGTGTTTGTTGAAAGGTGTTTCTAAACAAAATCGCACGACAAAACTATTAACTGTCTTCGTAACAAAACGACGCGCGGTTTGACATCGTCAGCCCCCAGTGGTAATTATCTCGATCATTTTATAGACTGGCGGCACTTTTAGGATAACTAGATACTGTCAGAACAAGAAAAAGTTAACATATTATGTTGCTTACAAGGACGGTCTATATATTTTTTAACACATTTGGCTGCAACATAGGTTCAGTTTTGCATTGGAAATTGTTTCATATGAACATATTTGTGTTCCTCTATCTAATAAATTGTAAGTTTGGCTATTTTTAAAAGTTAGTTTGAAGACAAGTTGCTGGTGAACTGTTGACATCAAATGCAGAAAAATTAATATTAACATGATTAACACCTAAACATTAACATCGCCAATGAGAACAAAACAAAAATAAGAACAGTAACTCACTGGACAAATTTTCGCATGAAATCAAAATATATTACAATAGCAAATTTGCGTAAACAAAAACAAACATGACATATGTAGACGTGAATTATTTTCAAAAAAAAAAAAATCAACGATATTTTTTCCAAAATTAAGCGGGATTTTATGTAAAAACAACTATAATAACTTATATGCATTTAAAAAGCTTCATATAAATGTATGTAACTATAAGGTAAACATGAAATGCTTATTTATCCTTAATATAAGGCTTTCAGAACAAGTCGTTGAAAAGACAAACAACATAAAAGCACTGAACCTTTTTTTCAAAGGAAAAACGTTTCTATGTTGAATATATTTCGAAAATTACTTAGGTTAAATATAAACAATCAGCAATTACATTTGCCCAAAGCTATACGTTTTACACGCAAGGCAGGCGAAGTATGACATCGAATATGCAAACATGAGTGACGTCAAACTAAAATTGTATAAAGCGTTGTTTTAATTGAATGGCATGTAATTATCTCGTTCCTTTGATAGACTTTTAGATCATAACATAATATAACATAATGTTTATTTTCTTGACTTAAGCATACAAGCTCATCGTCATAAATACAAAGTTTGAATAATATCCGAACATACATCATTAGCAATGAATGGCATAAACAATTATTATGCAAATAAAAGGTAATTTATCGCACTCTATGTTACTGTGAGAGTGTTGATAGAGGATAAATGTCTATTAAAATTTAAGTAAGTTAATTATATGTGTTTTTCAGAAACAAGAAAAAGTAAACATATTATTTTTTTACAGAGACGGTCTTTATATATTTTAAACACGTTAGATAAAGTATTTAGCTCGACATAGGTTCAGTTTTGCATTGGAACTTGTTTCATATGAACATTTTGTGTTCCTCTATCAAATATATTGTATATTTAAATATTTTCTTAAGTAAGTTTGAAGATAAGTTTCTAGTGAACTGTTAACATCAAATGCAGATAAATTAATTTTAACATGATTAACGCCTAAACATTAACAACGCCAATGAGAACAAAACAAAAATAAGAAAAGTAACTCACTGGACGACTCCGTGCCTGAAATCAAAACATATAACATTAGCAAATTAGCGTAAAAATGCAAACGTGAATCCTTTTCTAAAGATATTTATTTTCAACAATATATTTTCAAATGTTGCAAGAATTACCAGAACAGATATAACAACTAATATACATGAAATAAGCTCCATAATCAACGTGTTTAACTATAGCGTAAAATTGAATTTATTTATGTAAGTTATATAAGGCTTTCAGAACACGTCGTTGATAAGACAAACAACATAAAAGCACCCTGTAAATAAAAGGAAAAACATGTCTATGTTTAAATATATTAGAAAATATTTAGGTTCAAGATACATGACAATCAACATTAACATTTGACCAAAGCTTAAGCCTATTAAACGAACACATCGAATATGCAAACATCAGTGTCGTCAAACCACAATTTCTTAAAGTGTTGTTTTAATTGAATGGTATGTAATTATCACGTTCATTTTATAGACTGGCGGCAATTTTTAGATCAGTAGATACTGTCAAAAACACGTTTAACTTAAATATGACACGTAATAAAGATCGATCAAAAAGAAATTCCTTTTTACACTTTACGGTTTATAAAATTCATTTTAGAGGAAACATACGTTTACTTTACGAAGTAAATATATTACAGAATAAGAATTTTCTTTATGATATTTTACAGCGCTAGATGCATGCCTACAGTTGATCGTTATGCTTACCTCTTTCATTGCACGAGGGTGGCAAGGGTTTAAGGGTTTATGAAGATTGATAGGGAAATCTTGTAAAAAAAACCTAGAAGCTCGATCTCTTTCTTTTATTCCTGTCATTGTGTTTCTTGTTGATTCCAGGGCCTCTAATCTCGGAAAGATATTTTAGTACCCGCCCTTTTGGTTGACAGTGCTATTAACCTTTAGTGTTTTATATGTTCTGGTGCTTTTGCACGCAAAATTGTCGAGTTGGTGGCTGGGTTGGAGTTTTTTTTTTCACCAAAAAAGTAATATATACGTATCAGGAATCGCCACACTCACAAAACACAGCCTCCCCACGCAGCGAAATAGAAGAGAGAAGGAGAGAGAGAGAGAGAGAGAGAGAGAGAGAGAGAGAGAGAGAGAGAGAGAGAGAGAGAGAGAGAGAGAGAGAGAGAGAGGGGAGAGAGACAGAGAGAGAGAGAGAGAGAGAGAGAGGGAGAGAGAGAATGTTTGTTATAAGTATGTCAATTCAAATAGGACGCCACAAACAATTGGAACGGTCAGTTGCAAAACAAATTGCCACTGGGGGTTTAAACCAGGTTCTAAGGTGCACCAACCACACAAAGGTTCTCGTATCACAAAACAAGTACAAGTTGTCTTTGTGAAATAACTCCAACCCACCCATCGGCTCAGCAATGTTGCATGCAAAAGCACACAAACATATAAAACATAAGGAGCTAATAGCATTGCAAAGCCAAAGGGCGGGTACTCAATGACCTTACCGAGACCAGAGCACCTGGAGTAAAATCAGCAAGAACACAATGACATGGATAAAAGAAACAAATCGAGCTTCTAGGTTATTTTAAGAAAAGATTTCCCCATAAACCTTCATAAACTCTTTAACCCCTGCCACCGTCGTGCAACCAAATAGAGGTAAGCATAATGATCAACTGTAGATGGGTTTATCACCAGGCCTGCAGAGCGCTGTAAAATATCATACAAAGGTGAAATATGCATATCAGGAATCGCCACATTCAGAAAAAACAGCCTCCCCACACAGTCAAGAAGAAGAGAGGGGGAGAGAGCATGGTTAATAAAATAATCAGTTTCAAAAAAGACACCACTAACAATAAACAAAAATGAGAACCCGAGGGGTTACCGCCTTGGAACGGTCAGTGGCAAATCAAATTGCCACTGGGGGTTTAAACCAGGTTCTAGGGTGCACCAACCTCACACTTGCCCCAACAGGTTCTCATATCACAAAACAAGTACAAGTTGTCTTGGTGAAAAGACTCCAACCCACTTATCTGCTTAACAATGTTGCATGCAAAAGCACACAAACATATAAAACATAAGAAGCTAAGAGCATTGCAAAGCCGAAAGGGGTACTCAATGATCTTACCGAGACCAGAGCTCCTGGAGTAAAATCAGCAAGAACACGATGACAGGGATAAAAGAAACAAATCGAGTTTCTAGGTTCTTTTAAGAAAAGATTTCCCCAATAACCTTCATAAACTCTTAAACCCCTGCCACCGTCTAGCATAATGATCAACTGTAGAAGGGTTAATCACCAGGCCTGCAGAGCGCTGTAAAATATCATGTTGGTAACCTTTCTTTTTAAATTTACAGATGGTTTTTACGAATAACCGGGAGAAATTAACACTGCCTTTAATCTTTTTAAGTTTATAAATTAAATCTCCATAAAAAACTGGTTGTGAAATACCTTGTTGCAAAAGTGATTTTAAACTGCATTTGTATTTATGAATTAAATCTGGGTATCGGCGATAAAACTTGCAAAAGGTTTTCCTTAATTTGTGATACCGATAACCTTGTTTTAAGAGTTTTTCTGTAATGCAAAGATTACGTTCATTGAAGTCATTAACATTGTTGCAAGCTCTTGAAAAGCGAACAAGCTGTGAGATATAAACCCCATAAGATGTTGCACGGGGAACATCGCCGTCTAAAAACGGAAAATTTACTATATTAAAATTAAAATCATCTCTTTTATCATAAATTTTAGTAGTGACATAACCATTTTCAACGGACAGATTTAGATCGAGAAAGTTTGCTTGCTTTTCTGAAGTGTTCGCTTTGTTAAGTTGTAGTTCTTTGGGATAAATCTTATTAACCAGTAATGGAAAATGGTTATTGTCTATATTTAATAAATCATCAAGGTACCTCGAGGTGTTGTTAAAAGCTGTAATTATATCATCTTGATGTTCAGTAGAAAGAGATAACATAAAGTCTCTTTCATAACAGTATAAAAACAGATCAGCAACAAGGGGTGCACAATTAGTACCCATTGGGATGCCTATTACTTGTTTATAAATAGAGGTACCGAATCTAACATAAATATTATCCAGTAAGAAAGTTAGCGACTCTATAAGGTCTTGACAAGTCCATAATGTATAATTATCATAAGAACCATCTGTAAAAAATGCCCTATGTTCATTACAAGCGATGAAGGTTTTATTTTCTCTAGCAAACGTTTTTTCAATGAGACTGGTTAGTTTGTCTCTTATTAAATTATGAGGGAGCGAAGTGTATAATGTTGAGAAATCATAAGTAGACAAACAGAACGCCCGAAAATTATTTGATTTAAGCTTTTTCAAAACGTCATTTGAATTTTTAATCGACCAAAATAAATTTTTGCCAGAAGTTTCAAAAACCTTATCACAATACCTAATTACGTGTTCTTTTATAGCTGTAAGACAAGATGTTAAGAGCACGGATAATTTAGTAGTAGTGCAAGAACTAGAGTTAGCAATTTAGACAAATTGTACTTGTTTGTTCATATGAGAACCTGTTGTGGCAAGTGTGAGGTTGGTGCACCCTAGAACCTGGTTTAAACCCCCAATAACACATTGTTTTGCATCTGACCGTTCCAAGGCGGTAACCCTTCGTGTTCTCAATTTCGTTAATTGTTTGTGGTGTCTATTTTAAAGTTGATCATTTTATAAACCATGCTCTCTCTTTCATTTCTGCTTGACTGCGTGGAAGGCTGTATCTTCTGAATGTGTCAATTAGTGATATGCATATTTCACTTTTGATCAGGTTTTGTAGGGAAATTATTATATTTTATTTTGGATAATTAGTAGGTATACAATTATATTACGATACGTAACTATCATGAATACATCTAAACCCCTTTTATCGCCGCAATATTTTGCAGTGTAGCATCAAAAAGATTCTAAATATATGTATTTCGCTGCAACATACGTTCATTTTTGCATTCGAAATTGTTTTTCATGTTACTCTATATAATACATCGTATATTTTACTAGTTTATCTAGTGAGTTTTAAGATAAAATTGTTACTGAACTTTTAACATCAAACGCGGATAAATTAATAATTACATTCAAGCACTTACAACACCAAGAGGAACAAAACAATAATAAGAAAAGAAAAGTAACTCACTGGCAGAGGAGGAGGTCTAACCTGAAATCAAAATAAGTAACGTTAGTGCAAATAAGCGTAAACAACAGTAAATGTACAAGTGAATCCTTTTAAAAGATAATTCATATTTGTTATAGAGAACGTTTTTTCCCCAAATCTTATTAGAGTTCAGTTGGAAGATAGGGTTCTAGTGAACTGTTAACATCAAATGCAGATAAATTAATATAAACATGATAAACACCTTAACATTAACAACGCCAATGAGAACAAAACAAAAATAAGAACAGTAACTCACTGAACATGCTGAATGATTTATCGCCTGAAATCAAAATATATAACATTAGCAAATGAGCGTAAACAACAACAAATGCACACGTATATCCTTTTCAAAAGATATTTATGTTCAACAATATATTTTCAAATGTTGCGAGAATTATAAGAACAACTATAACAACTAATATGCAGGAAATAAGCTCTATAATCAACGGTTTAACTATAGCGTAAAAATGAGTTTATTTATCTTAGTTATATAAGGCTTTCAGAACACGTCGTTGATAAGGCAAACACCATAAAAGCACCCTTTAAATAAAAGGAAAAGAATTTCTATGTTTAAATATATTCGAAAATATTTAGGTTCAAGATACATGACAATCAACATTAACATTTGACCAAAGCTTAAGCCTATTAAACGAACACATCGAATATGCAAACATCAGTGTCGTCAAACCACAATTTCTTAAAGTGCTGTTTAATTGGATGGTTTGTAATTTTCACGTTCATTTTACAGACTGGCGGCAATTTTTAGATCACTAGGTACTGTCAAAAACACTTTTAACTAAATATGACAATTTAAGTAATAAAGATCGATCAAAAAGAAATTACTTTTTGCACTTTACGGTTTATAAATTTCATTGTAGATGAAACATACGTTTACTTTACGAAGTAAATATTTTACAGAATAAGAATTTTCTTTATGATATTTTCACTGTATATAAACCGATTGTATCATCTACTGGATATTTCGCACTGATTGTCACAAAAACATAGTAAACAATTCAAAAATGAGGAGATTTTGTAAGTATTTTAATGAGAAATCCAATCGACAAATACATGTTCAACTGGCGATTCTCGTAGCTCTTGTTATGAAAGACGTTGTTACCTTTTTTATGCAATATACTTTTAAAAAATCGCTTAAATCACTCACACAAAGTACCGTTTGCACTGTGTATTGTCATAAAATCAGCGTAAATGTTTATGTTTTAACAGGTTTTGAGAGGTATTCTCATGCTAGCGATGATGAAACATATCATTTTTATTCTTACAATAATAATAATAATAATACCATAGCTGATCAATTAAACATCAAAACATTAGACCAAACATGCATGTAGCTTCGACCCAGACTGTATCATTTATTGAACATGTTTACTCAATCATTTGTATGTTTCTATTGATCTATGTGTATTAGTTATGGCGATTTTTTAAAGATTATTTTAGTATATTTTTCGGATTTAGAAACAACGGCTTGATGTATAAACATGTATTAAAAGTGCTGCATACAAAGATATGTGATACGTTATGAAATATATGGGCCTCTGTGCCTTTATATACTGCGGCGACACGAAATAATTGGATCTACCTGACTACATTAGTTAACATCCAGGTCGCTCTGAGAACTACAATTTACAACAAGCGATAATTTATGTCGTCCCAAAATGTTTTGGATTTGATAACATAGTCTAAGGTTTTTTAAAAGTAATAGATTCGAAATTGAAGGTTCACGATTATAAACACATACGCAGGTAGGCGTGTCATACAAATTCTGAGGCAAAGCAAGTTATTTAAATAATGATATTTTAAGCTGATGATAAACCCTTTACTCAATGTACGACCAATATAGATCATCGTCAGCTGAAACATCCATGCCATTTCATCGGAATATACAATGGTCACTTGTTTTCAGAAATATTCTAATAAATGTAATAGCAAACAGTGTACAGCTAAAACAACGTACTACATATGCCATGGAGTAAAGGGTCAAATTGAACTTAAGCAAAGAATCAAACTCTTGTTTTCCGCCCAAGGATTGACTATCACAAAGGTCTTTCCTTGAGAGTCAGGTATGTTCCCATGCTGATTTCAGTTAAATAAATTTACGAATTCGCTTTCTAACATATTCTCATAATACATTTATACTATCCATAAAAAGTATGTATTCGTGCATCAGAGCGTTTATTTGTAGAGCATAACAGTATTTTGATACAATCATGTGGGTCATTTGCCAGACCTACTTGTGATTAAATGCAATTTTGCAAGTTTTTGTCCCTATATATGCGCACAACAATGATATTACAACCAATAAGGGCTATGCAACATATAACGTACTTGTTTTTGTTAAAGATACTTGAAATCATCGTAATAATTCCGTTTTCAATGTGTTATTTACGAATTGTTTATATCACAGCCATGCAATCATCTTGCTATATCCGGCATATGATACAATCGGTTTGTATACAGTGATTTTTACAGCGCTAGATGCATGCCTACAGTTGATCGTTATGCTTACCTCTTTCGTTGCACGAAGGTGGAAAGGGTTTAAGGGTTTATGAAGGTTTAAAGGGAAATCTTGTAAAAAAAACTAGAAGCTCGATCTCTTTCTTTTATTCCTGTCATCGTGTTCTTGTTGATTCCAGGGACTCTGATCTCGGTAAGATGTTTTAGTACCCGCCCTTTTGCTTGACAGTGCTATTAACTTTTAGTGTTTTATATGTTCTTGTGCTTTTGCATGCAAAATTGTCGAGGTGATGGCTGGGTTGGAGTTTTTTCACAAAGACAACTTGTACTTGTTTGTTCATATGAGAAACTGTTGGGGCAAGTGTGAGGTTGGTGCACCCTAGAACCTGGTTTAAACCCCCAATAAATCATTGTTTGGCATCTGACCGTTCCAAGGCGGCAACCCTTCGTGTTCTCAATTTCGTTAACTGTTTGTAGTGCCTGTTTTAAAGTTGATCATTTTATAAACCATGCTCTCTCTCTTTCATTTCTTATTGACTGTGTGGGGAGGATGTATCGTCTGAATGTTGCAATTAGTGATGTGCATATTTCACTTTTGATCAGGTTTTGTAGAGAAAATATTATACGTTATTTTGACTAATTAATAGGTATACAATTAAATTACGATACGTAACTATCATGAATACATCTAAAACCCTTTTTATCGCCGCAATATTTTGCAGAGTAGCATCAAAAAGAGTCTAAATATATGTATTTAGCTGCAACATACGTTCATTTTTGCATAGGAAATTGTTTTTCATGTTACTCTTTATAATACATCGTATATTTTACTAGTTTATCTAGTGAGTTTTAAGATAAAATTGTTACTGAACTTTTAACATCAAACGCGTATAAATTAATAATTACATTCAAGCACTTACAACACCAAGAGGAACAAAACAATAATAAGAAAAGAAAAGTAACTCACTGGCAGAGGAGGAGGAGGTCTAACCTGAAATCAAAATAGATAACGTAAGTGCAAATAAGCGTAAACAACAGTAAATGTACAAGTGAATCCTTTTAAAAGATAATTCATATTTGTCACCGAGAACGTTTTCCCCCAAATGCTATGAGAGTTCTTATAATAACCATACAACTTATATGCATGAAATAAGCTCCTTTAGTTATTTAATTTATATAACTATTATAATAATGAGCTTATTTATCAGTTAAACACTTAACCAATGTTCTAACTACACCGATAATATTTTTCAGATTTCTCAGCAAGGATTCGGGATATACAGTACACTTGAAATATAATAAGATACATCATGTTCACTTCTCGTATTAAAAAGTTATTAAATTCCCTTCACGCGTTTAGAAACCACAGACATTTAATCAAGGTATGTGTAAAACCAAAAGTCACAAAATTGTCGGTAATGGATATATTCTCCGGAAACGAAAATTCATGTCTTATTGTTTAAATATAGATTTTTAAGTAATTTTGAACAATTCTATGCTATTCTGCAATAATGCGATTGTTTAGCTGTTACACAGAAGATTTTTCAGCAGTTTTTGCCGGTTTCAGTATATCCTTTAACAAAAGCTACGGTCAATTTTGTGACTTTTGGTTTTGCCCTCACCTTAATTCGCACGGAGGGATTTCAATGGAAATTTCAGAAAAATTAAGTAAAAAAGGCGCATCTTATTATGATTCAAATTTGAAGACTGCACCCCAATTCTATGCGGAGAAATTAAAAACTTTTGATCGATGTCGTTAGAACATTGGTTAAGTGTATACGATTTTTAGAATTATTCGTTGATAAGACAAACAACATAAAAGCAATATTTTAATCTGAGCAACACTTCGAATATGCAAACAACAGTGATGTCAAACCAAAATTGTATAAAGCGCTGTTTTAATTGAATGGTATGTAATTACTGGGGTTGACGATGTCAAACCGCAAGCCGTGTTGTTACGAAGACAGGTAATAGTTTCGTTTTGAGTTTTTGTTTACATTTAGCGAGGCAGGCATATGTGATTAAAACAAATAATATATTTCGCTTTAATTTGACGGGGATTTTGCATAGCTGCACAGAAATGGGGAAGTAATGTGTAGGTTATGTTTGTAAATACCATATATGCGACAGTTTGTTCTTTTAAAAATATTTTTGTGTCTAACAGCGTTTAATTACTATGTGTTTCCTAAAAATCCGTGTTTATTATAGAACGGTATAAATCTTAGATAAAATAATTAAAGAAAGAGTTACTTGTCTAAATAACAGTGAATATTTGTTCATGCTTTGATAAGATGTCTGTTGTTATGAAAACATCTTTAAAGTCGGCAATTTATATGTGTCTGGGATTTCATACAAAGGACAACAAAATAGTATGTGTTTCGTTACAAAGACGGTATACTTTTTTTCTGCTTCTTATGTGCAGCTATTGCGAATCTTGATTGATTTGACAACATAAAAGATATCGTATGTCATTGTGTAAATGATCACCCTACAGAAAAGTGTCCTACATGTTGCAGTCAATTGACGAGAGGAATAATCGCGAAAGGACATGCGATGCACTGGGGTCCAATGTTAAAGGCAAAGAAATCAGTTTTGATTCCCAATCTGGAAAAATTATAGTACCAACAAAATCTTCATACAGTGACAGCCCAGTTTTAAATCAAAATAAAATCAATACATCACCAAATTAGTTAATTGTAAATTATTTTCATAATTAGAAGAAGAACAAGACGAAGATTATGCCGAAAACTTTTCTCACTTACTAGACAGAAAAATCTCTATTTTTAGCCGTGTGAGATTTCCTTTTCTTGCATACCGGATAAGTATTTCCGCGTGATTTACCGGGGAAAGAAAATCTTATCTTTTCCCTAGGGAAAAGATACCGTTCGCGTGCTACATGAGTGACGTCAGGTCATCAGGTATCTGACGTAATATATTCAAGTTAGTGACGTCATTTACAAAATATGGTTTGCGTTAACGTCAATTTTTCAGTATAAGGAAACAAAATTATTTTTTTACATATACACAAATGCTATGAGCAGTAACGATATGCAAGAAAAAGTATCTTGCATGAGAAATTCGGTAAAGATAGAAAAATCTGTCACCTCGGGTGAACTGTTTTGGCGGGAACTCGGCAGAGCCTCGTTCCCGCAAAACAGTTCCCCCTCGGTGACAGATTTTTCCATCTTCACCTCACAATCATGCAAGATACTTATAATCTCGCATGGCCTTATCTAACACTCCGCGTGCTCGCGTACTTTCGTATTATTGCGCACCGTATTAATTGAGCACTTTCATTATTGATTTAGCCTACGTCATGATGCTTATTACTACGTCATTTAAGTTCATTATGTGACGTAATTAAACGAATGTTTACTTTTTCAAACAGAGCAAGCTGTTGATTTTGTTTTATCAGGATTTATTTCAAAAATCATTTGGAAAGTATCCACTCGGAGGTTGCTAAATTCTCAACGCTGGAACTTTGAAGTGTTTATCGTGGTATGAGTCTGAAAATGCTGATTTTTTTAGAGTGTTTCATTCTTATACCGCTGTTGCGAGCTTCGTTAAACATCAGGATCTATGAAGAAAGTGAATGGAGAATAAAATAGAAAATATACTGCTGTTTAATCGGGATATTTCAACTGGTATGTACAATTCAATTTTTTTGAATTTTGAATTGTGACGAAATCGCGAATAACCTTAAAAATCGCAGATCCGTTTTCAAAGGATAAACCAGCTGTTTTCATTCAATGAAAACACGATTCTTTTCCTTTCTTTTATTTGTAACGATATTGTTGAAGGCCTACATGTTAGGGTTGATGAACGTTGACAGGACTTTGTATTCGTGGCTGATTTACCGTTCTTACTGGAAGTTACGCAAAAGAAATAGTTCTCTAAAATCGCGTTTTTTTTAATTTTAAAGAACTTTGTTTAAATCTTCAAGAAGTAAGTGAGAAAAATAATCAATCATTGGTATTCGGCGAAGATCGCGGTATCCCAACCCTCGGGCAATGCTTTCCAGACGGAAACTCGGCACAGCCTCGTTTCCGTCTGGAAAGCATTACCCTCGGGTTGAGATACCTTGATCTTCGCCGAATACCAATGATAGATTCTCTTTTTCTCACTTACTAGACAGAAAAATCTCTATTTTTAGCCGTGTGAGATTTCCTTATCTCGCATGGCCTTATCTAACACTCCGCGTGCTCGCGTACTTTTGTATTATTGCGCACCGTATTAATTGAGCACTTTCATTATTGATTTAGCCTACGTCATGATGCTTATTACTACGTCATTTAAGTTTATTATGTGACGTAATTAAACGAATGTTTACTTTTTCAAACAGAGCAAGCTGTTGATTTTGTTTTATCAGGATTTATTTCAAAAATCATTTGGAAAGGATACACTCGGAGATTGCTAAATTCTCAACCCTGGAACTTGGAAGTGTTTATCGTGGTATGAGTCTGAAAACGCTACTTTTTTAAGAGTGTTTCATTCTTATACCGCTGTTGCGAGCTTCGTTAAACATCAGGATCTATGAAGAAAGTGTATGGGAAATAAAATAGGAAATATACTGCTGTTTCATCGGGATATTTCAACTGGTAGATTATGTACAATTCAATTTTTTTGAATTTCGGATTGTGACGAAATCACGAATAACCTTAAAACTCGCAGATCCGTTTTCAAAGGATGAACCAGCTGTTTTCATTCAATGAAAAAACGATTCTTTTCCTTTCTTTCATTTTTGTAACGATATTGTTGAAGGCCTACATGTTAGGGTTGATAAACTTTGACAGGACTGTGTATTCGTGGCTGATTTACCGTTCCAACTGGAAGTTACGCAAAAGAAATAGTTCTCTAAAATCTTGCGTTTTTTTTATTTTAAAAAATTTTGTTTAAATCTCCAAGAAGTAAGTGAGAAAAATAATCAATCATTGGTATTCGGCGAAGATCGCGGTATCCCAACCCTCGGGCAATGCTTTCCAGACGGAAACTCGGCAGAGCCTCGTTTCCGTCTGGAAAGCAGTACCCTCGGGTTGAGATACCTTGATCTTCGCCGAATACCAATGATAGATTCTCTTTATCTTCAACTGAGTCAACATATTCAGTTTCTGATTTATTATGCTCACTAAATGAATTCGGAGGAGCATATTGTCGTCATTTAATGTGTCCGTCCGTCCGTCCTTCCGTCCACATTAGTGTCCGGCCCATAACTTTGTTATTTGAAGTCGCAATTTAAAATTATTTGACAGAAATGATCTACATATCAAGATGACGTGTCGCTTGCAATATTTGGGTCTCTATCTTGAAGGTCAAGGTCATAGCATGACCTTGAAGCAAAACCGTGTCCGGTCCATAACTTTCTAATTTATAGTTGGATTTTAAAATTATTTCAGAAATGATATTGAGATGTGTAGCGTGCAACATTACTCGTAGAGTTGCTGAATAGAATTATAAAATTACAAAGCGTACTGCTCGAATAATTCTGCACAAACCTATACAAACGCAAACAAAGGAGTTATTCACAACGTTAAAATGGTTATCGATCATTCTTTAGCAGATGTAAATATCATTCAGGGTTAATTGTATACAAAGCCTTAAATAAACTTGCACCTGATTATATCACAAACATATTGCCTGTAGCTAATAACGAATCATACAACTTGCGATCATCTTCTAGGAAAGACATACAACATATCCGTCCCCGAACTAATGTATTACGAAATTCTTTTAGATTAACGGGAATGAACATTTGGAACCCAACTCTTTTGCATGTTCGATCTTCAAACAATATTGTTCTATTCAAAAAAAGAAACTTAAATCTTATCTTTTACAAAATTATCTTTTTAAGCTGCATTTTTTATCAGGTTCATGGAATGCTCACATGCCTCAACCTTTGTTAGCATTCTTATTATTACTACATGTATTAAATCTATATATACACGGAAATTCAAGACCTCGATGAAAAAATTACCATTTCAGAAATCGAAAAAGCCGTATTTCAACAAAAAAATAACAAGAGTAGTGGCTCAGATTATATTATAGCTGAAATATATAAACACTCATTCCCGGTCATATCGCCATTTTTATAAGCATTATTTAATAGGATTTTCGAACAAGGGGAATATCCTAATGAATTGGGTGTTGGCATTATTGTCCCAATCTTCAAAGGGGGTGACTTAGAAGAACCAAAAAATTACAGGGGTATAACACTTATTAACACCATAGCAAAAATTTATTCTCAAATCCTGTTGAATAGATTAACAAAATGGTCTACAAAACATAAAACAATTATTGACAATCAATTTGGCTTCCAAAAAGGAAAATCTACTATTGACAGCATATTCTTATTGCATTCAATTATTGTAAACTCTCTCTGTAATCGTAAAAAAGTATATTGTGCATTTATAGATTTTGAAAAGTGCTTCGATAAATTAAATAGAACATTTATTCTACAAAAACTTCTAAAAGAGAAAGTGAGTACTAAATTTGTTAAAGCGGTACAGAGTATGTACTGTGCCGTTAAAGCTGCGGTAAAATACCATATTAATATATCAGATTTTTTTGAATCAAATATTGGGGCAAAACAAGGGGACCCCACCTCCAGTCTACTCTTTTTATTCTTTGTTAACGATATCACAAATAATATAAACAATAATATTGACGGGTTATTCACCATAGAAGATATCAAAATATATTATTCGCAGATGATATGGTTCTCTTTGCGCATGAACCGGAAGCTCTACAGTCAATGCTTAATGATCTCTTTAATTACTGTACAACTTGGGGGCTGACAGTAAACACAAATAAAACTAAAATTATGATTTTTGAACAAGGAAGGCATACAACACATGACTTTTTATTCAACAAAATAGTGCTAGAAAATGTTAAAACGTTTAAATATCTAGGTGTGAACTTGTATAAAAACGGAAACTGGTTCAGAACACAGAAGAAACTCGCACAACATTCATTATCTGCCTTACACAACTTATTTATTGCTTTTAATCAACTTGAATTATCTGTAACCGACAAATGTAAATTGTTCGATACCCTAGTTGGGTCAATTTTGAATTACAGTGCGGAAGTATTTGGTTATAATGAAGGGAAGAACTTAGAAATTATTCATACCAAATTTTTGAGAAAACTTCTTAGTGTAAAAAAATCAACAAATCTAGATGGTTTATACGGCGAACTTGGACGGCATCCCATGAAAATACAACGTCATATTATTCTTATAAAATATTGGTTTAAAATACTAAAACTTAATGATACTAGTTTGATAAAACGAATGTACAACACACTCAAAAATGACACCGAAAACGGCATTACATATAACGGAAACAATTGGGCACACCAAATAAAAACAATTTTAAGTAATATTGGGATGTTAAATATTTGGCTAAATCAAGATAATAACTATTGTCAATTCCATTTTTATACCGTAAGAAACAGAATATTAGATATTTATAAACAAGGATGGTATTCTAGTATAAATAATTCGAGGAGATTGGCAACATATAGTATATATAAACATGAGTTCGAATGTGAAAAATACCTCAAATGTATATTACCAAATAAATATAAAACAGCGTTAGCGAGATTCAGATTATCTACCCATGAATTAGCTATTGAAACAGGTCGAAACAGAATTATTCCAGTAGAAAATAGAACTTGTACAAGTTGTCACATGAACTTATTAGAAAACGAATATCATTTTTTACTTGTATGTCCAAAATACTACTATCTTAGAAAACAATTTTTTAGTCCCTATTACTGTCATTGGCCAACACTACAAAAGTTTGAAACACTTCTATCATCAAAAAATCCAAAACTTCTTAATAATCTAGCTAAGTATATATATTTCGCTTTTAAGGAGCGAAATAACATTTAAGTACATTAGTCTCTCTGTACAATTTCTGTTGATTATAATTGATATATATTATATGTCATGACTTGCTCTTTACAGTGTTTTGTATTTATCGGCTATAATTGTATTGTACACTTTAATGCCGAATAAAATATTTGTCATTGTCATTGTCATATAAATGAACTGGGATACTAATAATCCGTTGTGGTTGAATTGTTCTACACTATTCGTAACGCTTTAAAAACCTTGTTTATTGAATATGTTCACTTGATCATACATCGCCAGTGTAAGAACACCGCAACACAATATTTTGTTTCATATGTCTTTACAGTTTATATTCTAAATTTCTATATTTTTAACACCTACAATTGTCTGTCTGCTGCAATTTTTAAATATTTTCTGTAATTGTGTTTGGAGTGTGTCTGTGTTCATGTGTGCGAGCGTGTGTGTTTGTATGCGTGGATGTGTTATTTCTTCCATTGTTTCTTGTTATAGAAGACCCAATTGAAAATAAGTTTACATTAAATTTGTTTTATGTACACTTAATTGGAATTCTTCTTTAAATAAAGATTTATTATATACTTCCTGCTTTTTAAATTTTGCCTTAGACGTTGTCTGTGATATGCAGGATTTATATTCTAAGATCCCCTGTCAAAATTCTATTCTTTTTAGTTCCGCCCATTGTTCCACCGCTATATGCACACCATCGTTTGGGATGGTCAAAATTGTTCTGTTTATTAGTGTAAATATTGAGTTGCGCTCAACCCGGGGCTAGGTGGTGTGGGCAGTAATATGTAGATGAAAAGGTGAAATATGCACAGCTTATGTTTGCTTTACTAAGTATATATAACTAGTATATATTTGTATATATTTACGAATTGTATATGAGGTTTTTTAACAAAATTCTATTGTGTACCAACCTCACACTTGCATAAAAAGCATTATGCGCAAAGCCCACTAGTTGAAAGATATATTTTATAATTTAAACTTCCAACACGAAAATTAATTGTAAACAAAAAAAGGAAAATCCAACGCGATTTCTTATTATGTAGACACTTATATTTTTACAAATTTATTAAAAATCAAATAGGGTAAATCTGCTAAATAAACTTACACGTGTACTTAAGGTTTTAGGGTGCACCAAACTCACACTTGCTCCAACAGGTTCTCATATCAACAAACAAGTACAGATTGTTTTGGTGAAATGACTCCAACCCACAAATCAGCTCAAAATTGTTGCAGGCAAAATCACAACCATATACAATATAAGAAGCTAATAGCATTGCAAAGCCAAAGGGGCGGGTACTCAATGATCTTACCGAGGCAAGTCAGCAAGAACACGATGACAGGGATAAAAGAAAAAGATCGAGCTTCTAGGTTCTTATACCAAATTTCCACAATAAAGTTTCATAAACTTTTAAATCCCTGCCGTCGTCGTGCAACCAAAGAGGTAAGCATAATGATAAACTGTAGATGTGTAGATGTGTGATAGAGAGAGAGATGAATTTACAAATTAACTTACATCATCATCTTCATAGACTTCTCCATAGGTTTTTTGGCTCTCGTTTGGAAATTCTGGTTCACTCCTGACTTCATTGTTTAAAGAATCATCAGGAGAATGACTCTGGGAAATATGTAAAACAAAATCGATAATCATTTAAGCAACATTTTAACTTTGATAACTTAATTTTCGCGAAACTTAGTCCTTTTATTGAGGTTATTAGAAATGTGCCTATAACTATATAATATACAAAAACGACAGTATTAAATATAAATAATATTTCAGGCTTTTTAAATAAATCAGCAAATTGTACATTTTGATTTTCCTAATACATAATAACAATAATTAAATAACAATAGCTATCTTAAATACACATAAAACAATCGTTATAGCTGCAATATTTTGTAGAGTAAAAGCAAAATATAATCTTGTACGAGTCTAAATACAAGTTTTAAGCTTAATCATAAAAAAGTGAAATATGCATATCAGGAATCGCAACGCTCTCAAAACACAGTCTCCCCAGCGAAAAAGAAGAGAGGAAAAGAGAGCATGTTGTTATAAGTATGTCAAACTTAAGACAAACTACATCAAAGAACCGTTTTAAACACATGAAAGACTATTCTATGTTGAAATATATTACGAAAATTTCTTGAATTCAAGTATCATGACAATCAAACATAACAACACAACATTAGTGGCAAATCTTTATTTTAATGACACTTTAATAGTAATGTTATGCAAGTTTGAAATTGATCATCTGTTCAATAGAAATGCTTGTAATTATTATTATTTGGAAAGTTAAAGAAGAACATAATAATGTCGTATTAACTAACTGTAGTTAATTGTTTTTTCTTGCTTTTCAACAGTGAATGAGTTTTTTATTTAATTAATAATTGCTAACAAGTATAACGTTTATTCTTCCTTGTAGCCCAGAAAAACTGTCCGAGTTGCTAAACGTCGTAAATTACACTTACATTTCTCAATGATTCATCACAGTTTTCATAAACTTCAATACATTCATCATGAGAATGACTGCGAAATCTCTGTCAAACAAAAACACAAATCATTTTTAGCAAAATCTAATTTCATGGAGGCATAAATCCACAGGCTGAACATTTTTACCTATAAGACATAATATTGAGCTCTTTGAAAAGAAAACACAATATATAACAAGTGTATGTTATTTCTCCGTGATATGAACATGAGATTCCACTGTTTCATAGGAACATTTTCACCTAACTCTATCTGATACATTTAACTCTTTCAAAAGTTGGTTTGAAAATAATTTGCTACTGAAATGTTAACAACAAACTGAAATCAAAATACTAGTATATTATTAAGCAAATTTAGTTTAAACGCCATTAAATGAACAAGTGAAAGATAAACTAAAAAGTTAAACTACGTGTTTACTGTTAAACCTATGGTTTAAGAGGTATCCAATCATTTTTCGACTTTGTAATCACGTGAGAATTTGTTGTTGTTATTTAAGCGGAGGTAGCCGGATGTATACGCCTTTCCATTCGATAATTTATTTGTTTACCTCCCCTGTCCAGTCACGTGACTGCTCTACGGGAAAAATGATTGTTCGCTGTTATAATAGCGAATATGTACCAACAACTTTCTTTTTTATCATAAAATTCTTTTTTGAAAATACATTTTCTCTTTGAATTAGTAATTATACATCAGCGTCATGATGTTTTTGAAAATAATTTATAGAACAATCAAGTTTCTTTGACTAAAAGTGTCAAGTCATTATTCCTCGCGTTAAACACTAAACGACTTGAACTAACAGTCATTATTCCTCGCGTTAAACACTAAACGACTTGAACTAACAGCCAGTCGCAGTGTTCTCTCCACGGCTTAATTGAGTCTCGTATCCGGATTAGCGTGTCTAATCAACTACTGACATCATGTTATGATTATATCGGCGGCGATTGATTTTGAAGGCGCCATGCCATAAACATGTCAAATTGTCTCGCACACGGGGTCATCTGTCAATTACTTAAAGGGGCAGATATCATTGACCAATAGAGATCGTGTAATTACTATTTGCAAGGTATCTACACCTCCCAATTCTTAAGTATTTCGGAGTCCTTTAACTACTGGATGTGCCAGCAAATGTATTTGACTTAGCACTTACATGGATTCTTAATCAACATTACGAAACGTTATAGAAACAAAAGCCGTCAATATGAAACAAATCTTGTCAAGACATTTTATATATGTTTAATTAAGTGTTTGGGCTTTTATGCCAAAATTACAAACGGTCAAACCTAAGAAATCTAAATTGGATAGGCAACCATATTGTAATATAAATATTCCCATCTTTTTGGAAACCGGCATCTAAATCCTTGGATTTTATTCTACGAATGATACTTCTACAACAAACAATCAGATTACCGATCCTGTTTTATTTCAAGACAGAATCAATCATATTTGGTTGTGAAGTATACGTAACATTTTAAAAATTCAAATTATTTATTCGTTGACCATAAACGCCATAAATTTTTAGGTCAATTCTATTGTTCAAATGTGTAAGTATCAACAAATTTAGATTGTATTTTTGTCTACAGATCATTTAACCAGATGTTGACATATCACGATTTCAGGATAATAGCGCATTACCAGTCTTAGCAATTTGCAACATTCACACCAGTAAAATATATTTTCAGCAGAAAAGATATTAAGAAATTGTTGTACAGAATTGGTAAAATTAATGCTTATGTTGTCCAAATTGCGTTTGCTACTGCCTACTATCAACAAGAATGGTACGTGTTCTTAAATCATTAAAAATCTAAATATCTAACAAATAGTGAAAATAAAAAAGTCTGGCTAGAATAACAGACCAGCAACTTATTTTTTCATCGCCGGCGACGAACGCAGACCTGCACTATAGTGGATAATGTTAGCTATTATGTGCTTATGCCATTAGTCCGATCGTTCAGCTATCACGCAGAGCCTCGTTTTGGATTGATTTCCGGTCGCGGTAAGTAACTCGTACAGGACTGCGAAAAAATCGGTAATGATCAAATTATTTGTAAATGATTAATATCTCTTCGACAGCAAGTGTTTACGATAATAAGTTTTACTTTAAATTTAAAAAAAGTTAGGAAACAATTAAAGAAATGAATATAAAAAAGTTAACAACACTTAAACTAACATTTTTGTTTGCATAACAGATAAGGGCTGTACAAATAATAACTTAAATATAATTGAGAAACAATACACAGGGGTCAGTTTACGTTTCCGTAGATAAACCTTAAAATCTTTTCAGAATTGAAGACAATATTTTCTTACTTTACATTTTGATGTTTATATACCTTCTATTCACTTTATTATCAAACAATCAAAATGCAAAGACGTTTCATAAATTTTATATTGCTAAATCTTCTCTGTTAATTGTTAGGAACCTTTTATATAAATCTATTAACCAGTGTTATGCTTTGCTTTACTCAAATATGGCCGAATGTTGACTATAAATTGTATGTATACAATTTTATGCCGAATTAAATATATGTTATGTTAAATATGCACAGTTCTATTATTCTTATAGTATTCCAGTAACCATAGAGGTGTTTGTTGAAAGGTGTTTCTAAACAAAATCGCACGACAAAACTATTAACAGTCTTCGTAACAAAACGACGCGCGGTTTGACATCGTCAACCCCCAGTGGTAATTATCTCGATCATTTTATAGACTGGCGGCACTTTTAGGATAACTAGATACTGTCAGAAACAAGAAAAAGTTAACATATTTTGTTATTTAGAAGGACGGTCTATATATTTTTAACACATTTGGCAACATAAGTTCAGTTTTGCATTGGAAATTGTTTCATATGAACATATTTGTGTTCCTCTATCTAATAAATTGTAAGTTTGGCTATTTTTAAAAAATAGTTTGAAGACAAGTTGCTGGTGAACTGTTGACATCAAATGCAGAAAAATTAATATTAACATGATTAACACCTAAACATTAACATCGCCAATGAGAACAAAACAAAAATAAGAACAGTAACTCACTGGACAAATTTTCGCCTGAAATCAAAATATATTACAATAGCAAATTTGCGTAAACAACAACAAACATGACATATGTACACGTGAATTATTTTCAAAAAAAAAATAAAATCAATGATATTTTTTCCAAAATTAAGCGGGATTTTATGTAAAAACAACTATAATAACTTATTTGCATTTAAAAAGCTTCATATAAATGTATGTAACTATAAGGTAAACATGAAATGCTTATTTATCCTTAATATAAGGCTTTCAGAACACGTCGTTGAAAAAACAAACAACATAAAAGCACTGAACCTTTTTTTCAAAGGAAAAACGTTTCTATGTTGAATATATTTCGAAAATTACTTAGGTTAAATATAAACAATCAGCAATTACATTTGCCTAAAGCTATACGTTTTACACGCAAGGCAGGCGAAGTATGACATCGAATATGCAAACATGAGTGACGTCAAACTAAAATTGTATAAAGCGTTGTTTTAATTGAATGGCATGTAATTATCTCGTTCATTTGATAGACTTTTAGATCATAACATAATACAACCTAATGTTTATTTTCTTGACTTAAGCATACAAGCTCATCGTCATAAATACAAAGTTTGAATAATATCCGAACATACAACATTAGCAATGAATGGCATAAACAATTATTATGCAAATACAAGGTAATTTATCGCACTCTATGTTACTGTGAGAGTGTTGATAGAGGATAAATGTCTATTAAAATTTAAGTAAGTTAATTATATGTGTTTTTCAGAAACAAGAAAAAGTAAACATATTATTTTTTTTACAGAGACGGTCTTTATATATTTTAAACACGTTAGATAAAGTAAACATAGGTTCAGTTTTGAATTGGAACTTGTTTCATATGAACATTTTGTGTTCCTCTATCAAATATATTGTAAATTTAAATATTTTCTTGAGTAAGTTTGAAGATAAGTTTCTAGTGAACTGTTAACATCAAATGCAGATAAATTAATTTTAACATGATTAACGCCTAAACATTAACAACGCAAATGAAAACAAAACAAAAATAAGAAAAGTAACTCACTGGACGACTCCGTGCCTGAAATCAAAACATATAACATTAGCAAATTAGCGTTAAAATGCAAACGTGAATCCTTTTCAAAAGATATTTATTTTCAACAATATATTTTCAAATGTTGCAAGAATTACAAGAACAAATATAACAACTAATATACATGAAATGAGCTCCATAATCAACGTGTTTAACTATAGCGTAAAAATGAATTTATTTATCTAAGTTATATAAGGCTTTCAGAACACGTCGTTGATAAGACAAACAACATAAACGCACCCTGTAAATAAAAAGAAAAGCATTTCTATGTTTAAATATATTAGAAAATATTTAGGTTCAAGATACATGACAATCAACATTAACATTTGACCAAAGCTTAAGCCTATTAAACGAACACATCGAATATGCAAACATCAGTGTCGTCAAACCACAATTTCTTAAAGTGCTGTTTTAATTGAATGTTATGTTATTATCACGTTCGTTTTATAGACTGGCGGCAATTCTTAGATCAGTAGATACTATCAAAAACACGTTTAACTTAAATATGACAAGTAATAAAGATCGATCAAAAAGAAATTACTTTTTACACTTTACGGTTTATAAAGTTCATTGTAGAGGAAACATACGTTTACTTTACGAAGTAAATATATTACAGAATAAGAATTTTCTTTATGATATTTTACAGCGCTAGATGCATGCCTACAGTTGATCGTTATGCTTACCTCTTTCATTGCACGACGGTGGCAAGGGTTTAAGGCTTTATGAAGATTTATAGAGAAATCTTGTAAAAAAAACCTAGAAGCTCGATCTCTTTCTTTAATTCCTGTCATTGTGTTTCTTGTTGATTCCAGGGCCTCTGATCTCGGAAAGATATTTTAGTACCCGCCCTTTTGGTTGACAGTGCTATTAACCTTTAGTGTTTTATATGTTCTGGTGCTTTTGCACGCAAAATTGTCGAGTTGGTGGCTGGGTTGGAGTTTTTTTCACCAAAAAAAGTAATATATACGTATCAGAAATCGCCACACTCACAAAACACAGCCTCCCCACGCCGCGAAATAGAAGAGAGAAAGAGAGAGAGAGAGAGAGAGAGAGAGAGAGAGAGAGAGAGAGAGAGAGAGAGAGAGAGAGGGGGAGAGAGAGAGACAGAGAGAGAGACAGAGAGAGAGAGAGAGAGAGACAGAGAGAGAATGTTTGTTATAAGTATGTCAATCAAATAGGACGCCACAAACAATTGGAACGGTCAGTTGCAAAACAAATTGCCACTGGGGGTTTAAACCAGGTTCTAGGGTGCACCAACAACACAAAGGTTCTCGTATCACAAAACAAGTACAAGTTGTCTTTGTGAAATAACTCCAACCCACCCATCGGCTCAGCAATGTTGCATGCAAAAGCACACAAACATATAAAACATAAGAAGCTAATAGCATTGCAAAGCCAAAGGGCGGGTACTCAATGACCTTACCGAGACCAGAGCACCTGGAGTAAAATCAGCAAGAACACAATGACATGGATAAAAGAAACAAATCGAGCTTCTAGGTTCTTTTAAGAAAAGATTTCCCCATAAACCTTCATAAACTCTTTAACCCCTGCCACCGTCGTGCAACCAAATAGAGGTAAGCATAATGATCAACTGTAGATGGGTTAATCACCAGGCCTGAAGAGCGCTGTAAAATATCATACAAGACAAATTGTACTTGTTTGTTCATATGAGAACCTGTTGTGGCAAGTGTGAGGTTGGTGCACCCCAGAACCTGTTTTAAACCCTCAATAACAAATTGTTTTGCATCTGACCGTTCCAAGGCGGTAACCCTTCGTGTTCTCAATTTCGTTAATTGTTTGTGGTGTCATTTTAAAGTTGATCATTTTATAAACCATGCTCTCTCTTTCATTTCTGCTTGACTGCGTGGAAGGCTGTATCTTCTGAATGTGTCAATTAGTGATATGCATATTTCACTTTTGATCAGGTTTTGTAGGGAAATTATTATATTTTATTTTGGCTAATTAGTAGGTATACAATTAAATTACGATTCGTAACTATCATGAATACATCTAAACCCCTTTTATCGCCGCAATATTTTGCAGAGTAGCATCAAAAAGATTCTAAATATATGTATTTCGCTGCAACATACGTTCATTTTTGCATTCGAAAATGTTTTTCATGTTCCTCTACGTATATTTTACTAGTTTATCTAGTGAGTTTTAAGATAAAATTGTTACTGAAATTTTAACATCAAACGCGGATAAATTAATATCTACATTCAAGCACTTACAACACCAAGAGGAACAAAACAATAATAAGAAAAGAAAAGTAACTCACTGGCAGAGGAGGAGGTCTAACCTGAAATCAAAATAGATAACGTTAGTGCAAATAAGCGTAAACAACAGTAAATGTACAAGTGAATCCTTTTAAAAGATAATTCATATTTGTTATAGAGAACGTTTTTTCCCAAATCTTATTAGAGTTCAGTTGGAAGATAGGGTTCTAGTGAACTGTTAACATCAAATGCAGATAAATTAATATAAACATGATTAACACCTAAACATTAACAACGCCAATGAGAACAAAACAAAAATAAGAACAGTAACTCACTGAACATGCTGAATGAATTATCGCCTGAAATCAAAATATATAACATTAGCAAATGAGCGTAAACAACAACAAATGCACACGTTTATCCTTTTCAAAAGATATTTATTTTCAACAATATATTTTCAAATGTTGCGAGAATTATAAGAACAACTATAACAACTAATATGCATGAAATAAGCTCTTTAATCAACGTGTTTCACTATAGCGTAAAAATGAGTTTATTTATCTAAGTTATATAAGGCTTTCAGAACACGTCGTTGATAAGGCAAACACCATAAAAGCACCCTTTAAATAAAAGGAAAAGCATTTCTATGTTTAAATATATTCGAAAATATTTAGGTTCAAGATACATGACAATCAACATTAACATTTGACCAAAGCTTAAGCCTATTAAACGAACACATCGAATATGCAAACATCAGTGTCGTCAAACCACAATTTCTTAAAGTGCTGTTTTAATTGAATGGAATGGTTTGTAATTATCACGTTCATTTTACAGACTGGCGGCAATTTTTAGATACTAGGTACTGTCAAAAACACTTTTAACTTAAATATGACAAGTAATAAAGATCGATCAAAAAGAAATTACTTTTTGCACTTTACGGTTTATAAATTTCATTGTAGATGAAACATACGTTTACTTTACGAAGTAAATATTTTACAGAATAAGAATTTTCTTTATGATAGTTTCACTGTATATAAACCGATTGTATCATCTACCGGATATAGCGCACTGATTGTCACAAAATCATAGTAAACAATTCAAAAATGAGGAGATTTAGTAAGTTTTTTAATGAGAAATCCAATCGACAAATACATGTTTTTAAAGATTATTTTAGTATATTTTTCGGATTTAAAAAAAAGGCTTGATGTATAAACATGTATTAAAAGTGCTGCGTACAAAGATATGTCATACGTTATGAAATATATGGGCCTCTGTGCCTTTATATACTGCGGCGACACGAAATAATTAGATCTACCTGACTTCATTAGTTAACACCCAGGTCGCTCTGAGAACTACAATTTACAACAAGCGATAATTTATGTCGTCCCAAAATGTTTTGGATTTGATAACATAGTCTAAGGTTTTTTAAAAGTAATAGATTCGAAACTGAAGGTTCACGATTATAAATACATACGCAGGTAGGCGTGACATACAAATTCTGAGGCAAAGCAATAGTTTACGCGCATATTTCTGCGCAAGCGCTAGATTCACGAAATGTAAATTTTCTCAGTGACCGGTGTTAGTTGAGTAGTACTTCGACTGTTGCGTAATATCAATCGATTAAATATTTCAAATTATTTCTAACAAATTAGTCGTCCGTGAGAATGGCCTCACGCGAGAAAAACAAGAAGGGCAGGTTCGTTAGTGATGGAAATCACCAAGCTGTGAAGAAACGTAAATTATTTGGTTCGATAATTTGCCCTGCCAATGATTCAAGTTTTTCGGATAATTTGACGTCCGAAGTAGATAATAACCAGAGTACGTGTGATCAGGACGATATCTGTTGTTCAGAAATTGTATAATTACTTAATGGATCATAAGATTTAGGGATTGTTGTATCATTTTCATTCATTATCAGTGTTAGGTGTTTTTCGATATGTATGGAAACTTTGGCAACACTTAGGGCTGCATTTGTGGGAATTTTATGAAAGAAATGTGGTAACTGTAATGTAATTCTTGATAAAGAAATAGTTATTTCTTTCAAAATATGAAATTAGTTTTGATGAGCATGTTATAAAACTATTTATAAATGTTATGATGGACATTTGTAGAACTGCATTAAAATTAGAGATATTTTTGACTTATATGACCAACTTTGAAGGAATATAGTAAAAATTTAAGCCTGGAAGCACCTGTTTTTTTTGTTTTTGTTTTGTTTCGAAATATATACTGTGTCATTTTATGGAGTTTAAAAAAAATCTGTCCTTTACAGAAAAAGATATATATATTTTTTCCAGTCAGGGACTGAATTGTCTCCCTTTTTTATTGGATATTTTGGTCATTTTCAAAGTTTGTTCTTTAAATATACAAAAAAATCTCACATAATTCCATCCAAAACCATACATACACATAATTCCAAACAAAAAAATGCAGATATAAAAGGTGTTGATTGGGAATTCCAGATGTAACAATCATTTAACAGATACTTGTGCGTTTTCTCAAAATCCCTTCAAAATGGCCGTATAGAGGGGTCTAATAATGAGCGATTATTCAAAAACAAGCGTGGAAAGCTATATTTTTCTTTATATCATTTTGTTTGTGAAGGAATTCTCTTTAATTGTGCAAAGTTTAAAAAAATTCTGTCCGTTAGAACTTATTGTCATATACTCCTTTAAATAATGATATTTTAAGCTGATGATAAACCCTTTACTCAATGTACGACTAATATAGATCATCGTCAGCTGAAACATCCATGCCATTTCATCGGAATATACAATGGTCACTTGTTTTCAGAAATATTCTAATAAATGTAATAGCAAACAGTGTACAGCTAAAACAACGTACTACATATGCCATGGAGTAAAGGGTCAAATTGAACTTAAGCAAAGGAATCAAACTCTTGTTTTCCGCCCAAGGATTGACTATTACAAAGGTCTTTCCTTGAGAGTCAGGTATGTTCCCATGCTGATTTCAGTTAAATAAATTTACGAATTCGCTTTCTAACATATTCTCATAATACATTTATACTATCCATTAAAAGTATGTATTCGTGCATCAGAGCGTTTATTTGTAGAGAATAACAGTATTTTGATACAATCATGTGGGTCATTTGCCAGACCTACTTGTGATTAAATGCAATTTTGCAAGTTTGTATCCCTTTATATGCGCACAACAATGATTTTACAACCAATAAGGGCTGTATATAACGTACTTGTTTTTGTTAAAGATACTTGAAATGATCGTAATAATTCCGTTTTCAATGTGTTATTTACGAATTGTTTATATCACAGCCATGCAATCATCTTGCTATATCCGGCATATGATACAATCGGTTTGTATACAGTGATTTTTACAGCGCTAGATGCATGCCTACAGTTGATCGTTTTGCTTACCTCTTTCGTTGCACGAAGGTGGAAAGGGTTTAAGGGTTTATGAAGGTTTATAGGGAAATCTTGTAAAAAAACTAGAAGCTCGATCTCTTTCTTTTATTCCTGTCATCGTGTTCTTGTTGATTTCAGGGACTCTGATCTCGGTAAGATGTTTTAGTACCCGCCCTTTTGCTTGACAGTGCTATTAACTTTTAGTGTTTTATATGTTCTTGTGCTTTTGCATGCAAAATTGTCGAGGTGATGGCTGGGTTGGAGTTTTTTTCAAAAAGACAACTTGTACTTGTTTGTTCATATGACAACCTGTTGGGGCAAGTATGAGGTTGGTGCACCCTAGAACCTGGTTTAAATAAATCATTGTTTGGCATCTGACCGTTCCAAGGCGGCAACCCTTCGTGTTCTCAATTTCGTTAACTGTTTGTGGTGCCTGTTTTAAAGTTGACCATTTTATAAACCATGCTCTCTCTCTCTCTCTTTCATGTCTTATTGACAGTGTGGGGAGGCTGTATCATCTGAATGTTGCAATTAGTGAAGTGCATATTTCACTTTTGATCAGGTTTTGTAGAGAAAATATTATATGTTATTTTGACTAATTAATAGATATATAATTAAATTACGATGCGTAACTATCATGAATACATATAAAACCCTTTTTATCGCCGCAATATTTTGCAGAGTAGCATCAAAAAGAGTCTAAATATATGTATTTAGCTGCAACATACGTTCATTATTGCATAGGAAATTGTTTTTCATGTTACTCTTTATAATACAACGTATATTTTACTAGTTTATCTAGTGAGTTTTAAGTTAAAATTGTTACTGAACTTTTAACATCAGAAGCGGATAAATTAATAATTACATTCAAGCACTTACAACACCAAGAGGAACAAAGCAATAATAAGAAAAGAAAAGAAAAGTAACTCACTAGCGGAGGAGGAGGAAGTCTAACCTGAAATCAAAATAGATAACGTTAGTGCAAATAAGCGTAAACAACAGTAAATGTACAAGTGAATCCTTTTAAAAGATAATTCATATTTGTTACCGAGAACGTTTTCCCCCAAATGTTATGAGAGTTCTTATAATAACCATACAACTTATATGCATGAAATAAGCTCCTTTAGTTATTTAATTTATATAACTATTATAATAATGAGCTTATTTATCAGTTAAACACTTAACCAATGTTCTAACTACACCGATAATATTTTTCAGATTTCTCAGCAAGGATTCGGGATATACAGTAAACTTGAAATATAATAAGATACATCATGTTCACTTCTCGTATTAAAAAGTTATTAAGTTCCCTTCACGCGTTTAGAAACCACTGACATTTAATCAAGGTATGCGTAAAACCAAATGTCACAAAATTGTCGGTAATGGATATATTCTCCGGAAACGAAAATTCATGTCTTATTGTTTAAATATGGATTTTTAAGTAATTTTGAACAATTTTATGCTATTCTGCAATAATGCGATTGTTTAGCTGTTACACAGAAGATTTTTCAGCAGTTTTTGCCGGTTTCAGTATATCCTTTAACAAAAGCTACGGTCAATTTTGTGACTTTTGGTTTTGCCCTCACCTTAATTCGCACGGAGGGATTTCAATGGAAATTCAGAAAAATTAATTAAAAAAAGGCGCATCTTATTATGATTCAAATTTGAAGACTGCACCCCAATTCTATGCGGAGAAATTAAAAACTTTTGATCGATGTCGTTAGAACATTGGTTAAGTGTATACGATTTTTAGAATTATTCGTTGATAAGACAAACAACATAAAAGCAATATTTTAATCTAAGCAACACTTCGAATATGCAAACAACAGTGATGTCAAACCAAAATTGTATAAAGCGCTGTTTTAATTGAATGGTATGTAATCACTGGGGTTGACGATGTTAAACCGCAAGCCGTGTTGTTACGAAGACAGGTAATAGTTTCGTCTTGAGTTTTTGTTTACATTTAGCGAGGCAGGCATATGTGATTAAAACAAATAATATATTTCGCTTTAATTTGACGGGGATTATCATAGCTGCACAGAAATGGGGAAGTAATGTGTAGGTTATGTTTTTGAATACCATATATGCGACAGTTTGTTCTTTTAAAAATATTTTTTGTGTCTAACAGTGTTTAATTACTATGTGTTTCCTCAAAATCCTTGTTTATTGTAGAACGGTATAAATCTTAGATAAAACAATTAAAGAAAGAGTTACTTGTCTAGATAACAGTGAATATTTGTTCATGCTTCGATAAGATGTCTGTTGTTATGAAAACATCATTAAAGACGGCAATTTATAAGTGTCTGGGATTTCATACAAAGGACAACAAAATAGTATGTGTTTCGTTACAAAGACGGTATACTTTTTTCTGCTTCTTATGTGCAGCTGTTGCGAATCTTGATTGATTTGACAACATAAAAGATATCGTATGTCATTGTGTAAATGATCACCCTACAGAAAAGTGTCCTACATGTTGCAGTCAATTGACGAGAGGAATAATCGCGAGAGGACATGCGATGCACTGGGGTCCAATGTTAAAGGCAAAGAAATCAGTTTTGATTCCCAATCTGGAAAAATTATAGTACCAACAAAATCTTCATACGGTGACAGCCCAGTTTTAAATCAAAATAAAATCAATACATCACCAAATTAGTTAATTGTAAATTATTTTCATAATTAGAAGAAGAACAAGACGAAGATTATGCCGAAAACTTATCTTCAACTGAGTCAACATATTCAGTTTCTGATTTATTATGCTCACTAAATGAATTCGGAGGAGCATATTGTCGTCATTTAATGTGTCCGTCCGTCCGTCCTTCCGTCCACATTAGTGTCCGGCCCATAACTTTGTTATTTGAAGTCGCAATTTAAAATTATTTGACAGAAATGATCTACATATCAAGATGACGTGTCGCTTGCAATATTTGGGTCTCTATCTTGAAGGTCAAGGTCATAGCATGACCTTGAAGCAAAACCGTGTCCGGTCCATAACTTTCTAATTTATAGTTGGATTTTAAAATTATTTCAGAAATGATATTGAGATGAGTAGCGTGCAACATTACTCGTAGAGTTGCTGAATAGAATTATAAAATTACAAAGCGTACTGCTCGAATAATTCTGCACAAACCTATACAAACGCAAACAAAGGAGTTATTCACAACGTTAAAATGGTTATCATTCTTTAGCAGATGTAAATATCATTCAGGGTTAATTGTATACAAAGCCTTAAATAAACTTGCACCTGATTATATCACAAACATATTGCCTGTAGCTAATAACGAATCATACAACTTGGGATCATCTTCTAGGAAAGACATACAACATATCCGTCCCCGAACTAATGTATTACGAAATTCTTTTAGATTTACGGGAATGAACATTTGGAACTCAACTCTTTTGCATGTTCGATCTTCAAACAATATTGTTCTATTCAAAAAAGAAACTTAAATCTTATCTTTTACAAAATGATCTTTTTAAGCTGCATTTTTTATCAGGTTCGTGGAATGCTCACATGCCTCAACCTTTGTTAGCATTCTTATTATTACTACATGTATTAAATTTATATAAATGAACTGGGATACTAATAATCCGTTGTGGTTGAATTGTTCTACACTATACGTAACGCTTTAAATACCTTGTTTTTTGAATATGTTCACTTGATCATACATTGCCTGTGTAAGAAAACCGCAACACAATATTTTGTTTCATATGTCTTTACAGTTTATATTCTAAATTTCAATATTTTTAACACCTACTATTGTCTGTCTGCTGCAATTTTTAAATATTTTCTGTAATTGTGTTTGGGGTGTGTCTGTGTTCATGTGTGCGAGCGTGTGTGTTTGTATGCGTGGATGTGTTATTTCTTCCATTGTTTCTTGTTATAGAAGACCCAATTGAAAATAAGTTTACATTAAATTTTGTTTTATGTACACTTAATTGGAATTCTTCTTTAAATAAAGATTTATCATATACTTTCTGCTTTTTAAATTTTGCCTTAGACGTTGTCTGTGATATGCAGGATTTATATTCTAAGACCCCCTGTCAAAATTCTATTCTTTTTAGTTCCGCCCATTGTTCCACCGCTATATGCACACCATCGTTTGGGATGGTCAAAATTGTACTGTTTATTAGTGTAAATATTGAGTTGCGCTCAACCCGGGGCTAGGTGGTGTGGGCAGTAATATGTAGATGAAAAGGTGAAATATGCATAGCTTATGTTTGCTTTACTATGTATATATAACTAGTATATATTTGTATATATTTACGAATTGTATATGAGGTTTTTAACAAAATTCCATTGTTTACCAACCTCTCACTTGCATAAAAAAACATTATGCGCAAAGCCCACTAGTTGAAAGATATATTTTATAATTTAAACTTCCAACACGAAAATTAATTGTAAACAAAACACGGAAAATCCAACGCGATTTCTTATAATGTAGGCACTAATATTTTTACAAATTTATTAAAAATCAAATAGGGTAAATCTTCTAAATAAACTTACACGTGTACTTAAGCCTACTGATCTTCCTCTTTCTGAAGAACAGTAACTCCGAAAAAGGTAAATAACTACAATTAAATGATGACCTTCAATACAGACATAATAAAAATATAATCCCCGAAAGGATACAAAAACAAATAAGTTAATTATAGAATATGGGAAAGTGTTTTGTTCTAACAGTGCTAATTTCTTAAATTTACCCGAACGTTTTCGTCAATAAATTGACTTCATCAGGGGTATGATGATATGTATGTATATATTTGAGTTTGTTTAAAGACGCCCTTCGGCAAGCCATATAGGCGTCTGTCTAGAATTAGTTTCTTCTCTTCTTTCTTCTTTGCTGTTCTGTGATTCTGTAGTTATAATGTCTAGTTGTCTAGTTGTGTAGTCTTTGATGTTCTGTGATAATGTCTGGTTTGATGTCTAGTTGTGAAATCTGTGAAGTTGTTTTCTATTGGATGATGTAGTCGAAATCTATTGGTTGGCTGTCTGTTACTATATTTAGTAACCTTCCTTAGTCTTTTGACCTAGTTGTCTTGACCTGGATTTCTGGCTTCTGTGCGTTGTCTGTATTTATCCGTACCGGGTCTTCTCTTGGTCGATGGGAGAGTCCCTCTCCCAGTCTCCGCAAACGTCCAACCCTCAAGCACACAACATCGACGAACCTTTCTCCCGCCTGTGGCCATACTAGCCGAAGAAGTTTAAAATCTGTGGATTAAAAAGCAGTCAACTTCGGCGATGAAGGTGATATGTGAGTGACGATCGAACGGCGGCGGGTAGGGAGAGAGGAATCTCCCATCGATGTCTGTCCAAAACCCGGAAACGGCTCTTTTGAGGGCCACTGGTCACACTTGTCCGGCTCTAGCTCCCAATAAGGACTGCCTTGTCCCCCGAGTTGTCTTACGACCCTGCAGCGAACAACTGATTGGTAACCATCTTCCTGTGACCTGGATTCCAAAGCGCGCCCAAACACGTCTGCTCTGGCCGATGGTCTGGCTCGGAATGGGAATGGTATGATGACAAAACCAACAAGTAGTTACGCTATGTTCTTAAAGCGTTGATCCTATCGGATTAGTTTATTTATCAGGTTAATCCATTCAGATTATAGGGAGGATATAGATATTCTATTAATAGAATTAATGTTGACCCACTTTGTTTTATCGCGGAAGTGTGTTTTATGGCCGGGGGGCTCGATACGGGATTATTATAGCAGAGGTACGAAATGGGATTTATCAATGAGACACTATATTTTTAATTATGATAGTGATAAAATAAGCGTCAGTGTTTTTGTTATCTTGATAGTTATATATGAAAGAAGACAAAAGATAAAGCTTATCCGAAATTAAAAGTAAATTTTATTGAATTTAGAATAAATTTAAAAAAAAATAAATTTAATGAAATTTACACTGTTTGGTAAGAAAAACTGTATCTATTTAATTAACACGAGTTATTTTTCCGGCTCGCCCACTGGCGGCCGGATATACGGTAGGTATTTACTATGAAACAGCGAAGAAAACCAAGTTAAGCCGTTTGAACGGAAGATCGTGGTTCTCGCTTTCTCTATTGATTGTTTCATGGATGAAGGAAATCAGTGTGGGAATACCCCTTTTCAATCTTTTAATATCATTGGATTATTAAATAGCAGCTAATCAAAATCGTTGTTTCAAAAGCAACTAGGCAAACCTCGGAGTTTCCTTGGCCTTGGTGATCTTGACGCTTAGACTGGTAGACGCTCTCTGTACCGCGCTAAAGTACGGAGTACGAACGTTTCCTGAGGTATTCGTCTCTAGAATATTTAGACCCATGTTTTATATAGACTCACGCACAGTTGATAAATATATAAGAAGACGACATTCAATTAAATTTTAAACGTGCCGTCAACAAGTTTTAAGAAAATTAAGATCTAGTAAGAAATCTTATATAATGAAGTGGTATCTGAGTTTTAAACATCTATTATGTCTGTAACTTTTCATTCAATTTTTGCACTGTTAATGTAAGGGTTTCCTCGGTTTGTGTATGGAAGTAAATCCTGTTAAAGGTCCATGGGTGTAAGTCATACATCATATGTGGCTCTCATATGTGGCTCTCAAGTTGTATGCCACTGTTTAACCACATCAGCCCAATCGCATTTTGTGCGATGTGATAATTATAAATCGATATTGTCTCAATGGAACTCTAAACGAAGAAATTCCGCTGAAATGTGATTCCGGGTCTCGTGATGTCCCGGGTCATATAATACTAGAAAGAACCAACATAGTATAAGAGCTTTTTAGTTTTTAAGTTATTATTATTGTTGTCGTTTTTGTTGTTCATTAATCGTAAGAATTTAATCTGTTGTTGTTGTTGTTGTTGTTGTTGTCTTAAAAGACATAAGAAAATACATGTGACAAATGTTATTGATTGTGTAAATCGGCGTCCATTCTGGCCCGGCACTATCCTATGTAGGACAGCTCATACCGATAACACACTTTAAGCAATTATAATAACTGAATTAATGATGTTAGTTCGTATCCTAACTTTAACTGACGGTAAGTATTTATGGCCTTAAGAAATCAACCTGCAAAATTCATTTTGACCTACTAACCTGTAAATCATTCTGACTGTAATTATGAATGTTCAACAACAACAACAACAACAACCGGCAGAACTAATTCCGACCCACTGACTTACATAATGATGACTGTTAGCTGTACCTGTTAACTAATTTCGAATTATCATTCGTCTTTATTGATACCTGAAGATTTTAATGTGTTCAGCCGACGTATCCAATATGTTTCTCTTTCTTTTCTCTGTGCATCTGTCCAGGAATTGTTGAACTCATGCAACAGAGTTCAATGCCAGAGAACGTATGTCCTTGCAAATTAAATGTTCTACAGCTGGAGACCGAAAGGACTTTTCTGTGTTCCAGTCCGATCCAGTATGCAAATTCATGCGCAGGGAGAGAGAGAGAAAAAATGATAATAATACAAATTTACTTACATCATGAGCTTCATAGACTTCTTGGTTTTTTTCTTGTTGGAACTCGTATGGAATATCTGGTTCACTCCATAATTCATTGTTTAAATAATCATCAGGATAATGACTCTGGGAAATATGTCAAAACAAAAAGACTATCAGAAAAACTGTCCGAGTAGCTTTACGTCGTAACTTACACTTACATTTCTCAATCGTTCATCACAGTTTTCATAATCTTCATATAGATCTTCATCATGAGAACGACTGCGAAATCTCTGTCAAACAAAAACAAATCATTTTTCGCAAAATCAAATTTCATGGAGGCATAAACCAACAAGAAGATCATCATCATGGCTGAACATTTTTGCCTATAAGACATCGACATGAGCTCGTTGAAAAGAAAACACAAAATTAAAAAAAAGTATGTTATATCTCAGCGATATGAACTTGATATTCAACTGTTTCATAGGAGCATTTTCATGTAACTCTATCTATATATTTAACTCTTTTTAAAGTTAGTTTGAAAGGTGGCGGTAACCCCTCGGGTTCTCATTTGTGTTTATTGTTAGTGGTGTCTTTTTTGAAACTGATGATTTTATTAACCATGCTCTCTCCCTCTCTCTTCTTCTTGACTGTGTGGGGAGGCTGTTTTTTCTGAATATGGCAATTCCTGATATGCATATTTCACCTTTTTTTGAAAATAAGTTGCTACTGAAATGTTAACATCAAATGCAGATAAATTAATTTTTACACCCAAGCAATAACAACATCAAGAAGAAACAAAAACGATTATAAAGAAAAGTTACTCACTGAATAAGAGTTAAACTGAAATCGAAATATATAATGTTTGCAAATTTAGCTTAAACGCCAATAAATGAACAAGTGAAAGATATCTATTATCAACGATATCTTTTCAAATTGTGCGAGAATTCTAAGTGATAACAACTATTAGAACTAATATGCATCGAAAAAGACACAAAAACTATAGGGTAAAATGAGCTTATTTATCTAGGTTATGTAAGGCTTTTAGAACACGTCGTAAATAACACCAACAACATTAAAGCATATCTAACATTTACATGTTACAAGTATTTATACTTGTGCACAAGAATTGATGATGTCAGTGGTCACCATTCAAAATGGCTGCCTATAATAGCATTAAATTAGCAACTTCAGACAACCATAGTTTTGCTATTTATAGTCCGATTTTCAAAATTCTTTCACTGATGTGGAGAAAATTTGTAGATCTTTGCAATCATGTATATTTTAAAATATCCGGAATTCCCCTTTAAACGAACAAAGGAAATGAATATTTTAAATGAATAAATTACAATTAAATTTGGTAATGCAAAATATTTCTTATTATTTTTCCTCATAAAAGAATATTCAATTTAAATGCAATTTCTAAGATTCTTTGTGATGTTTGTGTCCAATGTGTCGTGTTTGCCTCATTACTCGTTTATGTTGATCGTACAATACATAACGGATTATAAACAGGTGTGTACAGTGACGCGATCAAATGTGTTTAATATTTCTATTTTTAAGAAGGCCAAGTGCACTGTCGTGTAACAGCTGCCCTGTACCAAATAGTGGGTACCCTGTGGCAGTCCGCAAGATGGCGACCAGTTAAGAAATGAAAAGGTATATGCTATTTTGTTTCCTATTAGTATACATATTGTAAGGTATAGACTGGTAAACTTGGATCATATTATGAAAAGGTTTATTGCTTAATAAAATGATTGCTTGCTCTATTGCCGGTGTGTCCGTTTGACCCTGTAATTGATAAAAATAAATGACCTTATTGGCTATTTCAAATTTGAAGCGAGAGCGACGACTGATTTCGGCTTTTTATTCTATGACAACTTTGTTGTTCTCGTAATATGTGATATCCCTTTGAAGCGCCTCTAATTGCCTATCTTGTGGTATAACTATTAAACTGAACAATTATTTTGTTTTTAAGAAAATGCGATTCAAACAAATTGTTGTTGGTACCCTGTACCGCCCCTCGGATAATAAGAGGGTACCTTGCATAGCCTTGGATTTGTGTAGAAAAAGGTACCCTGTATGGTCTACTTTTCCATGAAAACAGCTACCCTGTAGAACTATGTATTACTGTTTTTAAAGTTTTATTGTAGTCAGAACAAAATAAATATAATATGAATTATAATTGAATTGCTATAAAATCTGTTATGTTAATGTTTTAATATACTTACCTTATTCACAATGTGGTCCGTTGTTATTTTGTTCAATTAATCAGTTATATCAAACGCACCCGTATTGCGTCTTAGTAATACAGATGCAACAATAAAATTCCACAGGAAATTTAACTTTTAGAAAAAAAACTGGACGAAATACGAGGTGCTGAAGTGTTGTGTTTCACAATAATGTTGATTGTTATGAGGCGAACATAACCAGTATAGTTGAAATTAATTAATCTTATAATTTACAGCATAATACTCTATCGCTATCGACAAGGATGAAATCATAGATGATGTCAGTGTCTTAGACCATCTGACGCCGTTAGGGAGAATTTAAATGGCTCTGGTGCTGATTTTGAGTTACAACTGACGGGGCAAAAGGCTTTTCATGGATATAGAATTACAGTGGAATCGCGATAACTCGAAACCCGATAACTCGAAATGACGGTGTAACTCGAAGTCGGCCGTCGGTCCCGTCAATTTTCCTTATATATTCAACTAAAAAAAGTTGCGATAACTCGAAACGCGATAATTCGAAATTCGCGATATCTCGAACATATTAATAAGTCCCTTGAATAGGAATTAAGAATAATTTAATCGCGATAACTCGAAGTACATTTACTGACACGGTTTTTCACACCTCCCGCGAGGTTGTTCGAAGTATTTTGTTTATTGCCAACTTGTCAACAAGAGTTGTTAGTGGCACGTCATTGTAATGATATGAGTGTGAAGCAAACAATAAGAGTGATTTGTCTCAAATTAGTGTAAAGCAAACATTTGGAGTTGTTAATTTTTCTTTCTATAAAACGTCCTTTAATTTTCTGAATTATGTATTCTACAGCTTGTATCAATCAGTAAACGACAGTTCTCATACGGCATAACGAAAAATAATAAAGTTATTAATACATTTTTCCGATTAATCCAGCGAAGGGCCCGGGTAACTGGGAGGATACCTGGATCGGAAAACAACTAATCTTTCTATTTCTATTGTAGCATATCATGATCTGTTGTTGCTCTTAAATAAATGTGTACTGGTTGTTTTTATTCATAATTTATTGTGAATATGTCTGCATGTAGGTCGTAACGCTATTGTGTGTATTTGAATGATGATGCGCTGTATACATGTATGTCTCGTGTTGGCACAATGATATTTGTTAACATTTGTTAAAATGTTGTTTCTTCGTCGATCTTTTTGTATATAATCATGTAAATAAAACTGAGTAATAAAAGAATTTAAAACATAATTATCTTGTTTTATTGAGCAAACTTTACGACAAACATTTGTACCGTATGGTGTCGTAATAGTTGCACGTCGTTACTTTCTAAATACTCGCATGGTATTCTGGAAAAGTCAAAGTCGCGATAACTCGAAGTTCGCGATAACTCGAAGTAAATCGTCGGTCCCTTGGGACTTCGAGTTATCGCAATTCGACTGTAAATTATAAACAGCGTATATTTCCAAGATATGTTCATAATTATGATAATTGAAATGATTTATACACCAAGTAACAACTGTACAGTAAAGTTCCTTTCTGCGGTGTCATAATGTTATAGCAGCCTATTTTCTAATAGTAGGTTTGGTGTCCCAGTTCGTATCTTTCTAATACTTTAATTCAGGTTTTTATTTCAGATGCATCATGGTTTAATAAATATCCTGTTTTTGATAATCTGCGCTGAAGATTTTAAAACAGATTTGAAACCAGTCGCCATTTCAGCCAATCAGATTCTTGAGATTTGAGAGCGGTCTCCATTCTCAGTTTTATAATCTTGGGGCCTGATATAGGATATAGACAAACATCAATGTTGTAAGTGTACCCCAAATCTTCGCAGATTTCACGTTATCATTGAAATTCTTACAATAAATGGATTTTAATCAAAAAAGTTATGTTTGGATATTTTGAAGAAGAGCTCTGCCATGCGACGAAACCAGGGCCGGAGATTATAAAAATAAAACTAAAGATCAGTCTTAAATCTAAAGCATCTGAATGACTGATGCTTGAGATTGGAGACTGGGCTCCAAACTCAGTTTTATGATCTTGGACCCAGGTTTTCAACGACCGAGTATAGAATCAAAAGTTGCATCTTGACACAAGCTACCCACACATCAAGTTTGGTGTCAAAAGTGCACAGCTAATTCAAGTTATTTCGTTGGGTCTGAATTTCTATTTTTAGCAACAGTGTCATTCATAGGGATGGGTATCGCAGCTTAAAGCGTACCGCAAATATCGCGGTACGGGCCTGCCATATCACGATACGTACTGCGGTATATTTTTGCGGTCTTACACATGCTTTCGAAGTTAATCATCGGTTAATGTAACGTAATTAACTAGTGTGAGTATTGTAGAACAGTTGTCGCAGTTATCTTCGAAACAAATTGAGGTTTTAATGGCTAGATTTCAATAGCCCAAATATAGAACGACCCAAAGATTGCTGAACTTTACGCTTACGTTCAAGAGCAACAGTGTTTTTCGCATAGGGTCAACATTCAACCGTTTTATTTGCAGACGACAACATTGGATTGGTCTTCGCAAATGAGTTGTTAAATGTGTAGTTCCGCCCGACCACTTGACCGTAATTTTACAAGTAAAACAACCAGCTACATTTTCCTTTATTCTAAAAATGTCTGAGAGGATTAGGACTTTTAAAGACCAAAATAATTCCAAACTGGAGCTTTTACTTTTGGATCTTTACGATTCGCCCGACGTGTCTCCCAGTTACGATGCAATGGTAAATTTGGGAAAAAAAGTTATTACCGGTATTGCCGTACTATTCCGAGATCTGGTACATTCGCTGTTATAATTATTGACATTTAAACGTATGTAAAGCAAGAAAGAGCAATTTAGGTATATAAAGGAATGTTCAACAATTTTAATAATTTGGCTACAATTTAAGGACTTTAACGAATTTTCCTGAGCATACTGGTATTAGGAGACTATACCGATACAGCGTATCGCCAAGGACTCAAATCGCCATATACCGTTAATACCACCCACCAGTAGTCATTCTCCTTTAGCAGTCCTGAGTAGTCTTCAAAAAACCTACCCACACACAAAGTTTGGCGTAGGCCAAAGCTAACTCAAGTTATTGATTGGACACCCGCCCGCCCGCCAAATCCAGATAAAATGTTAGTATGAACAAAATCACAACATCAGCGTTGCCGGCTGCATATAGAAACGGCCAGTGGTAAAGATAACATTTATAGATATACAATATGCCACGTAAAAATTAGTCATACAAAGAAGAAGAAATGAGTTCTACAGGGTAGCTGTTATAGAAAAGTAGACCATACAGGGTACCTTTTTCGACACAAATCCAACGGCTATACAAGGTACCCTCTTATAATCCGAGGGGCGGTTCAGGGTACCAACAACAATTTGTTTGAATCGCCCTTTCTTAAAAGCAAAATAACTGTTCATTTTAATAGTTATACCACAAGATAGGCAATTAGAGGCGCTTCAAAGAGATATCACATATTACGAGAACAACAAAGTTGTCATAGAATAAAAAGCCGAAATCAGTCGTCGCTCTCGCTTCAAATTTGAAATAGTCAATAAGGTCATTTTTTATCAATTACAGGGTCAAACGGACACACCGGCAATAAAGCAAGCAATCATTTTATCAAGCAACAATCCTTTTCATTATATGATCCAAGTTTACCAGTCTATACCTTACAATATGTATACCAATCGGAAACAAAATAGCACATACCTTTTCGTTTCTTAACTGGTCGCCATCTTGCACACTGCCAGGGTACCCACTATTTGGTACAGGGCAGCTGTTACACGACAGTGAAATGTGTTAAACAATACTGACAATTTAGCCATGTGGCGGTAATTAAAGTAATGCAGAGGAATTAAGTTTCATCGGTTTCATGTACAGTCACTACTGTGTTTACATGTATTTCTAAATGTTACCATTATTTCAATGAACAATATCAATGCTGGTTTGTTATTGACAATGTTGTATATCTATGATATTTATGGTAACAATGGTCACATCTGTGATGTTATAATTATGCTATATTTGATTCATTATTATTATTTACAAAAAGTAAACCTTACATACCGACATTCTATGATATTGCACATTCAACTCTGTCAAACAGTCTGCAAGACAACAAGTATAAGAGTAATTTCATATCATCAATATATTTCAATGCTCAATAGTATTTGTAACATGTAAAACTATTTTAAATCAAGGCGTAGATCAAGTATAGGTTATTGTTTATTTTGAGGCTTGTATGAAAATTAAACGGTCAGGCCCAGCGCAGCTGGGCGACCGTTTAATTTTTCATACAAGCCTCAAAATAAACTATAACGTATATAATGGTCGAAATTATTTTTGTAACTGACAAAACAGTCGCCGCCTAAATAACCATATATGGGTATGCAAAAATCAATAGTCAAAGTGAAAGTAGCTTTGTCATTCAATGGCCCGTAAACATACTGAGAGAATATTTTAGAAAGTGAATTATGAAATTTCTTTATCAGAAAGCACCATGTGAACATTACTGATTCTCAGGAAAAAAAACCTGTATAGCAGTCTATCATTGCTTTGAGTAACAAGGTTTCAACCGTGGAAGTCAAATTTTACCCTTACTCATTAAGAAAAATTTCATAGCATGGTAAAATAGTTTTTTTCCGGACCAACGGGCTCATCCGTGTAGTCTGATCACGACCGACACTTCTCCCTGTTAGATTCACTAGGTTATTTGTGACAAAAAAGTGTAAAATAACGATCAGATGACATTGATTTAATAGGTGATCTTGATCTAAACTGGTCGCCTATGTGATAACAGACGTATATATGAAATAAACAGTTAAGAAATTTAAGAAGATTATTATAAGCCAAACAAGTTAAAGCTAAAATATTTATAATATTTTCCTTTTCAGACTTTCTAAGTCGCGCCTCCTTGAACACTGTAGAAGATAGTCGACGAACTATACATGTTTATCAATAAATGTTCGAACAATATTATGGAGGATATCGACCTATAATAAACACATTTCAGAATCGCGACTGTATGAGAATTAAGGTTCGAAATATTTGAAAAATACTGCATTGTCATTGGCTCAAAAATAATTTCAACCATTATGAAACATTTTTGTCAGTTTTAAATCTCAAAAGCAAACAGAGTAGTTTCCTCACAATCTGACATCGTTAAAAATGTAAATAGGTGATCAAATGTTTTGTGAGCTTTTTAAACAGAAAGAGCGAACATTAATTATCGTCCAAGGTCTACCATGGGGCAAAAACACATATCCTTAATGTTCGTCTAGCTTGGCATTGTATTTACCTAACACAACCTCATAGAAGGTTCACTGTGATTTGTACACCGTCGTTTAAAAGCTATAGGTGTACTGTTCACTTAAACAGATATTGGGTGCTCAACCAACGGATAGGCGGTTTAGGCATAAATATGCACTTTCATTATTGCCTTTGAACAGGCTTGTCCGAACCGAGCCTGCATTTACATATTTGTCATGTTCGGTGGTTTTCATTTAAACATGAAATAGGCATATCGTGTAATACATATTTAGAAAACACAACCTCGTCAAACACCCAAAACGTAGGAAAGAAAAAGATAACATGATTTTAAATTGTTTATTTACAAAAATACATTAGGTATAGTTTTTTTTTATTCCGAGGCTTGTATGGAAATAAAACTGGCGACCATTTAATTTTTTCATACAAGCCTTTAAATAATTTATATCGTATATAATGGTTAAATTATAGTTTTGTAACTGAAAAACACTCACCGCCTATATAATTATATGGGTGTATACAAAATCAACTGTCAAACTGAAATGGCTCCTAAACATGTACTGAGAGAACATGCAATTTTTTATGTGAAAACACCATGGGAACATACCTGACTCTCATGAGAAAACCTGTGAAACAGTCTATCCTTTTGTTAACCCTTTACTCCATAAATAATTTTTTTATAGAATGGCAAACCAGTTTATATCCAGATCTGCCGGCACATCTGAAGTCAGATCAGTATCTACATTTTTAATTTAAGATTTACTAGGTTATTTCATGCGAAAAATAAACAAACAGTGTCAGATGGAATTAATATGACGGGTGATCTGGATCTACATTGTACGCATATGATAACAGACGTTACTATGGAGTAAAGGGTTAACCATTTTAAGAAGTTTATCTGCAGCCAAATTCTCCACGCTCAAATCAATATTAAAACAATTTCCTTTGCCCCTGACATTATAACTCAGGCCTACTTCCAACGTTATAAAATATCTTTGATGAGCTATACACTTTCAACATTAAATGCTCAAAAACTTTATTGAGGAAATCGACATATTGACGTATAGTATGTCCGTTACATGTAGGAACCATAACTCTGTCTTTTTAATTTGTATCAAATGATGGTTATTGTTCAATTTAAGATTAAAGTATGCGTGCAGGCTGGTCTACAAACTTATAACTTTAATACACTTATGCTACAGCTATGAAAAGTTGTACACCTGTTCAATATATTTTCTCAGGTTTATGTTCCAATAATCATAACTTTACATTTCCCTTTAAATTTACAGCCCTATTTTTACTCTTTGGACTTTTCACAATCATAAACCTGGTTCGTTTGTCAAGTACCTCTTTACTTCTTGTACTTCTTTGTTTGCAATTTTATTGAATAACATCTCAATTTGGACTCGAAATTTATGGGGAAGGATCGGTCCATCAACTCCTATTCAATATTTTTAATTGCAACATCTTAGAAATTCATATTTAAAAGCTTGTTCGCTTTTTCTAGAGCTTGTAACAATGTTATAGATTTCAATGCATAACAGAAATAAATAAAAACAGGGTTATCGATACCACACATTAAGGAAAACCTGCATCAAGTTTTATTGTCGATACCGAGATTGAAATCGAAAATTCAGTTCAAGTTTAAAATCGCTAATGCAACAAAATATTTCTCGGCAAATGTTATGTGGAGATTGGATTTGTAACTCAAGAAAATTCAAGACAATCTTAATTTCTTCATGTTATTCGTAAGAAAAATTTATCATTTCAATAAATTAAGATTACCAATATGATATTCTACAGCCATCTGCATGGTCAATGATAAACCCATCTACTGTTGATCGCACGAAGACCTTTTTGTTTGCACGACGGTGGCAGGGGTATAAGAGGGGAATATGGCAATCTTGTAAAAGAGCATAAACATATGTTTCCTGTATCATTGTCATCATGTTCCCCGGAGCCTTGGCTCCAAAGCTTCTAAATGTACTGTAAGGATGGGCTTGGGCTGGCATTTAAATAAACAACCATTGAATTTTAACACTAATAACTTTAATTCAGTTTTATCAGATGATAACTAAACTCGTAGGTATTTATTATATCATTCTACATATAGATTTAATGCAATTATGACCATAATGATGGAAGGACTTCAGTTTCAAATTAAACCGCTATGTAAATATTTCAGAAGTTTACTAACTATATCGATGTTGTCGTCAGATGACTCAGATGTCAAGACCGAAGTGCCATTTTGTATTTCGCGCCTCACTTATATAGGCAGCAAAACTGAAATCCTCCAATCAAAATAACGGTATCCCTGAAATCTACCAATGATCTACGAGGAGTTTTCCCAAATATTATTTCCGGATTTCAAAGATCGGCTATATTGAAATCCAGAACAAAATCCAAACAGACAAAAACATGAAATTCAAAGGAATTACCCAAGAGATCGTTAGATTTCAGGACTACACAATAAGAATTCAATATGCATTAAGTAAATATTCAAGGATTATGATAAATCTCACTATAATAATTATGGATTTTAACTTGAAAGTCACAAAGTGGCAGATTTCAAATAATGGCGCCACGAAAACTTCTGCTAAAAGTGAAATCCAAACTAGTCACTGGAATTTTACTGTCAAAGGTGAGAATTTATTAAAGTTATGATTATATTTCAATATATTTATGATTAAAGTTTGTCCTTATGACCATTAGCAGGAATTTCAACAGGTTAGTAATATGTTTTCTTTAAAAGTCCAAATTCAGTCCATGGATTTCAGGATTTCTCCAGGATTTCAAGTAAGTCTATTATTTACATTGTAGATTAAGGCCCAGAAGAACAATAAAAAGGATCATACCCTTACACACCCCCTCCCTAAGTCTTTAGACTGATTAACAAATAGATTACCATAATTACTCATGTATTGACCGCAAGTCTAAGATGAGTGCAGACTTAATAATAATATCAAAGACAGTTTTCACCATTTATGAATAATAACAATTCATAAATAACATGAAGCTGATAATATTTAACACATCCCAAATATGCGAACAATATAAGAATTTACATTAAGCGGCCTATACACAAGTGATGATGGTACTCACAGATTCTGCAGATTTTACACCGAGATACAGATTAAATGTTGATTGAGTTGATTCTATCACTATTAACATAATATAACGGGGTGATAAATGTTCCAATGTTTCTTTATATATTTACAGGCGTAGTGGTACATCTTTTATTTGATTCAGGAGAAAGTCCAGTGTTGTGTCACGCCCAGACTCACTTGCTTGCAAGACCTTGAGAATGTCACCATTTCCACTATGCCCAGTGGACAGAGACTTCAGTGTGAAGAATGTTTGAAGTTGAAGTGGACGAGGAAAGTGTTCTTTTGGAAGTTTAGTACCAGGTAACATCAGGAAGTTATACCTTGCCGTGACCTCGTGTATCGGCGTTTGAGGAAAGCCATCCGCTCCCACATCAAGAGTTAGAGCTGTATACATGAAGGCTTGGTATTTCTTATCACCATCCCAGGTATTCCACTCTGGAGGTGGCCAAGTAACTGAGTTCTTGGAACCTTGAATTACAACAGGATCAGTCCACTGTCGTTTAGCTGGGATACCAAGTGGGTAGAGACCATGGGACAGCAAACGAAGGGCAGAACTCTTGAGTGTAGAACAGGAAGTGGTACTCGAGGAAGATGAAGAAGGAATTCTAGATGATGACGATGACTCAGGTTTATCAGTTAGTGTAGGTGTTGGCAGAGCTGGAGAATTGGTTGGGGTGGCTGCGGGTCCTGATGATGTGGCACAGGAAGGTCCATAAGGTGGTGTTGGGCCTCCAAACGGCTGTCCTGGGGTGTAGTCAGGTATAAGACGAAAGACATGGTCGATTAAAGTGTCCGAGATTTGGAGGACGGATGATAGACTCTCTGACAGTGAACGATATTCCGAAGAAGGGGTCTGAATGAAATATTTTACAGAAGTTGGTGGATAATTAGAGAGTTTCTGAGTGAGACCAGCATTGTCCGTGAATACTGCCAAATAAGATAAGCCGTCGGCGACAAATGTGCATGATAAAGGAGCGACGTCAGCCTTTCCTGTTATGGTGACCTGGTGGTAGGCTGGTCTAGAAGGGGAATAGGCAGGATCCAAAGAGAATGTGGCGTTGCTGGGTGGTGGCAGGATGGTGGCAGTGTAAGTTGGAGAAGGCATAGGTGTTGATTCATCCCTGAGAGGTGTGCTGAGGGCTTGGTTCCAGCCATGCTCCCAGTGTGATAATGATCTGCTTGGATTCGATACTCCCGGCAGCCACAACCTGATGGCACTTTGAATCTCTTTTGCTACTGAACTATCGGCTGGTATGGGCTTGACTATCCTTATATAATCATACGGCTTGGTTGCCAGATAGAACCCAGCTGCTTCAGACAGCCAGTTTGACGTTTGAACTCCAGCATGTTCTTTCTCTATGTGTTTTTTGAGATCAGAGATTTTATTACATGTCCTTTCTTTTGGAAGGCAAAACGGACAGACTACTTGAAATACATGATGTGGTTTCGCCATCAGGTGGAGTTTGAGCTCCTTCCTTGACGCTTGTGCAATGCCACATAACCAACAGTGGGCTGACATCTGTAAATATATATATTTAAGGTAAGTTTTTAATATATCATTTGTTATATTCTTTTTTTAATTAATCACCTGAATCTTTGTTGTTCCACGGTGCTTTTCCAATTGGTATAATGTCCAAAATGACTGGGCTTTCAAATGCAGTTAATTAATACAGTTATAAATATGACACTATAATGTTATCAGTTTTCAATATATAACAGTTACTGTTAACAGTTACTAATAATCTCAAATTATTTCATTTTGTCCTATGATAACTTATAGACCAGATCTTCTATGCAAATCTCAAGTCTCTTTTCCCTGCATATCCTTGGGCATGACAGAAGACGTGTTAGGGCTTAGACTCCCATAACCCTAACAGATGCACAACCACCTTGCACAAACTGTGGCTTGCACCTTCCACTCAGCTCAGCGTAACATCTAGTTGATCAGTCTAGATTTACCAGTCACAATGAACCACTCAGCAAAAAAAACTTAATTATTTGTAGCTACATTTAATTATATTTTCTGCACCCCAAGACTCCTAAGGATTCGCTTTTAACTTTAAAACATGTTTGCAATTCTCATATGGTCCCTAAGTTATCAAGGAAGAAGAACCTCTGTTAAATTCCTTGAAACAATGTTACTCTATATCATAACAATATAACAGTACAAAATTGAAACATCATTTTTGTTTTTGATTTTGTTTTTATTGTTGTTTTTTTTCTTTATTTCTTCAAGTTAGTGTAACATATAATTTCTGTTTTATTTAAACACCATTTTGAACCATTTGGGGATTTCATTTCCACGATAGGACCTTAAATAATCAATGTGATGGGCTTTTGCTGGTTTCCTTGGTGACCTTTTGACCAGGTACACAAGGTCATCGATTGCTCTAGTAACAACATACGGCCCTTGCCACCTTGGAGCTAGTTTGCTGCAAATGTTCTTTTTGGTTTCATATAACCAAACAGCCTGACCAACTTCAAGCTTGCGTTGTTTAGCATTGCGGTCATAATACTTCTTTTGGTACTCGGCTTGCTTTTGCAGTTGTTTCCTAGCAATTTCATGTGCCTCATGCATGTTATTTTGCAGGTTTACCACGTGTTCACTGGCAGAGAGCCTCTCTCCTGGTGGGAGACCAATAACAGCAGTGATGGGAAGAGAGACTTCTCTGCCAAATGCCATGTAGTTTGGACTGAAACCAGTTGAGGCACTCTTGGATGCTCTGAAGGCCATCATTACTTGTTGAAGGTAGGTGTCCCAAGTGTTCTGTTTTGTTGAACAATAAGAGGTGAGCATTGCTAAAAGTGTTCGGTTAAAACGCTCGACAACTGCATTGGCTTGAGGCCTTGCAACTGATGTAGACAGCTTAAGAATACCTAGTATTTCACAAAGTTCTTTAAATAATAGAGACTCAAAGTTTGTTCCTTGATCAGTTAATACGGACATTGGTGTACCCATTCTTGTTACAAATGTGTCAACAAATGCTGTTGCCACTGTTTTAGCTTCCTGGTCTGGCAGTGCTACAGCCTCAGTATATTTAGTGAATACATCAGTTATCACTAGTATGTACTTGTTACCTTTTAAAGTGGTGGGTAAAGGACCTAATATGTCCATTTGTACTTTTTCTAACATTGCACCACAGGTGACCTCACCAAGGGGGGCATGCGAAGGTTTTGCTGGCTTTTTAGATGCACATGTCATGCACTGTTCACAGTACTTTTTGACATCTTTGGTCATTCCGGGCCAAAAGAAATTTTGCTGTAGACGACTAAAAACCTTATTTGCACCTAAATGTCCGGCTGTGGGAATGTTATGATAGTAGAACAATATATCATTTCTTTTAACTTTGGGGACCACAAGCTGAACTATATCATTTTCTGTTTCAGATGACCATCTTCGGTGTAAGATACCCTGATGAACCTCCAGTCGGTCCCATTGGTTAAATATCATCTTAGTAACTGGCGAAAACCTAGAAAGTTGATTCCAACCTGGCTTGTTACCAGTTTCCACAGCAACGACGATTGGAGCAATGTCACTGTCCGTCAATTGGTCGTGCCGAAGGTCAGTTGCTGTCCAGCCATCCAGCAGTACAGTACGGTGTAGACTACCGGGTGCTGATGGGCCTTGTTGTGATCTGGTGACCACACACACCACTGCTGAGGAATTTTGGATTTCTTGATTCTCACTTGAAGTTGTTTCTGTACTACACTCTAGCTCTTGGTTTCGCTTTTCATGTCTCTCACACACTTTGCATGGGTGACGACTGAGTGCATCAGCATTAGTGTGTAAGCGGCCTGGGCGATGAGTTATTGTGAGGTTGTAAGTATCTATGAATTGTAGCCAACGAGCCATTTGACCGCAAGGATCTTTCAGTCTTCTAAGCCAAGAAACCGCGGCATTGTCAGTCCTGAGGAAAACTTGTTGGCCATAAAGATAATGATGGAAATGTTTAAGAGCTGTAACCACAGCTAATAACTCTTTTCTGGTAACACAATATTTAACTTCAGGTGCGGATAGAGTTTTACTCATATAGGCAATAACGCGTTCATTACCATTTTGCACTTGCCCAAGAACGGCACCACAGGCATAGTGTGAGCAGTCAGTGTCAAGATAAAATGGTAGATCACATCTTGGATACGCCAAAATAGGGGCAGTTGTCAATGATGTTTTTAAAGACTGAAAGGCCTGTTCATGTTCATTTGCCCAAACAAATTTGTTACTTTTACTGCATAACTTATACAAAGGCTTTGCAAGGTTACTGAATTGGTCAACAAATCTCATGTAATATGCTGCTAAACCTAAGAAAGACTTCAGTTCTTTTGCATTTCTTGGAGTCGGCCAGTCTCGGACAGCTTCTATTTTCAGAGGGTCAGTTTCAACCCCATTTTCAGAAACAACATGACCTAATACTTTTACTGTCTTTTGGAAAAATGTGCATTTCTTTGGCTTTAATTTCAGATTAGCGGCACGAAGACGTTGGAAGACCTGCTCTAGTTTAACCAGTCCTTTATCAATGGTTGTACATGGCACAATAATGTCATCCATGTAAATAAGAATGTCACGCCATTGCATTCCACGGAACACTTCATTCATCAACCTACTAAACTCTGACGGGGCGCTTACCAAACCATACGGAAGTCGGAGGTATTGATAAAGTCCCATTGTGGTGGCTATAGCTGTGTAAGGGCGGTCTTCTTTAGCTATTGGAAGTTGCATGAACCCCTGGTTTAAGTCCATGCACGAGAAGAAAGCATTTCCTCCAAGGGCATCAAGGCATTCATCAATCTTTGGCAAAGGAAAACTGTCCTTGCGGACAACTTCATTTAATTTCCGATAGTCAACAGCAAATCTGGTGGTACCATCTGGTTTGGTCAGGAGAAGAACTGGGCTGCTCCACTCACTTATACTAGGCTCTATAATATTGTTCTTTAACATTTTTTCTATCTCAGACCGCTCAATTTCACGCTTAACTAAAGGGAGTCTGCGCGGTGCCTGTTTAATAGGTTTAGCACCTTGTACATCAATATGATGCTCAAGTATATTAGTACATCCTAAGTCATCATTAGATTTGGCAAAAACATCTTGAAATTGAGTTAATAACTTTGCAAGAGACGCTTGCTCTATTTCAGAAAGATGGACTGTACTTCGGTTATAAAGTTCAGTAAGATAGTCAGGCAAGCCCTCGGACTGTTGGACTGGCAATTGACATGTTTCAGTGCTCCCATTTAACGCAGCACGACATTTGCTCTGCTTATCAAATATAGTTAGATCACCAAATGATTCACAAGTCCCTATCACACTTGTTGTAGTCAGCACGACTGACTCATCCTGACAGTTAATGACATTGAGATTTATCTCTTCCAGGTCATTGGTTGAGATTCCCTCTACTAAATGAACAGAGTTTTGAATGCATGAACTAACTGGCTGAAAATGGATCACTTTTGACATGAAATCTTTATTTGGAATGTTCACAGGTACCCATATTGAAGCATGTGGTGGTATTGTTACTGATTCTTTAACAGTTACTTTGCAAACCTTGCAGGGAGAAGTTGAACTTCCATTCCAGAGCTGGACATCGCCCTCAAGTGTTCGCAAAACTTGATTTTGTAAGTCAATAGCTTGTACATGGGCTAATAGAAAATCTTGACCCAAAATACCATCAGGCAACATGTCACACACAATGAATGCTTGTTCATAAACTGATGCAGCCATTTCAAAGTTAAACATTGATTTGCCATACACTTTTATGGTGTTACCATTAACATCTTGTACCGAGTGTTTAACATGTGTAATAAGTGGTCTGTGTTGTTCAGGAATTTTAACATATTGGCGGTGAGATAACAGGCAAGTGGTTGCACCAGTATCAATCAAGAACTTGGTTAATACCCCATTTAATTTTGAACCTATATATAACCCATTGTCCCACCCAGTTCCTACATTACTTATTTGATTATTTGTTTCGCAAGGCCTCGATTCGATATCCGTGGGCCCCAGGCCTAAAGAACCAACGGGTTGGCGTTTTCCTGACCACCGTGATAATTGCTGCTTAAAGGGGCATTCCCAACTCCAGATGTTAAAGGCTGACCATGCAGGGTTGATGTAGCAGTTTGCCTTTGGTTAAGGGTATTCTTGAATGGGCAGTCTCGTATGAGGTGGTCGGAAGCTTGACAACCATAACAAACCCTCGGTGGCTTGTTAGCTCTGCCTCTTTCTAATTGCTCTATTCTAGAGGATAAGCGCTGTATCTCGCTCAGCAGGTCAGTTCTGGGCTTCTTTGGAGGGGTTTTGTTACTTTGATTTTGGTTTGTAACCATTCGTATTTGACTTTGATCTTTTCCCATTATGCCCTCATATGTTTGTACAAGACTAACGGCTTGGCCAATAGTGCGACAGTCATTTACAATACACTGGTATTGCAAATCTGGCGTGAGTGTGCTATAGAATTGCTCTAACGCCATTCGCTCTTGAGCTATGAAGTCAAGATCAGCATATGCTTTCCTTGCCAAATTGATGAGCGAATCACCGAAAGATGCTAAGGTTTCACCAGGCTGCCTTCGCCTTGCCTTAAGGCTGGAAACCCACACCGGCTGCTTCGTATTGTCCATATATCGCCCTTTCAGGGCTTCTACAAGTGCCCTGTATGAGTTCTTGATTTCAGGGGGCAGCCTTGATACAAACATGTGTGCTGGTCCACTCATTCTAGATCTTAAGGCTAAGTTCATGGATCTAAGGTCCCAATTTCCTAGTTCAGCACTAATCTCAAAGTGATCCAAGAACTCTTCAAAACTATCGTCCCCATTGAAATAATTCACTTTAAGTTGGATTCCACGACTTGGTCTAGTCACGGAATTTGCATTGGCATTGGCTGTATCTATAGGTACTCCCAGATAATTGCGCCGCCTGAATTTCCTTGTTCTGGGAGGACTTCGGTCTTCTCTCTGTCGAAACTCGTCACCAGTGTCGTACTCTGTGCTTTCATCAGCTGGTCTCTCTGTGACATCATCTGAGATAAGAGGTGGAGGCTCATCACCCCTTCCATCATCATTAGAAGGTCCTAGCAAGTTAAATTCAACCTCAGAATCTGATGAATCTGCCATTCTTTTAAGCAACTCTTTGTTTAATATTTTAAACCACAGTGATGATTGTTATGTTTGTTGTTTTTTTATGTTATTGTAATATTCTGTTCTATTCACTAATATATTTGCAAATTGAATAAATGAACTGCTATATACTGTTTATTTTTCTTTTATATGTTTGTTTGTGTTGAAAAATTCAGGGTTTATCTAACTGGTAATGCACAAGTCTTACTGAGTTAGGTGGATGGATGGTTCGTACTGTAGGATAGTGAACGTTTTAGACTATCCCAACACTTCTGACGCCATTGTAAGGATGGGCTTGGGCTGGCATTTAAATAAACAACCATTGAATTTTAACACTAATAACTTTAATTCAGTTTTATCAGATGATAACTAAACTCGTAGGTATTTATTATATCATTCTACATATAGATTTAATGCAATTATGACCATAATGATGGAAGGACTTCAGTTTCAAATTAAACCGCTATGTAAATATTTCAGAAGTTTACTAACTATATCGATGTTGTCGTCAGATGACTCAGATGTCAAGACCGAAGTGCCATTTTGTATTTCGCGCCTCACTTATATAGGCAGCAAAACTGAAATCCTCCAATCAAAATAACGGTATCCCTGAAATCTACCAATGATCTACGAGGAGTTTTCCCAAATATTATTTCCGGATTTCAAAGATCGGCCATATTGAAATCCAGAACAAAATCCAAACAGACAAAAACATGAAATTCAAAGGAGTTACCCAAGAGATCGTTAGATTTCAGGACTACACAATAAGAATTCAATATGCATTAAGTAAATATTCAAGGATTATGATAAATCTCACTATAATAATTATGGATTTTAACTTGAAAGTCACAAAGTGGCAGATTTCAAATAATGGCGCCACGAAAACTTCTGCTAAAAGTGAAATCCAAACTAGTCACTGGAATTTTACTGTCAAAGGTGAGAATTTATTAAAGTTATGATTATATTTCAATATATTTATGATTAAAGTTTGTCCTTATGACCATTAGCAGGAATTTCAACAGGTTAGTAATATGTTTTCTTTAAAAGTCCAAATTCAGTCCATGGATTTCAGGATTTCTCCAGGATTTCAAGTAAGTCTATTATTTACATTGTAGATTAAGGCCCAGAAGAACAATAAAAAGGATCATACCCTTACAGTACCCTTTTTTTTGTTAGTGCTATGTATGTATGTATGCCAGGCCTGCCAAATCACCGGATTTTATCCGAAATCTCAGGATTTTTAGTTACTTCTCCGGATCACCGGATTTATAGTCAAAATCTCCGGATTTCTACGAAATTGCAAACATATAGATTAATTGAACCTAATTTTAAAGTTGTGCAATGAACGTAGCCTAATAGTTATTCTTCTGCAGTCGCACATTTCCTGTTTATTCCGAGATAACGAAGACGTGGTCAGTGACATGCTGCCTCAGTGCCTCTAGCACAATAATAGAATAACCGCGTGTCATAAACTAAACAAGGTCCTCGATGTGACACCTGCCTTTTTATATTTCCATTGCATGCTCATTCTAATGTTGGTAAACAGGTCTTAACAGGTTTAACAGAAAGTTAAAAAATGAATGATAAAAATAGACTTAAGTCATTTTAAAACAAGTTCTTCGACCATTTCTAAAAAAATCGGCAAACTTCATTTATAAAATTCGTTTAAGAATATATTTGTAAAGAAGGACATGAGAAAAATATCATCATTATCATCATCGTCGTCATCATCATCATCATTTTTGTAGAGTCACAGTCATAGTGAACAGCAGCAATAAGACATTAAAAGAAAAACAACATCATCACCATCGTCGTCGTCATCATCATTGACATATTCTGACAAAATCTCCGGATTTTCAATGAAGAAGTTTTGGCAGGCCTGGTATGCCATTGCATAGCGTCTTATTTGAAATTGATAATTTTTTAAACCCATGCTTTTTCCTCTCTACTTTTTGTCGTGTAGGTTGGCCGTGTTATCTTGGATTGCCTATTCTTGATATCATAATTCGCATTTTTTATGGCGAGCTAAAACCAAATGGCTTTTATCATATATGCTCTAAGCCTTGTGCGAAACACATATCTAAAATGTTTTTGCGCGTATCATTGATAATATAATCGCAAAGGATTCAAGACGAAGAACGGTTTAGCAAACTAGTTCAAACAATTTTAAAGGAATCGTTCCTTTTTATTTTTGTCATAGGAGTATATTGCCGAACAGTAACACAAAACCGTATCTCATTGTGTATTTTGACTTTAAATTCCCTCATGTTTTTATTAGAATGAATAGAAGGCACACTTGAAGTGAAAAGTTAAAAATGATACATTTACATTTTAAACTTGATTTCGGCAGTCGGGAAAAGAAAAACAAGGTCAATGCGTATCTAAATCAATGACATCAAATGATAGAAAACATATTTGATTATTTTTCTTTGATAATTTATTATCGAATAAGTGTAAAACGTGTGTATTTCGTTTGTGTATTAAGATTTATATATCGTCGCTACCGTAAGAGCATATAAGCGACGCCTCCAGAAAAAAATATTAGTAATTTAGGTCTTTTAAGGATAGTGCAATGAACGGGGATCGAACCTTTGATACCTGGACTGAGAGCCAGACGTGCTTACTTCTGAGCTTATGTTTTATGTGTAATAAATCTTTACCGTCTCTATTTATGCTGAAAAGTTTACCTTAGCAAAACAGATACTACCAAACGTTTAAATTGGCTATAATTTAACCGGTCGATATTGCCACGAGTGGGAAAGCGGAACTAAATTTGTGTTGTTTCTTGTTTCATGCGAATTGATTTGCTGCACGCTTTTACCCGCGGTAAAAGTGAACCAAGAAACGAGAATAAGGAAACAGTTACACTTACAATGCGGCACAGGACATTGTCTCTGGACAGGCTGTCCATCAACTTTCTTCCCTTCTGTATCAATAGCAACAAATGCGGTGAATTTCGACACAACGTTCCCATGTAAACTCAGATCAATTATCTTCTGACGAGCAGCTCGATCATCTGTCGCTGTTAAACGAAAAGACAGTTCACCTGTAATTTTACCAATAGTTTATCGATTGCGTTAAGGGTTGGCGGAGAAAACGATTGCTGAACACTTTACAGTTGCAGGTTTTGCAATATTCTTTGGAAACGTGTTGGTCAGCATGTTGATACCATTTGTTGTATCTGTACTGTTATTAATCACGCTCTTTGCACGATATTTATATTTGTGCGCTCAACCCGGGTCTATGCGGCGTGGACAGTAATATACATTTCCATTGCTTCTCTTGAAAATGCTCAATCAACAGTCTCCGACGTGTCACGTGCAAATTTGGCAGCTATTTTGAAGGTAAAGATCAAGGTGTGACTTTGAAGCAAAATCATGTCCGGCCCAAAACTTACTTGTTGTTTTTTTGGAACTCGCATTTTAAAATTATTTGACAGAGAAGATCGTCATATCGTGATCACGTGCGGCGCGCAACATTCGGGTCGTTAGCTTTTCCCCTCTCTACTTTTTGGCTGTGTGGGGAGGCTGTGTCTGCTGAATGTGGTGCATATTTCACTTTTTTTTAAGTCAATGTCACATCGTGACTTTGAAGCAAAATTGTGTCCGCTCTACAATTTAGTTATATATATAGTTGGTTTATAAAATTATTACAAAAAATGATTGGCATATCTAGACGACGTGTCAATTGAAACATTTGGGTCTCTACCTTGAAGGTCAAGGTCACAGCATGACCTCGAAGTAAATTCGTGTCCGGTCCATAACTTTGTTATTTATAGTTGGATTCTAAAATCATTTCACAGAAATGATCACCATCGAGAAGACGTGTCTCCCGCATCATTTCGGTAGCTAACTTAAAGGTCAGGGTCAAAGTGAGGCTTTGAAGCAAAATCATGCCCTGTCCATAAATTTGTTATTTGCATGCGCATTTTGAAATTATTTGACAGAAATGATCGTTATGCTCCCTAAATGAAAAATCGACAAAATTTAACTTTATTGTTATACAAATAACCGTTTTTTTTGTGTGAGGAAAATACCCATTCGGGGAGCATCATCCATCTTCGGCGGTCTTTTGTTTAAGTAAATCGTAAGACAGTACATGTGTACTTAAAACCTGATTAAACATATGCGTTCGACGCATAGTGTGTCCGTTTCTTTTGTTGATTTGTTTGTGGTGTCTTATTTGAAATTGGTATTCTTAAAAACAGTTGCTAGCTTTTCCTTTCAAGTTTTCCTCGCTGCGTGGGAAGCCTGTGATTTTTAGTGTGGCGATTCATGATATGTATATTTTACTTTTTTATATTGCGCTACGATCTACTGCGTAACAAAGCGACCCAGCAGTCTCAGCCTCGTTCTGAAAACCGGAGAAAGCGGGATCCACAGAAATACGTATCACAAAGATTTTGTAAAACTGATCTATTTCACACCGCCCACCGTGATGGGAACTAGCGAATTTACAGAGAAATTTACAGAAACTCGCCTTCAAGAAGTTTAATCTGCGTCTTTGTGGCCAGACGATGAACAGGAGCCGATAAGCTTATCTCTTTCGTTTCAGAGGATATGAACTTCAATTTGTACTCCACAGGAATACCACACCGCATTCCACTCAATGTCAAGGCGCCTGAAGTATCCCCTGCCTGTAATAGAACAATACCACAATCATACACTCTCAATCGCCAGAAATATCCCCTGCTTGTTTAAGAACAATACCAGAATCATACACACTCAATCGCCAGAAATATTTCCTGCCTATTATAGAACAATACCACATCATACACACTCAATCGCCAGAAATATCTCTTGCCTGTAATAGAACAATGCCACAATCATACACACTCAATCGACTGAAATATTCCCTATCTGTAAAAAAAAACATTACACAATCATACACACTCAATCGCCTGAAATATACCCTGTCTGTAACAGAACAATACCACAATCATACACACTCAATCGCCTGAAATATCCCCTACCTGTAATAGAACAATTATACCACAATCATACACACTCAGTCGCCTGAAATATCCCCTGCCTATTATAGAAAAATAGCACAATCATACACACTCAATCGCCAGAAATATCTCTTGCCTGTAATAGAAAAATACCACAATCATACAAACTCGTACTAAACAAATGAACACAATCTTTTTTGAGACCAATTAAAAACAATAGGCTCGCACATAAGCGTTCGTCACGACAAAAACATAGGAATACCATAATTTGCCACGTTTAGACAAAAAAAGTTAAATCATGTTGAAAATAATTAAAGTGCGTATTGCGTGGAGTAACTGTCAATCGAAATCAGATACTTGTCCAAATAAATTTCATTTAAAAACTTTTAAAAGACCAATGTCTCCCCGTACTTCCCTTCAGTGTAGTCATCAGTTTCATTTTATTCCCTTGCGTTCAAACAATGCAGAATGTCAAGCATTGTGGATGGTAGTAAATGTACAATGTATATGGCACTATCATTTTATTGGTGATATGGATGGTATATGTCTGTCTCTTGCATAGTTGGCTAGATGCGGCCGCGGATTTGTATGGGTTCGGGGTTTCATTTAATAAGTTCCTTTCCACTTTCTATACTTACTAACGGCTTTTTAACGCTTTGTAAAATAGCAAATACAATAAATCTTTCTCCAGCGGAGATGAGGGTCGGATATTCTGTAGGAATGCAAACAGGGGTAACATCCTTCGGCAAATCCCAAGAAAGCGATAGCTCCGATACTGCTGGCTGCATGGCACACTTCAGTAAAGACATAACCTATATGAAACAGTACAAATGAATAACATTTGAACATAAAATATGTATATATTTCATACAAATGTATGCTTTAAGAAACAATTACATATCTTATTAACTTGCATTTATGCGAAAAGTTGACATGTGTTAAATGTAAGAAAACCGACGAAAAAGAAACTTTGAAGGACGCCAAACACGACAAATGTCAAACTATTGCAGACTCGGTTCGATGGAGACTGTTCATAAGCACTAATGGAAATGCATATTACAGCCCATGGCGCCTAGACCCGGTGAACAATAAAACCTTTGTGAAAAAAAAACAAACCTTAACACTATGATCCATAAAAAATTTGAATTTTCTACCTTCGCTTGAATCCGCTCTCCACTTCTCACAAAATCAGCTTTTCCTTTACCATTTCTTGCAATACCATTGACTAGAGATGTAGACGCCCCTTCTCCGATTCCAAGGGAAAATACTCTAGTGTTAAAGAATTATGAAAAGATATCATCATATGTTAAGCCTGTCTCACACAGAACACGGTTGGGCACACGGTTTCAATACGGTATACTCGGTTATACACGGGTTGACTGGTACGAATATTGAGCCCCAACCGTACCTGGGGATGAGTTAGTAGGATTTAGGCTCGAATGTAGCACGAGTATGTACGAACAAAGCACGGATATACTCGGTCAAGCAAGGTTTGTCACGGTTTGAACACGATTTGCAAACGATTTTCATACGATTGTTGTACAGTTCCAAGTACGGTCTAGTACGGTCTGTTACGGCCTACTACGATTAAACACGACTTTACTCGATTAACTGGACATTTACAGGGTTTACATACGGTCCCACCGACTTTTCTTCGAGTTATATTCCATACGATTTATATACGATATTGACAGGGTTGAGCTCACTCGTGAAGTGGACTTCATGTGCGGTTGTATATAGGGTCTCGTACGGTCTCACACGGTCTCTCACGGTCTTGTACGATCACTAATACGATCATACACGGACATGGCACCCGTGCCAGTTTTTTTAAAGTTTTAAAAATCATACACGGCTTTCACGGATACACTCGAATTGCCCGAGTGTAACTCGGATAAGGCCACGGCTGGTTCGGTTGTGTGTACGGTTTACACGGGTGGCCAACCGTATAAGCCGTGTGTTCTGTGTGAGACAGTCTTTAGGTGTTCCACTATAAAATATTTAACTGTTTTATTTTCATATATGACCAAAGAACTCAAAACATATCAAAAACAAACTTTGTTTGAAGACTTTATGTTCTTGGTTTTTTTACATTGAAAATAGAGCAGAGGATGCTAAAAGTGCTCAGAGCAGTGCAAGAGAGTAATACATGTATATGTTTTCATTTTGGTTTTCGAACGCATATAAATACTGCATTAATTATTTACTCCATGGAACATGACAGTTATCCACGGGCGAACAGTTAAGATCCGCCGGCACATCGATGTGCAGTGTAGAAGGTACGGATTTGCCGGCTGATTAGGATCCTCACTGTTCGCACATGCGATAAAGCCCGTATGTATGGAGTGAATGGTAAAAACAAACATTATAACCTTGTGCTTTGTTTTTTTTTACTCTGTTCTCCGACCAGAGCAAGGACGCTGTTCGTGTTGCTTACTTCTCCATCAGTCAGGATAAACACCTACAACAATGTGTGTGGCATCAACTACACTTTATGTTCGATATATCGACCACTATAAAATAATATTTGTTGGAAACAGTTTTGGAAAATATTGCTCATTTGATAGAAAATAATTTTGGATATCTAACTGTGTATAAATCAGTTATGCGAATAACGTTCTCGAATTGAATTGTTCATTCCGATGACTTCAAGTTATTCGAATGTCAGGAATTTTCATATGAATAATTTATATAATATATAAATACATTTATGTACAGCTAGTTTGTTTGTTTTTTCTTCAAAAGATAATTAACGCTTTTGAAGTTTTAGTTACAAAATGACATGTAAATGTGTAAATAAGAAAAACGATTGAACACGCTTTCTATATATCCACACGCACAAAATACAACATTCCCGCAAGCAAAACATAAAGAGATATAGATGGCATAAGTGTATTATACTATCACTTAAAAAGTTACCACGAACAGTTAACGAAAAGAGAAACAGATGGTTAAAGCCTTTGAACGGTCAGAGGCAAAACATACTTACACTAAAACATGAGTTTTAGACCAGTTCCAAGGTTCACCAACCTCACACTTAAGTTTCAATGCGCATATAAATACATATAAAATGAACAGAAACAGAAACAAAAATAAACTATAAAAAAGAGAAACAGAGGGGCTACCTTCGAGGACAAGTGGGATGTTGGTGCAAACAAGAAACTGGTTTCAACCACAGTAGCAAATTGCTTTTCTACTGAGTGTTCCAAGGCGTTAAGCACCAAAGTTCTCAATTGTTTGAGGTGTCTTATTTGATATTTATTATTTTATAAATCCGTGCTCTCTTTTCCTCTATGCTTTTTGGCTATGTGTAAAGACTATAATTTCCGACTGCTTTTTTTTATATTCATATTTCAATTTTAGAACGGTCAGTGGCAAAGCATATTGCATAAGAAACATAGAAAAAAATTATAAATCCAACTTACACTTCTATCATACTTCGGTATGAAATTCATTCCGAATACTTCTTTTAATGCAGGATATATTTCTGTCCCTCCCATGTCGGCACCCATTCCCTCAATACCGTTTATAGCTTCCTCTAAATTCTGCTGACTGTACCTTTTGCTCTCCCTTGCGTTAAAGTGAAGGGATATTTTTTAATAGTGTACATTTACATACAGAATTTAATTTAGTAGGTTATAGATAAAAGTAGTGTTCGAAAAGTTTCGACAAAAGTTCCATATCGCTTTCAAAATTAACATTTTAATGAAAATTCCTCCAAGACATCAATATATACATATATTTTAATATATTACAAAACGCAATATTCTATTGTCGCTAAAGCAAACTTCAGAAAGTTCATAGATTCAGAAATACCAACTTAAGACACGAAAGCTTTACATCAAGACAATCTTAACAATATTATATTATGTAGAAAAGGAAAGGAAATTATACACCCAGGAATAAAGTTTGTTGTTATGTTGCTTCAAAGTATTAAAAGAAGTATAACGAGTCCAAAACGAGTCCAAAATCCACTGTGTAAAAAGTTAATTAATCTTTTATTGCCAAGAAAAATTGCAAGATATGATTTCAATTCTTTAAAAAAGGTTCAGCCAATTAATCTAGAGCATATATACAAAAAATATATGTTTCTGTTACAATACGGCAACTGTTAAGTTTAAGTTTGGATGAAAGTTGAAGAAAATTTTTTAATCGGTAAGATGCGTTTCCTAAAAGGATAAAATCAAGGGGCTCTATCTAATTTGGGATTGTACATTGTTTACTGATCATATTATTTACAATAACTTAAATGTAAATTTTTTACAAAGCTACTCACGAGAACAGTAATGTGAAGTTTGATCCAAAACTGACGATGTTGAAATAACAATCAGTAGGTAAACTCTTTAGAAATAGAAGCAAAGCTTGCTTGGCGTTCTGAATCTTTGAACCATCCATGCTTCCTGAAATATCAGAGGACTACTTATCACTTTTAAAACTGTGTTCATGTGATGGATTAATTGTTTGAAGTCAAATTAATTTAAGATCAAATATTCACAATTAAAAATAAAATACGAAATAAACGGTTTCATAATTTTTCCTGCTCCTTTTTATATCTTGCTATCTGTAAAAATAAATTGATTTACGCTTTTTACTAAAATATTTCGAATTTACTTGTAAAGCTCAATGCAAATAATCGAAAACTCATTTGAGATCGATGCAAACATTAATTAACTGGATACCTTAAAAATTAGTTATTCTCAACAGATTACGGCTCGGGGTATGATTTTTTTTAATAAATTAAATGAAAATTACCTGATCTATCTATGAGAAATATGTATTCTCCACCAGTTGCCATGGTTACTTGTTCAAGATTGGGATGAAAACTAACCATTAAGATATCCTCTTTTAATAAACCAGCTGCAATAACAAAAACATACGCCGTCTTTCAATTTAAGTGCGCTTATTAGTTGTTTAACCCTTTCCTGTATAGATACACATCCGTGCCATCTGATCAGGATCTAAACTGTTCGCTTTTTATTCATTAGGATATTTCTGACCAAAATGCGACCAGTGCAGATCCTGAACAGACGGCACGGATGTGCCGGCTGATCTGGATCTACACTAGTCGCACATGCGTAAAAATGCAAAAAAAAGGAAAGGGTTAAAAGCAATCTTATCAGACAGAGCAGTTGTTTATTTTCTTTAGTTTGTTAGTTGATGTTAAAATCTATTTAACACAAACTTATACTTATATCTGGCAAGTATTTATCTTTTGAACCGGAAATCGGTGTAATCAACCTTCAAATTTCGTGTGTATATGAAAAGGGAACAGTGAAAGCCGCCAGACACTACATCAAACTAGGGCCAAAGATCATAACACTCTGGAGTCAAACCTCAGATCTTAATCATTAGATTGGCTGAAATGGAGAGCAGTTTTTGGCAAAGGTTTGATTGAATTGTTTATGGTCAGTAATGGACCGTTTAGCCTCCTGATTAGCCGAGCGAAATTCAGTATTTAACAACGTAAACAACACAAATTGTGATCCATCACTAACGATTATGTGCATATGATGGTGATTATGCAATCTTTAATGCCGTACATTGTATTTTAATGTTCAGACAATGACATGAGATATAAGAATATTATTCCTGTGTATCACAGAGAACGCAAACGGCAAAAATTGAAATGCAGTAGTAATGATGCTTAAAAACCAAAAATACGAGAAAGTCATTGATTACGACAAATATCACAATATTGCTACTTGGTTTATTTAGCCTGTTCGTAGACAGCAATGGATATGCATATTTCTATCAACGCAACCTAGACACGGGTTGAGCGCTTCTCAATATTAACACAAATACATTTTTCTTGCCTTTAAAACGATTACTGATATTAGTAACTAATTACAGTACTGATTAAATGTACTGGGCGACTTTTCACAGCCCCCAAAGGGCAAAAACAACGCTATAAAATGAAGAGAGATCATCTTTACGGTAATGGCAGCAAGTCTATACATGTCGACCTTAAAAGTCATTGATCAAGTCATTGTTTTTTATTACAATAATATTAACTCACACCAACCAAAATATATTAATAAATGTAACAATGACATATGAACAAAGTTCAGACTTGTATTTTGTTCGCTGATACATCTGTATTTTATGACAGATAAATGCAGATGGTATTTATTATTGCTTTGTGTTGTTTGTTTCAGGATTGATTGCGCAAAACAACTATCAATGTAATATCTACTTGTTGAATAAATACCAACCGGCTTGTGAGTTTCCATGTTCAAGCACTACCTGTGGAGCAAAAAGTTCCTCATACTGAACCAGAAACTGCAGATCATGGTCAAACTTGAATTTCTCGCCCAGGCAAACCTGTTGAATTTTAAATGAACAGTATTTCTTGACTTTTTAAACAAATATATACCATATTTTAAACTATAATATTATTAAATAACTTTCATAACTTATCTTTCATTTATAAAGTTCTGTTCATAAATTAAACTATTTTGTGACGTTTCAAATATTTTTCTATCTGTAAAATAACAACAGTTTTCAACATTTACGTGCAAGAAAGGTTAACATACGAATTCAGTTTACCCAATGTCATGGTCCTTTTTTCCGTAACAGTTGATAATACCATCTGATACGGACATTTATAATTCGGTATTTTGACAAAGGTCTGTTTTCGGTGAGCCAATATATGTTCATAACCATTATGATATTCATTGTTAAACGAGTCATCTACATCAAGATAAAACGAGGCTGTTTAATAATTTCAGTTTAAAATGATCACGAATGATGTATTCTATTTATCACATAACCTTAACAAGAGTGCCAAACTGACACAAAATACGCCCGTCAAAATGCTGATCATCAAAGTTGCGTAACGATCCGATGAAAATTATTCGACTTGGAGAGCAGATACCGCTAATTCAGTTTTTGGACAATTCAAGGGCCATAATTCAGGAGTGCCTGGGGGGATTCGGCAGGTTATAGAACTTGGTCGAGATATTATGCCCACCAACATATTCACCAAGTTTGATAAAGACCGGATGAACTTGGTCGAGATATTATGCCCACCAACATATTCACCAAGTTTGATAAAGACCGGATGAAAACTCTTTGACTTAGAGAGCGGAAACAGAAATTTTGGACAATTTAAGGGCCATAATTCAGGAGTGCCTTGGGGGATTTGGCTGGTTATAGAACTTGGTCGAGATTTTATCCCCACCAACATATTCATCAAGTTTGATAAAGATCGGATGAAAACTCTTTGACTTAGAGAGCGGAAACCATGTGGACGCCGCCCGCCCGCCCGCCAACCCGCCCGCCCGCCGCAGGTGTTTCCATAATACGTCCCGTTTTTCAAACGGGCGTATAAAAATCGAGTAATTTCCAATTATTGTCCGTTTCTGTCGCTTAGTTCTAGCGAAACTGACACCTGCGTAATTCGGTCCTATCAGGTGTTACACAATCTAGTCCCGACGAAATATTTTCTCCTACTCTTGTCCCAGTTGCCAAAACAAAATAGTAAAATAGAAATCATTTTAACTGTACTCGAGTCTAGAATGATAACAAAACAAGTATCTTGTGAAGTCGTTTTATAAATCGAGCTACATGACGTCTTTTTGTGTAAACTTTAATAACGGCATATGGCAACATTGTATTTTTGCTGGATGAACGATTTAATGATTTGGATAGAAAACGTGTTTTATCTGTTTCTCTTTTGTTCTGCGGGTGTTGTACTGTCAAATCGTTGTTTTTTTTAAACGATGTCGGTGTCTGGGCAATTTTGTTTTCGAGTTCGTCAGAATGTGAATGGCTTTGTTTCTGTTTTTGAATTTCATGAAAAATAAACAACCGAGTGACAGACTATCGCTGCCGTACGGAAAAATCAAGATGTAATGAATTTACATTTTCGTGGATATGATACGATCATTATAAGGGATGCTTAATTTCCTTACAGAAGTTGAGTGTTTGCCTGAAGTGGTCAGATGGCGAAAGTAAGTCTTTTTATGAAGCTTTGTTGGTTAAGTGGATGAATAGTGATTCGGCTATTTAACCAGTTATATATCAAAATTATATGAGGCATGTTACTACACTAATACACTGGAAGTTATGTGATAACCATGTAATATACATGAGCAGGCTTGTAAGAAAATGGAATTACATTCATAGACTAAAATCCATACGCAGACCTCTAAATAAGAATGGCCGACATTAGGTTCGCTTTGGTGCACCGAAGAACTGCTTCACAATCAATATGATTATTTCTACAATGTCTAAATAATATACGATGTTGCTCACATGGACTAGTATTTACAACTGAAAAAGCAACCAAATGATAAAAGAGAACATTTGATTTCCCTGTCGAAAGAATTATATTTATACCTTCGCGATATGTCTATCCTTTTCAATTTTTACGTCTAGCATGCATTTTTCTGAGGTCACAGACACAATTTTGTAGTATCCTTGAATAGTAGCGGCCATCTTGAATTCATAAGGTATTCGGTTCGGAGGAACATATGTGGCACCCTCAGCTGATACCGTACTTCCACCATCTTTTAAAAATTTTATTTTATTATCAAATGGTATAACACACGGTGAAACATTTAACTTTGTTTTATGAATTTTCCGTTGCTTTGAAGTTCCAAACAGTCAAATGTAAAAACAAAAGTCTCATATATTCAAATATGAATTTGAGGAAGATGGTCTTTTTAAGATTTTTGTGTAGAAATATATTTTTATAATACTAGAAAATGTGATTTTAAGTATAATATTTGCAATATAATTTATACATGGTGGTCCAATAAAATATGACTTGTATTCAAACCTTGTATAAGCGAGCCACGTCTCGGTAAAAGAGGTCTTAGGTGATATATACATGTCTTTATTACATATGTTAATGCTAATGGTAGAAAAGAATCGAATCAACAATTATTACTTAAAATAAGTTTTAAATTCCATTACCAATTGTGTTTCTATATTAAATATTTTATCGGCGAAAAGTATAATTAGCATGTCTACTCCCAACTTTATGACGTCGTTTAAAGGTAATTCTTGTTCCGGAAGACATGTTCGCATGTTGCGACTTATATTACCTGGTGAGTATCTTGGATTGAGTACAGTTGGGAGTGTGAATCTTATTTTCCCATCATGCTCCTGAGGGAGGTCAAGAACATATTTCATCACCAACGCGGCCTCGCATTTTGGCGGCAAGTTTCCCAGCATGCAACTGAAAATATCTCCGGTAGAGTTGTCCTCCTTGAGCAACATGGCTGTCTTACCATGATCTCTTGCATCTCGATATGTCTGTTTAGCCTGAATTGTATTGAAATAGCTATGAACCGATCAATAAAATGTTATTGTTTTTAATACTTAAAGTAACACACTTTCATTAGTTTTAAAAGTACTCTAATTATATTTGATACTCGTCGAAGAATGAGGTATTCTTAAACTTGAGACACTCCTCGCGAGCAAAACAATAGAGAGAAATAGAGAGCGTATGTGTATTATACGAATACCAAAAATATACCACAAACAATTAACAAAAAGAGAAACAGAGGGTTTTAGCCTTTGAACCGTCAACACAGGTAAATAATGAATCCAACTTTCTCATACTTAGGTATCAAATTCATACTGAATATCTCTTTTTATGCAGGTTACAATTCTGTCTCTCCCATACTGGCAGCCATATTGGGTCGTATAATGAAGTATTCTTGAACTTGAGAAATAACATTGTGTTACAAAACAACAGAGTAAAGATTGTATATCAGGAATGGCCACATCGAGAAGACACAGGCTTCAAACTGCCAAAAGGAAGAGTAAAAGAGAGCATGGGTTAATACGGAGATCAGTTTTAAACAAGGCAGTCGGAACGACAGCAATATCCCCCGCCGCAGATGTGAATGTGGGAAAGGTTATGGATGGTTAAGAGCAAATTAACAATAGCTCTGGGCAACGGGCAGGCAGGTGGAAGCCAATTCAAGTGTAAGGGTATGTCATGTCAGATAAGTTTCAGAGTATTGGCCTGCTCAAACACAACAGGCGGCCTTGACCTTGAGCCAGCCAGGTTCGAACATAGGTTCTGCACATCATCTTGATGGGCTGAACATTTCACTTAAGTTTCATGATATTCATTCCAGGGGTTCAGAAGATATGAACAGGACACGTAATGCATGGTTCAAATCTTCAAACGCCACTGGTGACCTTGATATTTAGCCAGCCATGTTGGAACATGGGTTCTGCATGTCGTCTTGATGGGAAGAACATTTGACTAAAGTTTCATGTAATTCATTCTAGGGGTTAAAAAGTTATAGACCAGACACAAAGCATGCAACTTTCATGAAATTCCTTCAAGGCTTTTCAAAAAACACTACTGGTGACCTTGACATTGAGGCGGCCATGTTGAAACATGGGTTCTGCACGTCGACTTCATTGGGAGAACGTTTGACTAAAGTTTCATAAAATTCCTTCTTAGGGTTGAAAAGTTATGGACTGGACTGGACACGAAATATACTCAAACACCACAGGCGGCCTTGACCTTGATCCAGCCAGGTTGGAACATGGGTTCTGCACATCATGTTCATGAACTGAACATTTCACTTAAGTTTTATGATATGCATTCCAGGGGTTCAGAGACCTCCAATTAACTTGCCAGTTTGTGTATATACACTGTATACAGCTGAAGCCTTTCTTAAGAGGTCGCAAACATTGCAAATGGCGAAGACAGGCTCAAATTTCAAAAATGAATTTTGGGGGAAATACTTATTGCCACCTAGATTTTAGTAAAGAAATGTATTTAGCTATGGATGTTGTAAATGTTTGCAAACTCAATTTAGTCTAATTCATTTTCTTATTACCAAGCACATACTAACACAAAAAAAGCATCGTTTGCATGAAAACTCTGAAATTCATGAACAATATACCAAAGCAACTCTTACCTGAAATAAGTATATGCTGTTCTACAATGTTTAGTGCCAATTCGTCAAAATAATGTTAGGGGTTTCAAGAAATTCAAGGAAAACTTACTTCCTGGTTCAAAGTGAAAGTGAAAGTGAATTTAGGAAGTAAGTTTTCCTTGAATATCTTGAAACCCCTAACATTATTTTGACGAATTGGCACTAAACATTGTAGACCAGCATAAACTTATTTCAGGTATGAGTTGCTTTGGTATATTGTTCATGAATTTCAGAGTTCTCATGCAAATTGTTTCCTTTGTTTTAGTATGTGCTGGGTAATTAGAACATGAATTAGACTAAACTGAGCTTGCAAACATTTACTACATCCATAGCTAAATCCATTTATTTACTAAAATCTAGGTGGCAATAAGTATTTCCCCCAAAATTCATTTTTTGAACTTTTAGCCTGTCTTCGCCATTTGCAATGTTTGCGATACCTTAAATTTAGTATTTTAGTAAAAAAATTTAGAATGTGCTACAGATTTTTTATTTTTTGTTGTTGTTGTTGTTGTTGTTGTTTTACTTACAAACAGTGAATAAAATATTCAGAAAAGCCTGATTTTCAAAGTGCTATAAAGTAAGAAAGTTTATTTGGTCAGTATCCATAGAAAATGAATATTTACCCTATAAAATCTTCCAGAGCAAAGTTCTTATTATTGCATAAAACAGACCTAAGCAGCAAAGTTCATTAGGTCATTGACCAGCAACTGGAGGAATAAACTCTGATAATGCATCCTAATAACATCCTAATTAAGAGAAAAAAATTATAATCCTCAGGGCGGGGCCCCTGGGCAATTCAAGATTATGATCTTAATAATTCTAGTAGACATCATCAATATCAATATTCATACCAAATTTGATGACAATCGGACAAAAATGTTACCTCTAACAAAATTTTTACTTTAATCTGACCTAGTTACCTAGTTTTTGACCCAAGATGACCCATTTACGAACTTGACTTAGATATTATTGAGATAAACATTCTGACCAAGTTTGCAGAAGATCAGATAAAAATATGAGACCGCTAGAGTGCGGACAACAATTGTGAATAGACGACGGACGAAGGGCGATCACAAAAGCTCACCCTGTCACTATGTGACAGGTGAGCTAAAAACACTACTGGTGACCTTGACATTGAGGCGACCATGTTGGAACATGGGTTCTGCACATCATGTTCATGAACTGAACATTTCACTTAAGTTTCATGATATTCATTCCAGGGGTTCAGAAGAACTGGACACAAAATGCAAACACCTCTGGTGACCTTGACATTGAGTCGGCCATGTTGGAACATGGGTTCTGCACGTCGTCTTGATGGGGAGAACATTTGACTAAAGTTTCATGAAATTCCTTCTAGGGGTTGAAAAGTTATGGACCGGACACGAAATGTGCGCGCACGGAAGGACGGACGGACAGACGGACGGACGGACGAAGACCATTCCTATATCCCCCAGCCGCTATGCGGCGGGGGATTAAAAGACACCACAAACAACAAATGAAATGAGAACGGTCAGTGGCAGAACAATTTGTCACTTGGTGGTTTAAACCTTGTTCTATGGTGTACCAGCCTTACACTTGCCCCAACAGTTTCTCATTTAAACGAACAAGTACACGTTATCTTATAGAATTAGCTCCAACAGATCCATCAACTCGGCGATGTTGCATGCAAAAGCACATAAACATGGAGTAAAATAAAAGGAATTGAAGAAACAGATCGAGCTTCTTAGCTGTAAAATATAAACCCCGTAACCCCGTTAGACGTTAAACGTGGGGCATGACCTAGAGAACTCTCTCTCTCTCTCTCTCTCTCTCTCTCTCTCTCTCTCTCTCTCTCTCGCTCTCTCTCTCTCTCAGGCTGGGTTTGTGTATTTCACGTTACGAGTGTTTATGTAATTGTGAACAAGCAAAAAGGTAAGCTTACTTAATTGAGTTGTATCTGAATAAGTTCATAGCGTAACTGGACACTTGTTTACGTAATTCGACACTTTTTAAGATAATTAGGTAACATTTCGTGAACAAATCGCGGCGCGATTCAAGACTGATATAATCTTCCGCGTTTTAGATATATGTCTGATTGCAAAAAACAATATTATGTACATATTTAAGTTTGCACCGTATTGTGGGTTAAATATCAGCGTATTTTCACACATAGCGACATTCATCACTGTTTATTGTTTATTAAAGATGTTCAATAAAGCTCTAAGTCTCGTGATTTTACTTTTCGTTTTAATTCAATTCAGTTTCAATTCATTTGGAGTGTCGTGTCAGGAAAATATTTGAAATGTCGATTTTGAAATTTTTAATCCTTACTAAATATTTAACATTCAACCTGTGATTGTCAATTACGGCAGGATTTGCACACAGTTAATATGTTATCAGAATTATAAAATAGAATGTTGTATTTTCTGCATTTTAGATAAATACAATAATTTTAAAGCATTTTTTTCTGCAGGTGAAGTGTTAATTATAGTATTTTTATGTCTTTTTCCTGTTTGTAGAGTTTTTCGTTATGTTTTCAATAAATGCTGACCAATCTGCACACACATGTACTGGCAAATAAACGTACATAAAAAAAAGGATCTGTATTCACTTTTCGCCACACGATCACAAATGGCGAAAATTTAACGGGCGAAAGGAAGACCAAAGCAGTTTGTGCCAAAATGGCGAAAATATCAAGACGCCAAAACATCATAAAATACGGTATTCGTGATATCAGCCCGACCGTAGAAAGTAAAAGAAAATTTGAATTTTAAAACTCTTTCGACAAACAAACCTAATACGTCGATAAAATGAGAATTTACTTGCCATAAAAAGTAAATATTCCAGCATAGCATATTTCATTTCCAAATATCGCTAAAAAGTGAAATATGCATATTCGGACACATCCAGCACACAGTCTCCACACATAGCCAGAAGATAGAGAGGAAAAGAGAGCGTGGTATAATAATGATCAGTTTCAAAATAGACGCCACAAACAATTAACGAAAGTGAGAACCTAAGGCGTTACCTCCTTGGAACGGTCAGTGGCAAAACAATTTGCCACTGGGGGTTTAAACCAGGTTCTAGGGTGCACCAACCTCACACTTGCCCCAACAGGTTCTCATATGAAGTACAACGAGTATTGGTGAAATAACCCCAATCCATCCATCAGCTCAATAATGTTGCATTCAAAAGCACAAATACATAAAACACCAGAACAAATAGCAACAAATTTTGAATGTTTTCGATTTTTTTTCCGTTAAAAAAATAGAGAGACCTCAGATTATGGTGTTGTGGAATTTACCTGCTCTTTTTCTTGTATTTCCGCTTTGATATGTCGTCCTTGGATTTCAGCCTCAAACTGGAACACTGCGCTTCCTTCGTCAACAGGGAATGTAAACGTGGCCTCAATAGGATCATTCTCCTCATTGTAATAGGTCAAGGTCGAGGATACCTCAGCTACATATCCTGTGATGTGTATGTCGATCCAGACGGACTTCAATGGTACTGTTAAGAAGGTTAATTTTTTATCGACGACAATGACAAAGCTATATCACATGACATTTGCATGGTATGGTGGGTTAATTATAAATATAATTGTAGAATTTGGTTAAAGTCGTAGATGAAAATAGTGTACATGTAAAATCAATGACTAATATTAAAGCAATGTTATATTATACAAAAAGTCACTATCAAACCGCAAAAATAATACATTTTACAAAAGAAATTTATTCTAATATTTACCAATTCGATCATCTTTAGTATTTAGTCCCAGAAGCTTAGTTTGGCTGCCTCGTCCTGCCATCTTCCCTCCGTGAATCACTCCGCATTGATTTTTAAATCAGGAAGATAAATTAATACTAACGTTCTTCACAAACACGTGAACGTAAAATACCATCCAGCCATCCGTGACAAATATTTATTTACACTTTGAACAGTCTAAGTAAGTTTTTAATCAAAGTTATGTACTACAGAGAACTAAGCAACGGACGGTTCAATAGGATTATACTTTCGCCACATGAGCAAAACGCACACAAAACCACTGAGGGCGAAGATGAAACCTTTCCCTTTGATATGCAGTGACCGTGCCATTTTATAGCGTTTAGAACTCATAGAAGTAATAAGGTAATAAGAACGCATACACACTTCATCAAGACATTTTTAAAAACAACAATTTCCTTTGTTCATATGAGTACAGGATAAAACTGACAAATTTTAAGATATTAAGATACATTTTTGTTTTAAGTTTTCGTAATAGAAATGTCACATCGTATTTATACCAGCTATGCAAATCATACAATCTTTGAAATTGTGGAACAATGAGTAATACAAGTTGGAATACCATGATATCTGGGCAATGAACCGCCATAAAGATTACAGAACTGAATCATTTCGAACTCTACTGTTACAAAACGTTGTTTTAGCAGAAAAAGAACGTGTCTTTTATTACGTTTATCCTCAAAAGGATGTTAATATATTACGTTGATGAGGAAGCTGACACCATCTTCATAACAACCTATCCACTCTATGATGATACGAGTTTCCGCCAATCCTTTCGGTGCAAGTGTGAGGTTTATACTCTGTACAATGTTCTTTAAACAACGAGTAGCATAATGCTTTGTCGCTGAACTTTAGAATGTGTAACAATTACAGGTTTTCATTCTCGTTACTTGCTTGTTGCTATGTTTTACTTAGTCATATTTTAAACACATGCTTTTTACTGCGTGGATAGGCTGTGTATTCTGAAAAAGGCTGTTCCTTATATGTATAGCTTTGCTCTCAGCGTGTTCACATACCGCACGGTGGTACTGGAATTTGATTCAGTAATTTGATTTTTTTATTCAAATGTCTAGTATACAAGGGTCATAAAATCCCAAAACTTTTTCCAAATTTAAGCCATAATACAAGTTATATTAACACTTATCACCAGCAATTTCCAATAACTAATCCAATAGAAAATAATAAAATACTAGATTCATGTTTTATGACCGCTTTATTAAAACGTTTAAAATTTTGCAGGTGCCTAATGAGAGAATTAATGGGATGGCTCTGTATATATGTAAGAAAGAGGAATGGCGTTAAATGAGGTTGATGATTTTATTAAAGACTCGATATATTAAAATATGGTATCCAAACAAAAACATCAATTACTTACCAGAAACACAAACATTTTTACAGAATGAAACTTGATTATTCTTACCATGTTTCAATATAACTACGAATCAAGAATTTTAAAATAATTCAGTGTAGTACAGGAATACACAAAAAATTTAGTTGAAGAAAAATATTTAAGTGAGATTATTGATAAAAAGTTATAATAAACATAAAAAATATAAGGAACATGTCGTCACCTTAGTGCAATAACGGTTTAAATCCTTCTTATTTCAATGGTACTTATACCGTTATTGCGCTAAGATGACGATGTGTGGTCATCCAAAAGCTTACACTCGAAAGTATACACTTGTCAAGAGAATTTAATTGGTCACTGCCTTTAATAATAATGACAAAGGACACTTTAATTGTGATTTCCTGAAAACCGTTGCCGTAGTTAATCAAACCAAACAAAATATTTAAATAGTAAAGCGTTCTGATTAATTGTACCAAAAATTACTGAAGTTTGAATATGACAATTTTCAAATTATATCATAAACATCATTACCCATAACTTGAAAAAAATGGAGTATAAAATTAGAAAATTGCACCTTAAGACTCTTGAATAATATAATATTTAAGGAATTAAAACAATAGTACATGTTGCAGAATTCACATATCACTGACTTCTGCGAAAAACAAATTTTGATTTTGTTCAATTGTTCACGACTACAAAATCAAATGAAAATACAACTGTTAATCCATCTATATTCGTGTTACAGACACTTTTTTAGATGAAAGTGCCTCTAGCTGGGAGCGAACCCGCACCGTCACGGTGACAGCGCCTAACCCTGCAATTCCGGCGACGCAACCAACTGAGCTAGCTGGGACCACCGCAAAAAAGATTGATCGGATACCCCTGATATACGTAGCCATCACTGCATGACATTGGTAACGGGTTATTTTACTGATAACAGTACTGACAATATCTACGGGGAGACTTTCTACGGCCGCCACACTGCACAAACAGTGCTACTGTGAATTTCAAATGATACTGCCTCTATCTGGAGGCTAATCCATAAACACCCCAAATACCAAATTTATAGCTTTTCTATAAAAAGGTACTTAGAAAAATGTATAAATGATTTAAGAGGATTTTCCCCAAGAAATATAAACAAAACTTCTATTCCATTATCCTTCCTGTCTCCACAATCTTGCAGCTCGACATATTATATATACGAGTATATATATATAACGTTCTTCAGCGTTAGCAGATAATCACTCTGTACGTATTATATTCTCACAATTCTTTCATTTAGGTACAATTTTTGAACTTTCTTTATTGGTCAGGTGTGAACTGTTCGTTGGCATGAGTAATATATTACAATCTATGCTGATCCAAAGTGTTGCGAGTATTTTAACACTTCTGCAGATGCTAAATGTTCTTATTTACTTAACCAACAACAAAAATAGACTTACTCGTATTGGTGATAAAATAGTAAATTCAAATCAGTTGTGAGTCTAATTCCTTTGTAAGAGAAAATATATAAGAAGATGTTATTACGTTGATGTCGGCGATATGGGTTTTTACCCACAGCTACGACTGCCGCTTTAAGTTTTTGTCGTTTTCAGTATCAAAAATGATACACAAGCAAAGATGGCCAAAGCAATGATGCTGTTTCTTTGATTAGATCATCAACCGGATTGTCAAGACTCTTGGAAGTGAGCCAACCAATAGCTTTGGCCTCTAACATTTGCCATTCCTGTTGTCGATGGAAGAGATTTTTTCTCAGCCAGCACAAAACCACTACTGTACACACAACCTCAGTATCCTGGAAGATTTAAGGTCAGGATCAAACAAACTTTTATACAAATATTCGCAGTTCACATTTATATCAAATAGTACTCAAGTGCTGAGAAACAAACTTTAAATAGATCCTAACAGTCAGTACTTATGATAATTTCTGAACACTCTTAAACTCGCTTTAAACACGATAGCTCGGATTTAGTTAAATATATCCATAATGTTTTGTTTAAGTTACAAACTGAGTTTAAACAGCAAGACTAACAACCTTAATCAATAAAGAATTTATATTGAACTGCATACAAACATTGTCTTCAGAACATACGTTTGAAAAGCTGATGTTATTCAACTCTTCGCTGGTGACCTCCAACAGATGTAATAAAGATGAGGAAACTTCACAAGAGCCTTCGATTTTTTGTTGGGTAATTACTAACATCATTGCATCATCTGAAAAATAAAAACACACTATGTCTTCCCAATTTTACATAATTAAATCAATCAATGTTATTTTTAAAGTATAAAACAGTTCTCAAACTTTTCATATATGTAGGTTTGCACAAACTTACCTTATTTTGTTTAAGCAATAAATCACAACTTTGTCATATTCATAATCATCAGTGTAAAGATCTTGAAAATTAACACGCGATGGAGTTCATATGGTAATGGGTAAATCGCCACAGATTTCTCGAGTCCGTTATTTCTATGTATTCATATGGTATTGCTTGTCATAAATGTAGAGCTACTTTACAGATGGACGACAGTTAAGTAAAATTACAACTGCAGTTGAAAATAACTAAATTAATGTAAAGATGTATTTATTAACAAATGTCTTATGGTGATTTGATTTATAAATTAATAAAACTATTCAGAAATATTAATTTCTCTCTTTTTATTTGTCCAAACATTTGTTAATCCAAAAGGAAAGACTACCGGCATGAATTTTTTTAGCGCTCTACATGCGTTGTGATTAACCCATCTAATGTTGATCGTTATGGTAACCTCCTTCTGCCGGAAGGTGGCAAGGGTTTCTGACTCATTTGGAGTTAATTCAGAACCTGCAGAGGCAGTTATGAGGTTGTTCCACATTAGAACCTGGTTTCTGTCCACAAGTGGCATAAGGTTTTTTCGCTAACCGAAAAACTTCGTTTATTGTTTGTAGTTTCATAATAGATCTACATTTTTTCTTTTCTACTCTTTGGCTGTGACAGTAGGCTGTGTCTTCTTGATATAGTCATTTCTGAAATGCCTATTTAACTTTTTCTAAATTACATCTGTTTTCTTATCTAAATAATGAAATGCGATCAAGCCGAGACTGAAATCGGGCAGATATTAGGATTTTCATTTATTTTTAATAAACAGATTCAATCAAACCATCCATGCTTTATTTCTGAATCCCACATAATATAGCAACTGAATAAAGTCTTTATTCCTGTTTTACAGGACAACAGTTTAAATTGTTCAGTTTACTTGCATGAGGTTGAATTATGTGTGCTGTTCTCTTTGGTTTGTTGGCAATGACTATCCGGTGAGGAGATCCAAGGTATTAGAATCGGATAGGGCATGCATTTACTAACTGTGAGAAAAAGGACAACACTGTCATCAGCAAACAAAAAAATTTGAAAGTTTTAACTTATGACGGTTCCCAAATCACTGAGAAATAACATATCAATAGCAGCGTCTCTAAATTGTTTGAAGTAATGGCAAAAGCGCGTGCGTGATCGTGTGTCAGCGTACATCGTAATGAATTTATGAATAAGTTTTATTATAGATATGTAGTTTCAATGCCTTTTTAAATTTTCCCTTGCATCTATCTCCCTTTACATTCAATCAATCAGTTGTGTTTCCAAAAATGTCCTCGCGCGCTTTATGGATTTGCCAGCTCTCGCGTGCACGTCCAATCTGCATGAACCGCACCAAAATAAGAATCATTCCTTAAATATGTTTTTGTTTAATGCGTTCTTGTAAGTATATTTTGTTCGTATCTTCTTTATTCACATCTTCTAGTTTTATACATTGTTTTATGTTTTTTAATACCGAAACTTTACATAACATTTAATCCAATAATACAATAACAAAAATGAGGCCGAGATTGGTAGACCTGGAGAACTTTTTCTTGATTGGGGTTATTTCGATGCTCACCACACAGAGGTCTTTAAATAAAAGATGAAATATGCATATCAAGAATTATCACAACCAGAAAAAAACAGCCTAAAAGTAGACAGTAAAAGAGAGCACGAGTTTATAAGATTATCAATTTCCAATTCGACACCACAAACAATTGATAAAGAGAACCTGGCGGATAACCGCTTTGGAACGGTCATTGGAAAAATAATTTGCAACTATGGTTTCAAAGGTGCACCAACGTCACACTTGTCCAAACAGTTTCTCTGAACAAACAAGTAAAAGTTGTCTTTGTGAAATAACCCCAACCCAACCATACACTCGAGATATTTACTACAATCTGATTAAAATTATTTCCTGATAAACGCTACGCTATCAGGATCTGACGAGAAGTTAATAAAAAGTTCTTTTATTAGCAACCCTTCTCACGAATCAGATTGTCGTCTTCATAATCGCGGATTGACAATGTGACCACCGTTAATGTTGAAGCGTTCCGAACGTTATATTGTATCCATTAAACAAAATGTTGTAAACCACGGAGTGTTGGCAGCCCGCATAAGACCTACCATACTGATATTTTGTGTGTGTTTATGTATATTGCATTAATTTCCGCTCTAATAATGACATGTTCCGATCATATTGCGAGCGTTTAAAATCGTGCTTCCTGTTTTGACAGTTTCTAAAAATAGTCATTGAGGAAAACCGCTTTAGCTTATATACGGTGGTGGCCGTCATTAGATCTAACATTTACTAGAAAACTCTCACGTTATTTATTTTTAATTTTAGCGATGCCTACGCGCCCGCAAAGGTTTCTTCGTTCTCAACAGCTGCAAATTAAACATTTTCTCCACGTGACATCAATTTTACAATGTTCCTCCATCCTCAGAATCCAAACCAAAGAATGCAATGAAAAGGTATTGACCACTCTGACCATTCTACAACATATCATACGTAAATAATAATTTATATGATATTCCTTTAAATGAAACTATTTTCTTGAGCAGAGAAACAACTGACAACTTGTCTTTTTACGTACCGTTTTGTGAAATCATGGGTATGTATTTCCACAGTGATCTTTTCATCTGGACACGGTTTCCATCTACTTTCTGCCTTTCTGTATCAATAGAAATAAATGCGATAAATTTTGAGACAACCTTCCTTAATAAAAATAGTAAATACTCAGAACAGTGATTTAAACTTTCAAGGCACAGGGATGCTTGTTTATGGCGACACATTATCATATTACCGTTGTGATTGTATGTGGTAATTTGCATAAAATTCCATCTTTTAGGTCATATTTATAGCCAGGACACAGCACACGTGGGAAAAAAACAAACATAAGTAATAACGCTCTAACTCTCGACTACGAACTTCTATTTGCTTATAAGGGTGTGCTTTAGTTATTATTCAGTTGACTGATTCGACACCATGTGCCAATTAAAATATCGTCCAGTCACGCCCACGCGAAATTACTTTAAATGTTCTGCCATTCACAAAAGCTAAACCAAAACAGCAAATAGAAAATGACAAGGCAGTCGGAACGACAGCAATATCCCCCGCCGCAGATGTGAATGTGGGGAAGTTTATGGATGGTTAAGAGCAAATTAAACAATAGCTCTGGGCAACGGGCAGGCATGTGAAAGCCATTTCAAGTGCAAGGGTATGTCATGTTCAGATAAGTTTCAGAGTATTGCCCTGCCCAAACACCAGAGGCGGCCTTGACCTTGAGTCAGCCAGGTTGGATCATGGTTTCTGCACATCGAGTTCATGAACTGAACATTTCACTTAAGTTTCATGATATTTATTCCAGGGGTTAAGACGATATGAACTGAACACGACATGAATGGTTCAAATCTTCAAACACCACTGGTGACCTTGACATTGAGCCGGCCTTGATGGAACATGGGTTCTGCACGTCGTCTTAATGGGGAGAACATTTGACTAAAGTTTCATGAAATTCGTTCTAGGGGTTAAAAAGTTATAGACCGAACACAAAGCATACAACTTTCATGAAATTCCTTCAAGGCTTTTCGAAAACACCACTGGTGACCTTGACATTGAGGCGGCCATGTTGTAACATGGGTTCTGCACGTCGTCTTCATGGGGAGAACGTTTGACTATAGTTTAATAACATGCCATTTAAACGAAAACAATTTGGTTAGAATTAGTCAACTGACAAATGGTCTTCATATGTACCATCTTGTGAGTTCCTGATCTCTAATTGTGACCTTTGAACTCGTTCTAAGTTCCCCATCGCAACAGGACATTGCCTCTGGACAGGCTGTCCATCAACTTTCTTCCCTTCTGTATCAATAGCAACAAACGCGGTGAATTTCGACACAACGTTCCCATGTAAACTCAGGATGTGCTTCTATCGAATCTGTCAAATAACATGATAGTTCACCTGTCAGCTAACTAATAGATTTTCGATTGCGTAAGGTGTTGGCAGAGTAAACAAATATTTTCTACAGTTGCAGTTTTGCATTTTTAGCGTTTTAAAACCAAAAAGAACCGTTACTTTGTACTTGTACTCTGAAATTACCTGATTAAATTGATACTTTGTTTCAAGTGGGTCATAAAACAAAACCATATGTGCTGTCAAGCGATTATATTTGAATATGAAATTGCATTTATTCATATAATACGACCTATTATTGGGGCGCATTTCTGATATAAGGAATTAACAGTTGTGCATATCAGTCTAAAAATTGTTTCTGTGAATAACATTTAGAACGTATCAGCGCCACAAACTGCGTTTAAACTTAAATGCATTGATCTTAAAGGTATTTAATCATTCTAATATTTTAATTAATAATAATTAAACATTTGGCTATTGCAAAATAATCAAATAAAACAAATAGTTTTCAGACATTTTCATTGTCGCCATCGTAATTGAAAAATACTAAATGAAAATACGAAATATCTTTTAAATCATAATTTTCAAGATACGGGATAAACTGCGAGAGTAAAAGTTAATGTGAAATTGTCCCGCCACTTTTAACCCAATATCTACAATAAAATCAAATAAAAAACCAAACTGGCCTAAAAACTGAAACGTAAGTTATTTTAGAAGTACTATTAACACTGTATAAAGGCATCAAGCTCAACACTCTTTTAAATACGTAACTGATAACAGCACGTAATGAATGTACGGGGAGACTTTTACAGTCATCACGCGGCACATAAAAAACGCTATTGTGATTTAGACAAAGATGAAAAGGGATTTTTAAAAGCCACCGAACACGACAAATATGAAAATATTGCAAAAAAGGTGAAATATGCATATCAGGAATCGCCACATTCAGAAGAAACAGCTTCCCCACACAGTCAAGAAAAAGAGAGGGAGAGAGCATGGTTAATAAAATGATCAGTTTCAAAAGAGACACCTTGGTTTGGTCAAGGCTGTTCTTTAGCAGTAATGGAATTGCATATTATATAGTAATTTGGTTTTTGACAATGTGTGTGAGGATATATTGCCGGTCTTGATGTCATATTACCGAGCCTCAGGCGAGGGATAGTTATTATGACATCCAGACCGGCAATATATCCTCACATACCCTTTCAAGAAACCAAATTACTGTTTTATTACACTGCAAGGCAGAAGAAGATCGGCTTAATCACACGATTTTTTCCCCAAAATTTAAAACAAAATGGCGGAGGCCATAGGAGGGGATTTAAGGCACGGCATTCGTATTTACGGCCGATCCGTAAATACGGACTTACATCAACGGCAAATAATCCAATCAAATTCAATGAAATTTCTTTGCAGTATAATTATACTGGACCATACTTTCTTCCTGCGTTAACAGATGGAAATTTACACTGAAAAAAAGAAACGTCTATAACCATAAACTCGCCTTCAAGATATTTTATCTGCGTCTTTATAGCTAGGCGATGAACAGGAGCTGATAAGCTTATCTCTTTCATTTCAGATGATTTGAACTTCATTTTGTACTTAACAGGATAACCACACTTCTCTCCTCTTAATGTCAAAGGGCCTGAAATATCCCCTACCTGTAAAAGAACAAGGCCACAGTCATTACAGACAAATCTACATACGAAGCTTTAAGTATTCTTACATATTTTAGCTTTTTCTCCATGTACCGATTCCATCCCACACTGCCCAAATACAAGCAACACCCAACATTCTACTTAGCCGATAAACACAGTGCATCAATAAAGATAAACATCAAAAACATGTCTGCACGCATTTGTTCTTCCATGCACACACCCAGAAATTGCAAATAAATATACAATTATCATGAAATGCCCCGTTCCAATCAACAATGTCTTATACTAGAAACGTAAACGATTCTCTTATATTTTACAGAGAACAATAAATCCTGTTCTATGTCAAAACTTAGCAGAAAATGATACAGCTGAGATTGGAGACCAGCCCTAATACCTTCAGCATAAATTGGTAGATTTGAAGACTGGTCTCGATTTCAACAATCATTTTCTTGATATCTTACACTGGTTTCCAACCTCGGCTTCAGTTTCTTTTACCTGGATTCTTGAAAACGCCTTCCTGATACTTGACGGATTCAGTTTTCTAAATAACTTATAAGCTTCTACTTACAGACGGGCCGTCGACAGTTCTTTGCAATACAACAAATAAAGTCACTTTTTCACCAAATGGGATGGCTGTCGGAAATTCTGTTGGAATGCGAACAGGGGTCACGTCTGGTGGCAAATCAATTTGTTACCGCTGGCTGCATAGAACACTTCAATAAAGACATAACCTATAGAAAAGGTAAAAATAAATACATCTAACTAAAAGACAGCATAAATGCGGCAACTATGTTTAGATAAAAGATATACAAAAGACATTTACTTATCCCAAAATAGATTTGTGTATATAGGTGCAAAGATATCTGCAAAATATTCAAAAGACATTAAATCTTAGCGACAGACGGCTATGATTCAGAGAAAAATTAAATGCTCTCAACCTTCGCTTGAATCCGCTCTCCTCTTCTCACAAAAACTGCTTTTCCGAAACCAACTCTTGCAATACCATTGACTAGAGTTGTTGAAGCCCCTTCACCGATTCAAAGGGAATATACTCTATTATTAACGAAACTCGTGAATTTGGTGGTTAACAACGAAATATTTTGGCATTATTTTCATAATTTATATTATTACGAGTAAACGTATTGTTTTAACACGTTTTGTCCTTTTCATTACCTTTTTATGAAATATAGACAATGCATGTCTAAAAACATAATATGTATTTTATAGAGCAGTGCCAAAAGGCAAATTGAATCGAAGTATTTCATGTACATACTGTTATTTTCGAAAGCCATTAAAATAGTACATTAAAAACATATGACGACATGTCAGTCACCTTGTGAATTTTGGCTTTTTAATCTGCTCACCAACTAAACCAATGACAGCGTTCGTGTTTGATATTTGTCCATCAGTCAGAATAAAGATCTACAACAAAGCAACAGCTAAAAAGTTATACGGAAAACAGAACATAGTTGATAATTTTATCAATTAAAAATCCCCAAAACAATAAGCTAAAATGATAAACTTAGTGTTTATCGCATTCGAAAGGGTCTGTGAACGTGTAAGAGAGGCGGTCGGGGGTCTGGGTTTGAAATAGGTTCTAAGGTGCACCAACGTCACACATGCCCTTAAAGGTTCTCATATGAACAAACTAGTACAAGTTGCGGTGGTAAAAAACTCCAACATAACCATCAATTCGACAATGTTGTGCACATATAAACATAAAAAGGTAATAGCATTGCTAAGCACAATGGGCAGGATTCTCGATCAAAGCACCTGGAGTTTTATCAAAAATAACACGATTGCCCAAAGAAACCTTCATAAATCTGAACTCCTGCCACCGACGTGTAAATAAAGATTTGAGCAAAGCGATCAGCTCAAGATGTGTTTATCGTTAAACATGCAGAGCGTTGTAGAATATGATGTTGGTGGTCTGTATGTAATTTTCAGAAATTGATATTGCATTTTATTTGCTCAAAGAACTGCACAATAATGTTCAGTTACAGTGATTTTAACACTGGACAAAAATGTTTCTTAACTTGTGGAAGCAATGAGCCTGCCTTCGAAGTTTTTCTTTTTGCAAATAATTCGTTCATTGAAATCTTAAACATTTAGCTTTAGATCAAGAAGATTCAATAGATTTTCTGAAGTTTTTGCTTTAAAGCTGGAGTTCATTCGAATAAATATTGTAAACTTGAGATGGAAATCGATTATTATCTTTATTTAAAAAATCGTCAAGATACCTGTATGTACTGTTAAAGGTTGTAATAATATCATATAGATGTTAAAAGAGGAAATATATAACTCTATCATAAAACGAATCGACGTTTTTCCCATTAAATTTACAGTTATTTATTACACGATAAATTACCGGCTATTCTTAAATATTGGTCGGTATAAATTATCACGAGACAATTGTATTTTTCGCTGGGATTTAATTTCGCGCATTTAAGAACGCACAAAATACGCGAAATTTTTACCCCCACGGTTCGAACGACGACTTGAAAGTGCTGGATGCGCGGTTGGATGGACGTATTCAAGTTTGTTATTCAATCTTTGAATTATTATCAGTTTTAAGACTGGCGCATGCGCCAGTCTTAAGTAACGATGCCGTGAAAACGGCGACGCGCGGTCGTTAACTTCGGGTGTATCATTGCGACCACGAGAGCGTATCAAGTATGTGGGGTTTTGTGGTCACCGCGAGAGCAGGCCGAAATGTTCTGCACACGTGTGAAGCACAATGCAGCACACCATTCCACGAATGCTGAGCAATTGATAGTAAGTTTCCGTGTAATTTTGGAGCATCCATGCCAAAAACGCCAGCTAACAAATGTAGTGTGAAATCACGACCAGCTACGGCAGTGAACAAGCAACTGGATATGCATGAGTAGTTTTGTTACGCCTGCAAGATTTCGTAGTTGTGTGGCATAAAAAGTAGTGCATTTTAAGAAAATACAAATAATTCGAGAAGGAATGCGAACTATGAAAGATAATGCTACAAATAAAAACAAGAAAACAATTTAATGTTGTTGTTCGAACAACTATGAAAGGATATTAAAAGAACGATTAAAAAGAAATCAGTCACGTGACAAGCGGGAGATAGCGTGGGTTGCCATTTTGGTTAGGTTGGAGTAGTTGTGGATCGAGATTTTGCTCGGCTTTCAAGGACCGGGCCGGGCCCCAGTGTTCTCCCCAGCTATCATAACGGTTGTTGCGCCCGACAACCGTTAACAAGCTTTGATCTATTTCCAACAAGCGTTAAATTCGCCGACATCCGTTTATTCAAAATCGACATGTCATAATTTTCTGTTTCTTGCATTGTAAACACAATTCGCTTTTCAATACACACATAATTCAAGGTTAAGCAATGGGCTATTTGACCAATCACAATCGATTTCTTTACTATCTGAGCTGGATAACTCCTCCTCTCCGACTGTTGATATTCTCAATTAACAGCGGGTGCGTTTGACATAATGTTCAATGATTTTAATGAGATGCGTCATCATGAGTAATAATTTGGTTATTCTTTGTTCTGTGATTAGAAGACAAACACTTCGAAAATTTTACTGTATACATGTATGAAAATAATTGCGCGATAATTGATTTGTTTTAAACAAATCTATAAGCACGTTGCAGTTAGATTTACTTAAATTGCAAAAGAAAAGCATTCTGTGGCATTTTACTGCGCTATCATCGTAACGATCAGTTCATTTTCGTCGGACACATTTTCAAGTATGCATGCGCGAAAGAACGATGACTCGTCGATTCTATCTTATTTCAAGAGAAAAAGACCTTGTGAGGCTGATTCCAACTCCATCGGGCATTCTGAACTTCAAAATTCTAGAAATGAGATCGAGATCATTCCGGATAGCCCTTCAAGAGCGACTCTGACGACGCCAAGTACCCCTTCACGTCGTGAAATTACTCCGACGCCGGACGCGGTTTCCCAACTGGCCAACATGCAGAGACACTGAATCAACGCCGGCTACCTCGAACAGCCAGTTCGATCCAGTCAGGTGTCGATCCTAAGTGGAAGAAAGTCTACTCCTGGTTGCAAGAAGTTGGCAATGGTCTTTTTATATATATATATTTACATAGCTTTGTGACTTGCATTAAATAAATAAAATAACTCAATTTCATGCTACTATAATAAAAAGGGAAATATGCATATCAGGAATCGCCACACTCATAAAACACAGCCTCCCCCTGCAGCAAAAAGAAGAGAGGAAAATAAATGATTTGTTTGTTGATTGTTTAACGAAAAAGAGAACCGTATGGGTTAGCGCCTTGGAACAGTCAGTGGCAAAATAATTTTCTACTGGGGGTTAAAACCAGGTTCCAGGGGTGCACTATATAATTTATTATACCTGTTTGTGTTAACTGAATACCTATTGTGATATTATTTTTATATATATGAAGCTATCTATATGTTTACTGTTATCGTAAATTAATTTTATTACAGATTGTGAGTGTTTTTTTCCACCTTATCAAGAGTGAAGACAAAGCTTAGATGCAGGCTTAGCAATTCAACATTAAATTCATTGTTAATGATATCCATGGAAGGTCCTGATGTACTGAAGTTTGATTATAATAAGGCAGTCAGCACATGGGCCCAAGAAAAAAAAGAGGCGTCTGAAAGTTTAATCCTAATCCTGTCGGTTGTAATGAAACACTGAGTTTAATATGTGTGAGATATCTTGGACAATGAAGGTGAAAAACTAACTATACAGAGTATATAGTTGACATTGTAACCCGATGAGATCAGATCAGTTTATGTAATTAAAACACATGTTGACATACTGTTTACACATTGTTTCACATTATTTATGTTTATTAACTTTGTACCTTTCTTGGCTCTAAAGAGATAAATAACATCTATGTACTAAATACAGTTGTTGCACTAAACTTTGGTACAAATATAAAACTGTATAAAATGATAATTTAAAATAAAGTTTCGCGAGCTAAAATCCACGAACAGTTCAGCGACAACCCTTCCAAAAATCCTGGAGAGACCGTAAGTAAGTTGGCTAATATTTTTGTTCATGCATTGTTGCGATCGACGTAAAAATTAAGATTGTAACTGTTTCAGTCTCTTAAGGTACGTGATTCCTTGTGCATTTCATTGTTGACACTACTCAGTTGTGGCGGAGCTTGATCATCGTTATTCTAGCAAAATTTAACCACTAATCATACGCTCCTGCACCAAAAAGACCATCAACCTAAGATTAAGGTGAAAAAAGTGGAAAACCTTATTTCTTGCATCAAAATACAAGTACTCGATTTATTGAAATCCCTGAATATACTGAATTATTTGGTAATGTTGATGATAGTAACTGTCACAACGTTAAACGAAAAAATCACACATAGTTTCATATGTTTAAAGTAATGATATCTGTGCAGGGCAAGTTCGATTCAACCAGCGCGCCAGTCTTTCAACGCTTTCAGCGCTTTGATTGAATTCCTTGCGCATCTAAACTCCGCCCCGAAATTTATCCTGCGATAATCACCGGAAGCTGATAATTATTTCTTAAATAAAGTGAATTCAAGGGACATCTCCAAAAATGTATTATTACCATTATTCATTGCATTTTATGTGTATTTTAGTATGAATTATGGTTAATTTTAAAAGTTTAATATAATGCAAATTTTGTCCGTTTACTTGTTAGATATTATTTAAATGCATTTTCATGTCCACGCCGCAACTCAATATTTATACACTTGTAATTTCATTTCATTTTAATAGCTATAATAAGAGAATTTGTTTAATAAACAAAATAATAGTCATGACCCTAAAAGAAACATAATTTTAACAGAGAGCTTATTCCTTATATCACCTGACCTGTAAATACAGAAACGAATCTAGACGATGCGATGAATGTTTTACAAATGAACGAATAAAACGCTTTGAAGTAACTTCTTTCAAATAAGGCCACCTAACGGGAAATCAGACTTACACTTCTAGCATGGTTAGATATGTGTTTCATGCTGAAAACTTCTGTCAGTGCGAGATATATTTCGGTGCCTCCCATATTTGCATCCATCTCTTCGACAGCTTTGGTGGCTTCCTGCAATGTCTGCTGGCTGTACTGTTTGCTCTAACTAGCAATCAAATAAAACATATTTCTTTTAGTATTTACATTTAAAAAAATGTATTTAATATGCGCATACTATAAAAGTGAAAAAAACATGTCATGATTTTTTAACATCCAACAGGCTAAAGGTAGTGAGGAAATGATAGCATTGCTCACAACCATTTCACGTCGCTTCCTGGTCGTGTAAATCAGTGAAAAGCGTTCATTTCTCTTTTTATAATAATTTTTTTTTTTAAAGAAGACATCATGTGGTTGTCAGTATCTCAGTTATTTTTCACAGACCATATTACATACAGTAACGACTACATGTAAGTAAAAACCTACGTGAACACTGACGTGAAGGTTGTTCCAAAACTGACAATATTGAGATAAGAATCTGCAGGCAAGCTTTTTACAAACAGAAGCAAAGCTTCCTTCGCGTTCTGCATCTTTGATCCTTTCATACTTCCTGAAATATCAGAAATATACCTATCAGTATTTATGTATTTATTCCAGCGTGTCAACGTGAATTTGCAGTATATAAAAATTATAACAATATAAAAATAAAACTTTTCTTCTTTCATTCCATCTGTCTATATTTTTAAGAATATTAAATAAAAGATAATTCTCTAGATCGGGAAAAGCCACATTCAGAAAATGCATCCCCGCACATAAAGTGCAAAAAGGAAACGAGATCATGTCCGTGCAACTTGATCAATATACCTAAAACGATAGGAAGAGAACCTGGAGAGTTTAACCTATGAACAGTTTCAGTAACTATAAAGAATTAATAAATACAATTTACCTGATCTATCTATCATAAAAATGTATTCTCCACCAGTTGCCATGGTTACTGGTTTCAGATCGGGATGAAAACTAACCATTAAGATATCCTCTTTTAATAAACCAGCTGCAATACATAATCATACAACATTGTTAGTTTAAAGAAACTCTTACTAAAGAGCCAGAAAAGATAATGGATGGCTAAGCGCGCAAGTGTGTTATATTCGGCCATAACATAAAGGGTGTTATCTGTAATATAATATAAAGAATGTGCACATACTTTTCAAAACAGTTCAAACAACTTTTTGAAACTTCTAAGAAACAAAGTCTACTTGTTTTGATCAATGATCATTAAGAAACATGCGTCCGGTCGCAATCAAACTCATGAAATAGAAATGAAAGCCACCGAACAACACAATTATGAAAATATTGCAGGTTTTATTGAGTCTGTTAATGGGCAGTAATGGAAATGCAAATTACTGCCCACACCGCCTAGCAACTAACAGTACAATTTCGATCCATCCCAAACGATTGTGTGCACATGGAAGTGAATAAGGAACCTTCAATGCGGTATTTTCAGAATAATACCATTCCATGTTCAGCGTCGTACGGACTCCAGATAAAAAATGATTTTGCTCTGAAGGAGAAAACAATGAGCGGAAATATACAGTAGAATTTGGATAGGGATAGAGGACAAGTAAGTATACTATATTATTTAACTGGTGTCGTATAGTTTAATGAATCGTACTTAACCTGCTTTCAAGTTTCCACGTTCAAGTACTACCTGTGGGGCATACGATTTCTCATACTGAATAAGAAACTGATCGTGATCAAACTTGAATTTCTCTCTCAGACAAATCTGTTGGATAAAAGTAAACGTATTTCCTGATGATTCTTTAAACAAACTTTTAAAAAAAGTTGATTAGATAATATTCTCGAAGAACTTTGGAAACTATGACAAACTAGGTCAGTTTTCCAAAATGCATTGTTTATTTTATTACCTCGTATAATTATTATCATAACAGTATTTATTTAAAGAAGTTAACATATTGAACACATTAATATAAATAATTTCTTATTTTCAATAAGTCCTATTATACCAAAAAAAGTGAAATATGCATCTCAGGAATTGCCACATTCAGAAGACACAGCCTCCCCACACAGTCACGAAGAAGAGAAAGAGAGAGCATGGTTAATCGAAATGATTATTTATAAAAATTGGAACCCCGGGGGTTACCGCCTTGGAACAAGCATCATTTTAGTCATTTTTAGACAAAAGCATTTCAAACTTTTTCAAAACAGTACCAATAGATGATGATGGAACTCATTTTACAAACACTTTTAACAGTAAACATATCGAACTATCGAATAAAAACAGCAAATAGCTCGTAATTTCATTTAATTTTATAATTCTTAATAACTTAAAATTCACAAAGCACGCATTTGACTATCTGTGTACACCATTCGAGGCGTTTCTATTCAGCGGTAAACATGTCGGCACCCGCCCACCCGCCCTATAGGTTGTAAATATGTTTTGGATGGCTGTCGATGTTTAACAGAACTTTCAGAAAATAAATCGAAAAATGGGTGTAAATAAAGTGTTTATTTTTGTTTCAGGTGTTTCAAGTTTGGTGTTTTCTCTTAGTCATAAACAATATATTTAGTTATTATGTAAGAAATATGGATATTTTAAAGCCATTCACTAGTTTCAGGTTTGAGTGGTACTATTAGATGAAGCTTTATCCAGATGTGTTGAAAGTTTTCCGTTCGTCTGCTGGACAGCTAAATAGCCAGAGCTACTGATGTCAGCTTTTCATTCGGACGGTTCGCACAGTACAGGCCCACTGATTCTACCTCTGTTTGGACAGTTTTTGAGCAACTTGCACTTGGACTATACAGACATTTGAAAAATTTAATGTATATTACCGCTGAATACAACGACCTAATACTAGTTTTTGTTTGTGTTTTTTACGTATTATGAGATAAGGAAATAATTAATTTACTCACGATAAAGTGAGTAAATAGATCATTATTTTGTTTATTTTCCCTCGCTTGTATCTCAATGCGAAAACAGCTCAATTTAATCTTATCAGCGCAATTCAACAGTAAAATAAACTTCCGCATATTTGCTGTAGGCCTCGTTGCTATGCGTGTTATGCACGATAAAGCTGTCGAGTGTAAAAACTTGATTTTAAGGGCGAGAGAGAGAGAGAGAAAGAGAGAGAGAGGTTGAGAAAGAGAGAGATAGATAAAGAGAAAGAAAGGGGAGAGGGAGAGAGAGAGGCAGAGACAGCTCAGATTTGAATGTGTATTTCCAAGATCTATAAAAGACAGATATAGACTGTTTCAAAACAATGGCTGGAAAAGTGAAATAGGGAAAAATTAAAGTTCATAAAAATTTAAAACTTGTTATTCTGTATGTTTTGCTTATTTAAAACTGAGTACAGAACTGAAACGATTTTTGAAATCGGTCAACTGGTTGCTGAGATATAGTCATTTTCTGCTATTTCAAAAAATGTCAGGTGAAGTGAAGAAATGTAAAGAATTTTATAAAAAGTCCAAACTGGTTGCTCCATATTTTTGTACAGTCTTTACAGTGATCAAAATCAATCAAGTAATACTCATATGTGGTTGAATAAAATTTAATGGAGCTTTATTGACCAATATTCAATTAAAAACAATAATTTTAATTTATGCGCTTAAAATACAATTTTTACTGTTTCTCATTATTTAAATGTGTATTTCTGTTAAAATACATGTTGAAGCATCAAATATAAGTGCTTTAGAACTTGTGGTATCACATTAAGATAAAAAAATCATATTTTTAAGAAAGTGTGTCACACTCCTGACAAGTGCAGTGTAGTCAAAAATGTTTCACTAAGGCCATTCCGGTTGGTCACAATTTTACAAAACATGACATAGACTTCTAGGAAAAAAACATGCTCTTGTTTTCATGTAAAGGATGTGTTGACAGAATATTGCTATATGTGCATAATGTCACACTCCTGACAAATTCAGCTGATATTTTCTGAAGGTAGCTACAGACAAATATAATTTGAATAGTGGTTACAATATTATAATTATTGCATCTAGAAACATTAAACTTAATGATACACAAAACATTTCTTTTGTACTATTAATCTTCAAAGTCCTATAAATTTATAAAGCCAAGATCTTTATTGAGGTATTTTCTTATCTACCCTGCTTGACTTAATAGCATAAATTTTGATTACTTGAAGTAAAATATGCTTAATTTTATCATTACTTGATGCCTTATAAATGCACATTTTACTAAAACAATACTCAAACTTGTCTTTATTCAAGCTTTTTGTAAAATGATGGTCTGAACAAATGCGATTTTTAAAAGTGTCACACTTTTTGTCTAACTCCTGACATTTTTGGCCCATTATTTTTGAATATTTTTAACAGATGGTGTTATTTTGATGACACTTCACTAATCTTTAAAGGGCATGATGAGACAACTCTGCAAAGTAGGAAATGGAAGTAACTGTTTGTTGAACATTTTTTATAACAGGAAAACCCAAACCAGCCATTTTTTGAAACAGCCCATTTTCAGATTGGTCGTTATTACTGAAAAGAAACTTTAAGTTAAAAAAAACTGTACGTACCACAATATACTAAAGGAATGAGCATCCATTGGAGAACATAGTGTAAAGTGATTTTTCCAACATCTGTTTATTGAATATTTACAAACATCAAAGCAATAAAAAAGTTGAAATATTCTTATCAGGAATGGACACGTATAAAAACACAACCTCCCCACACAAACAACAAGTAGATAGGAAAAATGCAGCAAGGGTAATAAAATGGTCAATTAAAAACTACACCACAACCAATAACTATAAAAAACTAGGGGTAACCGCCTTGGAACGGTCAGTTGCATAACAATTAAATACTGGGGGGTTTAAACCAGGCTTAAGTGTGCACCAACCTCAAGCTTGGCCCAACAGGTTCTCACAAACAAGTACAAGTTGTCGCAGTGAAATGATACACCCATCAACTTGACAGTGCAGCATGCAAAAGCACACACAATATAAAAGATTAGAAACTTAATATTGTAAAGTAAAAGGGCGGGTACTCAATGACCTAACCGAGACCAGAACCCCTGAAGTCAAATCAGCAAGAACACGATGACAAAACAATCTCTTTAATCTGAAAACCGAAAAAAAAGTGTTAAACCTGGCCCGGGTGTTATATTTCTGAAAGGGCTATATTTAACAATAAAAGTATAACACACACGTGTTATATGTGGACGACATTCATGCTAATGATGTAATGTCCTTGAGCCAAGTTGTCGTTGGATCCATTTGATTGTAGATATGAAGTGAATAGTTGTTTGACCTATGATATGAAATAGACATCAAGTATAAGTAGTTATATAAGTGGTAAATTTTTTTGAATATCACATATGACTGGCAATGATGTGATTATGGTATCTTGAAGAATATCAGCATGGATGAAAGATCCCTGGCTAGAGGGAAGTGGACATTGTCCACATAAGTTAAGCAATGTAGTAAAACGTTTAATTAGAGTAGATATCACAAAACATAGACATGAGAACTTCTGACATAAATAGATGTTGCAATTAAATGATACAAAGTAAAAAGGTGTCTTATGCAATCCACATTAGTGGTAAGAAATCTTTGATCACAATGAAATTGTTAAAGGTTAACGAGAACCTTTCAATAGGAAGGATTCACAGCTACGTCATCAATTTGTGTTATCAGTACCACATGATACACATTTCTAGGAAGGTGGTACAATACAGTGTAAACAATGGTTCCTTGCGATAAGATATTTGCTGTAAATTTAACAGAAAATTCTGAACCTTGAGTTAAGTTTCGCTCATCTGACATAACCTTAGCATTGAAATGTTTAACTAAAACTTAGATAACAGTGTCAAGGTTTATATTTGTCAGGGAAAAGGCAAGCATTAATTGAAAAGATTCATAGAAATTCTCATAGTACAGTCAAAACTGTCTTATGTGACCTTCCAGGGGACTTTCTTCAGAAGGTCACATAAGACAGGGAGTCTCTTAATACAGGTGTACTGTCAAACATTCAGGTGTATCATTATCTTAAAGTTCAATAATACTAATACAGCATATAGTGTTAAAACATTTATTTATGGTAAGATTAAAATTAGATATAAACACAATTATTTAAAAGAGATATAAACACAAATATCTAAAATATAATAAAAGCAGTAAAAGTGAGTTATTAAAATATATTTTAAAATTTACTTTTTATAAGAAAGTTTTCACTGTCTTAACATAATTTGATTGGTATTTATGCTGTCCCTGTAATTTAAGTTGTCCTATTGAAAAAATCACTTATTTTTGACTGTCTACTTTTGTTTGCAACTAGACTGGAAAATTCCTCTTCTAGTTTTGACAAGTGGTACATTTTACTAGCATGTCCATGTTGCAATGCATAAGATTTCAGTTGAAACACCATATCATTTGCTTGAGTCAGTGATGGAGCATTGTGCATGACAGACCCTTGAGTGTTATCCATCTCGTCAATTTCATTGTCACTTTCACAAGAATTTTCCTCATTTATTTGAGTCAATATGTCACATAAAGGTTTATCCCAATTAATACTTTCTGTATCACAAGTGTGAAGGTGATTATCAATCTTTAGCAAATCATTAAACGAGCATCCAAAAATTTCATATGACATTTTGAGGGCTGACAGTGGAACTTCGTCATCATCATCACTTACAACTCCTTGATCTTGTTGCTCAATACTTAATGCTTCACTACCACTTACAATTTCATCTCTTGCACATACACTTTCGTTTTGATCAATTTTACTGTAATCAACTGGAAATCCTGCTTTCTTAAAGCACTTTTGAATTGTTATATCTGTCACTTCATCCCAAGCATTGGAAAGCCAGTAGATTGCATCTAGGATACTGATTTGTTTTAGTAACTGGGTTCCTCCTAATGTTGGCTGCCTATCCATTTCTTTCACAATGTGAATAAGCTGAAATTCAGAAAAAATATATGGTGGTTAAAATTTTATCTACAAATGTCATGTTTAATGAATTGTCACTTAATTTAATTTTAATTTGACACAATTTTTGTTACCAGTGATTTTTATAAAAACAATTTTTTTTTCTATTTTGAGACACAACAAACATTCTTTGATCAAGCAAAATGACAACAATCAGAAGAGATAGTAAATTACCTGGCGTTTCCTTATTTTGAGTTTGGTAGCCTGGATTATTCCCTGATCCATTGGTTGGGTCAGGGAAGTGGTGTTAGGTGGAAGGAACTGGACCTTGATGTTGCTCAGATCCATATTTGGATGCGACGGGGCATTGTCAACAAATAGAAGAATTTTTCTTTTCTGCATTTTCATTTTCCGATTAACATTTTTGAGAAAGTCTTCATAAATTTTACTATTCATCCATGCTTTACTGTTAAAATAATAATCAACTGGTAAATGTTCTTTTCTTATTCGTTTAAAACATCTAGGCTCCTTTGATTTGCCAATAACAACAGGCTTTAACTTTTCACCAGTTAAACTGGCACAAAGAGCAACTGTAATCCTCTCTTTCGATCTTTTACCCCCTGAACAATCGTCACCTTTAAAATGGAAAGTTTTTCTTGAGGTATCACGAAAGAACAATCCAGTTTCATCCATATTAAAAATATTTTCTGCAGAATAGTCTTTACACAGATCTGGGAGTCGAGATTTCCATTCATTCACTGTATGCTGCCACAGGTACTTGAAACAAACTATTTTTAATGTTCTATATGGGCTATATACTATAATAAGACTAAAGGTTAACAATGGCTACTATGCATGTCCATACAATTTGCTGAGCACAATTTTAACTCCACAGAATGTGCCATCAAAAACAAAGTTTTTCACATAGATCATGTATCATTCTTATAGGAAATATCATCCAAAGTCCTCCTATATAGCACAATGGTCCGAAAAATCCAAAAGTTTCCTCAAAATAACCACAATCTTTCAACTTGTCAAAATCGACGTCCAAAAATCTCACTATGAAAATCGCTAACCCCTCGTGTTTCTGGGTAAATGGTCACATTTCGCGCTGATTTTTTATGATTGGCAATTGCTTAACACAAATAAGTTTCGGATAAAAGACATCTGACAAACATATATGATAATGTACCTTCAATACACTAGTTTTTTTTACGCAATATCATTCACAAATTCAGTCTCGCTGCCATTTTGAAAGTTTAACTTCTCGGACACTCCGGTTTGGCGTAAACAACTAAGATAATCCGAACGTACACTTACAGCCAATCAGAACCTTACCCTGCACCATGACAGCCAATCAGTACCTTACCTGTTATTCGCCCCGAAACAGTCTGTAGCGTAATGTCATGGCCGACCTCAGAAACTTTTGACATAATTCGCAGGAAAAAAACTAGTGTATTGAAGGTACATTATCATATATGTTTGTCAGATGTCTTTTATCTGAAACTTATTTGTGTTAAGCAATTGCCAATCATAAAAAATCTGCGCTAAATGTGATCATTTACCCAGAAACACGAGGGGTTAGCGATTTTCATAGTGAGATTTTTGGACGTCGATTTTGACAAGTTGAAAGATTGTGGTTATTTTGGGAAACTTTTGGATTTTTCGGACCATTGTGCTATAAAGGAAGACTTTGGATGATATTTCCTATAAGAATGATACATGATCTATGTGAAAAACTTTGTTTTTGATGGCACATTCTGTGGAGTTAAAATTGTGCTCAGCAAATTGTATGGACATGCATAGTAGCCATTGTTAACCTTTAGTCTTATTATAGTATATAGCCCATATAGAACATTAAAAATAGTTTGTTTCAAGTACCTGTGTATGCTGCTGGACGTCCCCCCTTTCGCCACTCATGCTTCCGAAAGAAATATTGTTACGCTTGATGAAACTTTCTAACCAACCGTTCGAAGCTTTAAATTCAGAAATATTTAATTTTGATGCAAAGTCCAACGCTTTTGTTTTCAAATCAAGCAGTTAAAGCATGCATTATATAATCTTGAGCTTGAGGTGGTCAGAAACAGGTGCAGTTTCAGTATCTTTATGATGTATCATGACTAATCTTGCCTGTATATTTATGTTAAAGATATTGTAAAATTAATATGGCCAATTATGTATGTAGGTATTCTTACCAGTAATTATGTTAATATACTTAAGGACATTAAAAACGGACGGTGGGGATAATTGCATTTTGACAAGGAAAATAAACATATTATCAACATTTTTCACAGTTTCATATTACCGAATGCATTGCAGTAATTTAGATACCAAAATTAAGAAAATTTATTAATAATAAAAAAGTTATTGCGTAATAAAAACTGTACCCCGAAAATAAAAAAACAACACTTTTTGCTAAATGTGACAATGAATTGGTTCAATCTGTTTCCTGTTGTTCAATGTCATTAAGTATATTTTATCAAATGTAGAAATTAAATGTATTGTTTTTGTTGTTGTTGTAATTGTTTTTTAGAAGCAAGGCAGGTATTGAAGCTGGGGACGAGAAGAACATTATTATTAATTGATTAGGGCAAATGGTTCCAAATTTATAGTACCGTAATTCAAAAGAGAAAATCTATATAGATGCCGCAAAATTACTATTGGTTTAAACAGTATTTATTTCAAATAATACATATAAATCGATGTATAACAGAGCAAGATAATACATATATATTTGAGAGGATGAGAAAACAAGCTATCAGATGATAGCTTATATTAATTCTTCTCCCCGAAAATTACTATTCTGCCATGCAAAAAAAATGTCTACAGCTAAAAGATTGACTTAATTGTCTATACCTAAAGCGGAATATAAGAGGCTCGAATAGGGTCTGGATTTCCTTCTGTAGGTCCTTTTCCTCCAACAAAATATCAACTGAATTTGCATGTCCGCTTTTAAAATTTTTTTGCTTTGTCAATAATAAAATACAGCCGACCACATGCACTTATATCCACTTTTTGAACTTATGTTCATTTGTGGTTATAAAGATACATATTTCATGCCATCTTTGTCTGTATACCTCGAGTCACCTTTACAAACACCATAGCAACATTGTTGTGTCTTACTAAACTTTTTTTATTAAAGATTTTGGTTTCAGATCCATGCCTCAACACAAGCTAATTTTTAGTAAACTGAGTGCAAGTCATACCAAAATTTGTACCGCTAACAAGGTTGCTTAGGTCAATTCTTATCAGTGAATCTATTTTTAGCATATTGGCTACCTGTGAATCCTTCCTATACAATATTTACATGCAAAGGGAGAGCAATCAAACATTACTTATTGAAAGGGGAGAGCAATCAAACATAACTTATTGAAAGGGATGTTCAAAAAGTTCTTCTACCCCGTCAAAATCACTTAACAATTTCACTTCAAAAACTAAGGTTTCTACCCATAAAAACGTTCATAACAATACATTTTATTTCTAAAACAATAATTTTGAATGCATAAGTAACAAAAATCACGTATTTACCAAAACAACATCTTTTCTGAACTTTTTTTAGTAACCCTCTTATCACTCTTGGGTCAAACTAGATGTACATATTAAACATCATCTATTAATAGTTAAATAATAAATATAATACATGACCCATAATTCGTCCAGAAAACTCTGTTATCAGTAAAATAACCCGTTACCGATGTCTAGCAGTGATGATTACGACTATATCAGGGCTCACCGATCAACGTTTTTGGGGGTTGTCCCGGTTAGCTCAGTTGGTTGCGTCGCAGGAATTGAAGGGCTAGGCGCTGTCGCAGTGACGGTGCGGGTTCGCTCCCAGCTAGAGACACTATCATTTTCATCTTAGTCAATTTAAAGAAACGACCATAAAGTTGCGATTGCAAGTATCTGAAGTAACCTGCTCCTTTTCTTGTATTTCCGCTTTGATATGTCGTCCTTGGATTTCAGCCTCAAACTGGAACACTGCACTTCCATCGTCAACAGGGAAAGTAAACGTTACCTCAATAGGATCATTCTCCTCATTGCAATAGGTCAAGGTCGAGGATACCTCAGCTACGTATCCTGCGATGTGTATGTCAATCCAGACGGACTTCAGCGGTACTGTGTAACAAAGAACAAGTAATCACGATGCATGTATAAATATAAATATTACCAAAAAATCCCCAATAGTAACATCTGTTTGACATTGGGGATGAGCTTAAAAATCAGAAAAAAAACATTTTGAGAAATGAATAACAGGCTTAAAAGCTGCATTGAATTATAGGTATTAACAAGTTCGTTTGTGCGGAAAAAACATGGGTTATACGCTTTGTCTTATAAATCGGCATTTGCGTAAATAAGTAAAATTGCGATAAGTTCAGATAGTTTTTATTATAACTAATTGTAGATAATAAGGCAGCCACGTGATATTCTGGTTAAATCACTAAGCAGATGTGGAAGAATGAAATATTTTTTCTAGTAATAAATATTCATAAACAGAACTTTGCGATATCAAAATTGTAAAACTCTTTGGCGATAAACAAATAATATACAGAACTAATAATTTCATGGCTAATGCAGCAATTCCGCTTCTATAAGTTTAAAATACAACATAAAATAATATTTATTTACGATAACAACGGCCAGATAAGAGTCTACCCAACCGCCAGCCATGTCAAATATTGATTTAGGTTGCATTAAGCCAGATAACGTATTCCATTCGAATCGAGTGCGTTTTGATTTACGATATTTTTTTCTTCTGCATCATCTTATAAATTTGCATGTTTGTGGTTGGTTTGCAGAGATAACATGTTAGAAAAGAAAACGAACGCATTTTCATTCCTTAGCTTTGTTGATAGAGGCGCACCAATACTGGAAGCGTTTGTATATTTTTCGCACCCTTTAGATATTCCGCATTTAAAATAGTGTCTGGTCTGTCAGATATGAATAATTTTCTTTTAGGTAAGTAAACCCCAATCCCTGTGTGTTTTAATGAATGAAACATAGACATTGATAGAAAGCATTATGAATGAACTTTTTTGAAACCTTTCATATTCAACCTCGAAAATGTCGAACTTGACAAAGGTCTAATTGACGAAAATTTGGGGTTGGAATATAAGAATTATGTCAAAACAGCAAGTATGATGATACCCGATGTGCATAAAAAGTAATACCCCTCCCCCTTTATTCATTAAACATACGCAAGTTGTATGAAAAAAAATGAAATATGCATATCAGGAATGGCCACATCCAGCATACACAGCCTCCCCACACAGCCAAAAAGTAGAGAGGAAAAGAGAGCATGGTATTACAATAATCAGTTTCAAAATGGACGCCACATTTTTGAGATGTTTGAATTTGATTTTCCTTGTAGTGGAAAACCTATCAAAGGCAAAATTGGTAATACTCAATTCTTAACGGTGAAAAATTCCACGAAACTTCCTCAGAAATAGAGCCCTCTCAAATTGTATGCATACCTGAGATTCCATTATCAGAACGAGGCTGAGTGAGCAAACAAACTGACCAGCAATATGGCCACATCAAGGAGTAGTGCTAGACATTGTTGTATTTCTATGTGTATCAGATGATAGATTCACTGACAAAATAAGTTTCCATAAATTTCCAAAATATTAAAACTTAAGAAAAGAATGAAAAGAGAAAATAAAGAGAGATCAGGGTCCATTTTCATGTGAGATTTACATGTTTAATCTATGAGAACATATCAAATAAAATAAAAATATAATTGTGATTATTTACCACATATAAACTTAAGTTAAACTAAAGATAATTGTTTGTTCTTGGTCTTATATTTCCATTATTTTATAGTGTATCAGCTTTTAATGCAAATATTATATAATCTCATTTATGACATTTACCGTAAATCTTCAACTAAAACATTTTCATTCATAACTGCTTCAACTGTAGTATGTTCAAATCATTTTAGAGATGATTACTTAATTTTTAAAGGACTCCAAACAGGCCGACCCAAGCATACGAGTTAACTTTTTGGTTTAAGTACTTTGCATATTCTGATGCTGCTGTTGGCTCTGATGCTATTCTATGCCGCATTGCTTCATTTGTCACTCGTCACTCTGGAATAAAGGCCTTTCAGTCGACACCATCTCCACGTATATGTTTGAAAAGTGTAGATTTCGCTTCTTGTGGAGTTGATGTTTATGTAGACTGAGTGGGTACTAACAGTTACATTGTAATAAGCGACCGGTTGTTTGGTGTTTCATATCTTTTCTGCGAGAAATAGCACTCCTTGCATAACTGGATTACCATCAAATACTTGAATTAAATTTAGAATAACTATGGTACAGACTGTTTCTTGAAGGAACTTTCTTCCAGGTCAAGTTATTTATTGGACCCCTGATGAGAAAGGTTCAATCCACGAGATAAAATCTAAGAGATCAAGATTATCAAATAGCCTTTGAACACACTCTTTACCACTGAGTTGTTATAAGCGTATATTATGAACAGTTTGTAGGATACTATTTGCTGAAGGCGATTCCACTCCTTTTTCGGTATATGAAAATAACTTAAACAAGAAATTAAAAATTCATTTAAAACTGTTTATTACTGGCTTCTCATCGATGCGATTTTCCCCATATGATTTTACAACACAAGAATACCAGTGACATTGAGTACCTAGCTGTAGGCCCAAGAGTAAGGCTGTTGCACCCAAGAACCTAGTATAAGCCCCCAGTGGCAAACTGCCTCTGACCTATTCCGGAGAGTTGTAACCCATCGGGTTTTCGTTGAATAATTATTTGGTGTCATTTTTTCAATTAATAATACTTTAAACACATTCTCTTCTTTCTTCTCTAATTTTTGATTGTGTGGGTATTCTGAGTATGGCCATTCCTGAGAGGCGTATGTCTAATATTGTTTAAGCTTTATAGATATCTGTCTTGAATAAAGAAAGCCTAAACTTTGCCAGTTTTTTTTTTCATTCAGATATCCGAAAGTCATTTTCTTCGAATTTTAGCATAGATAGCTTATTCTATATGAATTTTAACACCTATCAAATGGTACACATGTACAAGGTATGGGTGCGAGCTTTTGGGAGAATATGAAAAACTTAGGCTTCTTCACTGTGCATGTAGACTCTTACACCGTCGTTATCAGAAAATAAACTAATGAAGTACAGATATGCGCAGTGAAACAGTCAACTGTGCATGACTCTTACCGTTTTTTCATTCCCAACCACTTATCACTTTTGTTTACTTCCGGTTCATCAGCTGACAAAAAAAACAACACCCACCCAATATAAATACAAGGTATGCATTCAAAAATCTTCACCTGTTTGTTATTCTTCTATTGTTAGACGATTATACAAACTCTAAAACTGATAGAAATTTATTTCTTATACTTTACGAACCTTTGAAGTGTACCAAATTCGGGTATGCTTTTTTTCGGACAAAAGAACAATTTAGGCCCCTATAACCTGATAACTTTTTCTGAACATTTTTAAGTGTAAAATTCGATCGAATTCATTTGAAAGCCAATAACTATCTTACATTACTTCATCTTTGCTTTAAGTATTTATTTATATAACAGTCATTGTTATCAAATAAAAAAATTGAAAAATAATATTCATAATACCATTATTGCAGGAGGCCCAGTATCTTGATCTCTAGCCAATCCTACTAATACATTTGCTATGTAGTGGTAAGTAAAATTAAAAGAGGAATATTGTAAATTAAAGAATATGCAGTGTCTATTCCCATATACGTGTCACAATGTAAAAGCTGTCTATTGCCACGTACGTGTCAATACGAGTACCCGTTATAACTATAGTCTCAATTATTCGACTGCAAGCACAGACCCATTATCATATGGACGTTTTCGTTGTCTATTCTTTACGTCTCAAGCAGTTACGATCAAAACTGTGGTGGAAATCGACCCAATTTAAATTCTGTTATTTTTCACTCCAACATGAAAATTTTAACACTGGTATGTTCAAATGTGGTTATAACAATAAATAATGATGAAAGTAACAATAAAATGACGAATCTTCCACAAAATAACTTGTTAAACCTACCACGTTATATATGCTGTTTACATGTTGATACGAAAACTAGATAACCAATGAAAACGTTTCTTTTTATTCAAACATATTTTTACAATGCGGGAGGTTGTACGCGGAGAAAAACTCATAACGTACTCTTATTTTCTTATTTGTCACGTTCGATGGTTGTCAAAGTTTTTTTTTCATCTATTTAGATACCCGCCCCGTTATATTAAGTTTCAATCGCATCTTTAATAATGTTGTGTATATTACCTTGTTAATTATATTTGCAGATACTTTCATTTATTCATCAAACCTTTTATTCATCAAGCCTTTATTTATAAGTTGCTTGTATTGACCGTAGCAAGAATTTCCGCAGTACATATTTCAAGCAGGTAAGGTGAAGTTTATCGATAAACATGAGTCAGGTAAACTTTAAGCGGCGTAATCGAAATTTGTTGACATGGGTGGAGGTTTAAAAGAGTTTTGCATAAAAAAACGAAACCGTTATTTACAAAGGATTACATATAATGAATCTACTTGACTGTAGCTTTTCAGGTATGTAAATTATTTTAAGATACATATGGTTTAAGATGCTTTACAGAGCCGTTAAAGTCGCAAAAGTTCCGACTCAAATTCTGATCGCTGGCATATAAACATAGAAGGAAAATTTTCCGCATTGATTTGAATAGTAACTGGGTTGTGCGCGAAGAGCAAACATCGTATATATAGAAAAGCTCTTCTTGCGCACAAATAGTTGGGCTACCGTAAAAGTACCATTATAACCACATAATTTCAATTAATATTGAGAGGTGATAATTAGTGCTGCACTATGTGCTGGCATCCAATTAAATGATAAATTATGATATTATTTAATAAATAAAATAATTCCAAATAACTTTATTTTTAAAAATTTCATAATATTACAAGAATTTAATTTAATCACATTTAGATAGTTATTTATGTAATATTTTCAGAACACACAAGATTAAAATCCTCCTTTCTAATCCTGGACTTGTGCCTGGGCAATGGCAGAGTTAGAATATTGGAGTATTGTCTATACGAAAAACAAAATTATAGACAAAATTATGTCAATAAATATAGCAAGAAAAACAATACCATTGCTTATTGTCTTTACGAAAATAAAAAAGACAATCATTTTTCTAATTATATTCTTAATAAAACATCTAATTATATTTATTATTTAGTAGGTATATAGAATGTGATGTAATATGATTTATTTGTTGTAAAAACATCTTTATTCTTGATTTCAGGACATAAGAAGATATGCAATAAGTGACACTTAATTTGCTGTAAGAGTTGTCTTTATTGCGACACGTAAATATACAGTTCGACATGACTTATCGTTACTGCTTTATTGACACGTCAGTGTTTTTTTTCTCTTTTGGGGGAAGGGGCTCGCTGCCCTTTGGAGGGGGAAAATTGATATGCGAACAAAGGAAAGGGGGAAGATACTTGCAGCCTGTCAAACACAACATAACAAAGTATTCACTGATCTTTTAATTCAAAGGAAGTCAGTGGTCTACAGTGAAATGTCTTTTAATGCCTGCAAATTTATCAATTATTCTTGTCACTGTATTGTCCATTAGTGGGGTATTCCATTAAACATATCCAAAATTCGGATTTATCATCTTCACTATCGAACAGTGCTTAACAGACTCCGGCAAAGGGGAAATTTTTTACGGATGTGGGGGAAAAATATATACTATTTTGAGGGGGGAATGGGGCCCTATTTCTCCAGATATTTGGCATAAAATGGCATTTTTAACAAACACAATAAACTGGTAAAGAAGCTTACACTTAAAAAAACAAATTTTCTTAAAACAGTTCAAATTAATTTGAAAACTACCAGAACCGTTAAATGTTTGTAACAAGCTTACACTTAACAATAGGATGACAATAATTACTTGATTTCCACGCGCAAATGCGTTTGACTGGCAACTTTAATTATGTATTGCAAACATTTGTTAATTATCTCATGACATGTATAATTGAGTAAATCACTAAACTTGAAGCTAATCATGAACTAAAAGTTTTTCATATCAATTTTTTTAGATTTAGCATTTACAGCATTTTTGGAAAAAAATAATTTTCCGAAATTAAAAGTATTTATTGTGTTGTATTGATAGTGGATTATACTGATATAGATATGTCAAAAAAAAGAAGGAATTACCTATTTGAATCAAAGTAAGATTAAATAATTTGAATCAAATATAATAATCATTATTAACTAATAAGCGGTAACATATTACTATAAAAATGTTCAGCTACTTTTTAAACTGAAATTACAGTGTGAAAGGCGTGGATCAATTCTTATAATTACGAGTCACTAATACAGTAACGAGAACTCAAGTAGAACTGCATATTTACATGTTAATGACAACTCTTACCATAATTATGTGTCAATTAAGCAGTAACGAGAACTCAAGTCGTACTGTATATTTACGTGTCACTGTAACGACAACTCTTACTGCAAAATATGTGTCACTTATTGAGTAGCATCTTAATGTCCTGAAATGAAAAATAAAGATGTAATATATATATATCAAAAAATGATTTATTACATCATCTTTTATATTTCTATTAAATAATAAATATATTTAGACATTTACTTTAGAATAATTTTAAATTTTAAATTGATAATACCGTAAGTGGTTCTCATTCTGTAGTGGTTCATGACTAGTTATAAAAACTTTCCCATTTATCTGAATAATTTTACAATATTTTATATTAAATTGTTGAAACTTGCCACGGATGTTCCTTGCATGATGCTCTTTCAAATTTGTTCAAAGAAATCAATTCCATGCAGAACTCTGGTTGCCATGGCAACGGAAAGGAAAAACTTTAAAAATCTTCTTCTTTAAAACCACAAGGCCTAGAGGCTTAATATTTGATATACAGCATCATCTAGTGGTCTGCTACCAAAATTGTTCAACCTATCCCCCTGGGGTCAAAAATGGCCCTGCCCCAGGGGTCACTTGTTTTACATAGACTTATATAGGGAAAACTTTTTTTAAAAAACTTCTTCTCTAAAACCACAAGGCCTAGAACCTTGGTATTTGGTATGTGTAATCATGTAGTGGTCTCTACAAAAGTTTTTCAATTTATTCTCTTGGGGTCAAAAATGACATAGATATAGTAAATCTTTACAAATCTTCTTCTCTGAAACCATCAGGCCTAGAGCTTAGATATTTGGTATAGAGCATCATCTAGTGGTCCTCTACTAAAATTGTTCAAAGTATCCCCCTGGGTTCAAAAATGGACCCGCCCCAGGGGTCACTTGTTTTACATAGACTTATATAGGGAAAACTTAAAAAATCTTGTTCTCTAAAACCACAAGGCCTAGAACCTTGGTATTGGTATGTGTCATCATGTAGTGGTCCTCTAAAAAGTTGTTTCAAATTTTTCTCCTGGGGTCAAAAATGGCCCTGCCCCGGGGGTCACTAGTTTTATTACATATTGTTATATAGTAAATTTTAGCAGCATTATTTTTTATTTGATTATACCAAGCTTGCACTCAACTCTTGCAACCATTGAGCAGTTGTTGACAGATGAGCGACCCAGGGTCCTATGGACCCTCTTGTTTATTTTTCCCTATGTGTCAATAAGAATATTGTCTATTGACACATACATGGCAATAGACACTCCTTAAAGAATAATTATAGTAATATCTGTAAATTGTCAAAAAAATTATTTGAAGCATACTGGTAATAAGAGCTAAATTGATTTTGATAATAAAAAAAATTTTCTAATAAAAAACAAAGCGCAAACTGTGCACATGAAATATGACACTCAGAATATTATCTTCATAAATCAGCAACAGTTTGTATACCATTTTAACTGAAGTCCACCCAACTCAGCAGACCATACCATTGCAGAACTGGCTGTGTTAGTCTGCTCATAGCACAGATAAATGCACTGGGTATTTCCTCGTAAGACTGAAAAAGCAAAAGTGCTGTGTCCAGCAGAGTAGTCTATATTGTATACTATTATTATGCTGAACGCTGAGAACTGGGCTGGAGGTTATAAAACTGAGTTTGTAAACCAGTCTCAAATCTCAAGGATCTGATTGGCTGAAATGGCGACTGGTCGCCATTTCAGCCAATCAGATGCTTGAGATTTGAGACTGGTTTCCATGCTCAGTTTTATAACCTTGGAACCAGATTGGTAAAACAATATATTGAGAAAATACTTCTTTACATAAAAGTACAAAAATTCAATCAATCAAAGCAGATGATTCAAAACACCTTCAAAATCTTGCAACCTTTGAACTCTTTGTTTACTCAATAACTGACTGTTAATAAAATGATTTGAAGTGTAAAACAGCTAAATTTATTTTTACGTTTCTGATCAAGCAGGTAGGGTCAGGGGTTTCACTTATGCCTAAAATTAAAGGGTCATAATGATGCACCACTGCCATTTCCAGACTTGAAAATTGAAAAAAAGTGCTAGACATTTGGACAGACAATATGTGAAAGTGTGTCTGACCAAAACAAATTCTGTTAAACTAAAACATGTTAAAAAGGAATTTGCAAGTATAAGGAGTTCAAATTTTTGTCTGACATTCCGCCTGATAACATAAAATATCCAGCTCAAATTTAACTGGACAGGTCAGTCAATCCTGCAACTTTCGGGACGTCTGCATTTCTTGAGGCTCAAATCAATTGTTCCTTATATGTTTTTTTTTAAATAAGACCCTTGTTTGAAATTTAAAATAAGAAATGCTTGATATTTTAAGGGTCAAAACACTGATTCAATGATGAAATTGAACATCTAGGTACACAATATTTTGGTACCCTGATTCAAGGATGAAATTGAACACCTGGGTACACAATATTTTGGTGACTGTTTTGTTTGACCATCAGTCACTTGTGATAAGTGTATCTTCTTCCAAATTTCACACAAGTGTTCATACATATAGGCTGAGTATCAGTTTGAGTTCAATGACAATGCCCCTTTTGCATTAGTCAAGGTAATTAGAGTCAGTTAATTATGTGTATAATATTGTTGATCAATTATTATTTATTGAAGTTTTAACAGTTTGAGGAATGCTTTAGCATCACTTTTCTACCCTCCTATTCATTAGGGTGTCTTAACTTAATTAATGGTTAACTAAGTGAGTTAAAACTTAAGGCCACAATAATGCCAAGTTGCAGATGAAAATTGAAGCAGCTTTTCCAAAATGCATTAATTAAACCATGAAAGCATTTTAAATGAGTCATCTTTTTCACCAATAATAAACTTTTTGGCCTAAGATTCTAAAACTGTGATTGTGAACCAGTCTCAGATTGGCTGAATTGGATACTGATCAACCATCAACAGTTTTCTAATCTTCATCCCTTGTCTCTTGTTTTAGAAATATGAGCTATTCAGGAGCTGGACTCTATACTTCTGTGATAGAAAAGTTTACTGTGAAAATCCGCCTGTGATACAGCATACAGTACAGTACGGCAAAATGAGCTCCAAAGGGAGGCAATTCCTTCTTCTTTTATGGAAAAACTTTATCATACAGAAACGGAAAGTGCTTGTTACAGTGTTTGAAATAGGGTTACCAGCATTCTTTGCTTTGATCTTGATATTCATTCGGTTGAGGGTTGAACGTGAGATGAAGGAAAACGTAACATGGGATTACTGCAACGGCTGGCAGCAGATTAACGGTAGTGGTAATTTGCCAAAGAAACTGGCATATACCCCTGATAATAACACCACTAGACAGATCATGAATGAAGTAAGACTGGCACTGATGCTGGAGAGTAAGTTATTATATTTATTTTAAGTTATTAATGAATTATAGTAAAATTCAGAGATTTTTGTCACTTTCCTTTTGGCTATTTAAAAGTATAACTATGCACTTAACATTTTGCTAGTAATTTTAGCTAAATTCTTTGAAAACAATAAAGTGATATTTTCCTGTTTCCTGTTTTAGGTAGCATACTTATGAATGCTTATTGTTCTTCCGGTAGTATCTTGTGAACTGAAAATGTAAGATAAAAATCCACAAATACATGTAGATATTCTAACTTTCTGCACTTTTACCCTTTCAGCCTGTGTAGGTCCAGATCAGACGGCAAGGATGTGCATTGCTGATCTGATTCTACACTGTTCGCCCAAGCAAATAAACTTTGTAAAGGTTTATCTATGAAGGAGAGGGTTAACCAGAAAATCGCAGGAACTTGATTTGAATTAAATAATCTGTTGCATATAGTCATATCATTGGGCGTGATGAAAATGTTGAAAATTTCTTGGGCTTTTTTATAATGCATTTATTGGCAGGCATTTAGATCGTTTGTAGGTTTAGGCTTACAAATTCATTAAACATCGATATCTTTTACCAGTTAATCTGAATAACTTCCAGTGTTTGAATTGTTTTTTTTTTTGCAGTCTAGAATTTTAAGGGATTATTGTCAGAACTGTAGGAACCCCACTACTTGTAAAAAAAATGATATAAAATTTATTTGTGAGTTTGAAAGTGTAAAATATATACAATTTTTAATTTAGCAATTTTTAAAGCCAAAAGACACAATATTTTCCTGTTTTATTGCAAATTTTGGCCATTTTTCGCACATTTCTCTTGAATCAAAATTACCCCTTGGTAGGAATTCCTTCCTTTTACGACGCAAAAATTTCCCAATTGTAGGGGAAAGGGACCCTTTCCCCATTAAAGCATCTGTATCACAACCTTTGTGACTGGCTACCAACCAAAGTTCTAAATTTATTGTTCTTTTTTAAATAGATGTAACGGCCATGAACAATGAAGACAACATGGTTGACTTTCTAATGGCAGCTGAAAATATCGACACATTTCTAGCTGGTGTTGTGTTTACATGTGCTTTCAAGGGAGACAACTTTGATCTGGGCACTATAGCATACAAACTGAGGTTCAGCTCATCCCCAAGAAATGCCGGCGAAGAAAAGCAGAAGTTGTTTCTACCTGATACAAGATGGGAGACACAGTTTACCTTCCCGCTCTTCCAGAAAGTCGGGCCTCGAGAACCGAAAGATCCTTGTGGCGCAGCCCCAGGTATTCTATTAAAATTTTGGATTTATTAATTTACCAAGATTAACTTAAGAATTGATTGATATTTTAATGCATTCACCATGGTATGAAAAAAAAATTTTGGTTGTTTGTGGTCACTCGACTTACCGAAATCGGCCCAATTACCGAAATCTACTGAAATCAACTGGGAATTACCGAAAACGGCTTTATAAATTCATTTTACCCAGTTATTAATGATTTTTTTTATAATAAGTGTGACTATATTATAATGAATGTTCATTAAAATAAAGATGATTTAATTCAGGAATTTGATGCCCAATTACTGAAATCGACTGGGAAACCAAAATCGGCTTTATAAATTCATTTTTCCAAGTTATTAATAATTATTTTTCTGATCAAATTTCGGTAAATCGGGTGACCCGGTTGTTTGGTGTGTGTAGCCTGAAAGATATTAGTTAAATTGATCTTTCTTCCTTGAAAAATTATACTGAACAACTAAAATTCCTGTAACTTTTTTAAAATTATAAGATTTATAAAGAAAAAGATGTTTTTGCATCTTTGTCTGTATATCTCAAATTATTTATAAGCCAAACTCCAAGGGCTGCAAGTTACTTAAATGATGATAAATCCATGGAATATTCATTGGGACACATCTCAAGTGACCAGCTTGTTGGTTATATTCAAAATAATTCAGCTTAAAGTCACAAAACTGTCATGTGCATGGTTTACATATTTTATATGTTGGTCAAACAAATGTCATACAACAAAGTTATAATTGATATCTTGTAAAAGGGAACTAAAAGTTGAATAACTGATTTGAACCAATCATTTTTAATTAGTTAAGGCCCTGTCACACTACAGCGCGTTTCCACTGCGTTGCCACGGCGTTGTTTAATTTTCCAGAACGTCGTGAGATCGCAAGAAAAATCTGACTTTTAGCGTGAAGATGGAGATTGCACGGCGTCCTCACTGCGACCATGGCGTTGCTTCGGAGTTTACATGGCGTTCTATCGCGTTCCTACGGAGTTCATTTTGGCGATTGCCTGCGCTCTTACGGTTCCTTCACTGCGTGCACTGCGCTTTCAGGGCGTTCTTACGGCGTTTCTACTGCGTGCACTGCGCTTTCACGTCGCTCACGCTGCGCTGACGGCGTGTTGATGACGTTCTAACATATAAAACGAAGTGTATGACGAATCTTCATCATTTGCTTGATAGTTCTTGAGCAGTTAAGACTATGCCTGCAAAAAGACTCTCCTCTTTCGTCGTATTACAATCATATGCATATACAATCATAATCATCTTGGTATGATGCTTGACATGCATGTAGGTCAGCAGTAGCCCGACCTGCTGCTGTACTTCAGTCATGGTGTTATGTATGTTTATTTGCCAATCTTGTACATTATGTTTGTCATACAAACGTCAATGAACGTAGTAGAAGCGCTTTGGAAGCGCAATGATCGCTTTGACAACGCGGTAGAAACGCATTGGGAGCGCATCGATCGCCGTAACAGCTCCGTACAGTCTTTGAAAGAGCGCAGTGAAACAATTAACACTCCGTATAAGCGCCGTAGACGCGCCATAACGCGCTGTAAAGACGCAGTGACATCTCCGACAACGCCGTGCGATCTCAGTGCAAGCGCCCTCGATTACCACAGCGTTTGCACTGCGACCCCTGTGCGCGCCCGTGGAGCTCCTGCTGTATGAGACCTTACTGCGCTGCTACGGCGACCATACAGCGATCCCACTGCGCTCTTATCAGAACGCCGAGCGACGGCGTTTGTTTTGTGCATGTTCAAAGTGTGCGCCGTGGCTAGGCGTTCAATGCGATCCCACTGCGTTTACTGGCGAAGCCACCGCATTGCTGCAGCGATGCTTGCGATCGTACTGCGCGCACCTCGGCGTTCTTGAACGCCGTGGGAACGCCGTGAGAACGTGACCCTGGTGTGACAGGGGTTTTAATTATCATGGTTTTGATAAAGATATACATGTAAGTTTCATAGGATTTTAAATTCCACAATTTTCATAAAAATTAAACTTACTTTAAAGAAGTGATTATAAGAGTATGATGATTACATGTTTCTTTATGCATAACCTCCATGTAAAATAAGTATGCATTTTTCAGGTTATGAAAGGGAAGGTTTCCTTGCAGTGCAGCATGCAGTTAACATGGCAATCATCAAGCAAGTGGGTGGGGTAAACAGCAGTGACATCCTGAGCAACGTCAGTGTTGCACTAAGAAGACATCCATACCCAGCTTTTGATGATGACAACTTTATTCTAGTCATTCAGAATCAGTTTCCGCTGATCATAATGCTCAGCTTTGTCATTGTGGCACTGAATATTGTTAAAGACGTGGTCCATGAAAAGGAGAGAAAGTTAAAGGTAACATATGCTGTCTTTGCAAGTACATAATATAGGTTGAAGAAGATAAACAAAATGCTATAACTGATCTGTTGAAGCATTTAATAGATTTTTATGATCAATGACCTATCAATGGTTATGCAATCAACTTACCCAAAGCAAACATAAATGACCACAAACATATAAACCTTTTCCTCCATGGGATATGACTGTTATCCTTAGGCAAACAGTGTAGATATAGATCAGCTGGTACATCCATAACCGCTGATCAGGATCTACACTAACCCTTTCCTCCATAAATACATCTTTATTGCCTGGGCGAAGAGTGTAGATCCAGGTCAGAAATAACCTAATTAACCAAAAAGCAAACAGTGCAGATCCTGATCTGGATCTACACTGTTCGCCCAAGATATAAAGGTTTATCTATGGAGGACAAAGTTAAGACAGCTATCCACAGGTAAATAAACTGAAAAAGATGACAGAGAGAAAACTGTATAAAACATATACTTGTTTGCATGCACAGACCAGTCAGGGTCTGTATTGGTTGTCAATGTGAAATAGTCGTGACAAGGGCTGAAGGTTTTAAACCTGAGATTGGAAACCAGTCTCATGCTTAAGATTTGAGACTAGTTTCCATGCTCAGTTTTATAACCTTGGGCATAGTACTGAAAGGTTTTAATTAGGATGGGGAAAACTTGTAGTTGTAGAGATTGGGAAATGAAGTGTTTTTATATCTATATACCTCTGTATATAGAGGTATATCGATTCCAAAACATGTCTTTTCTCTGTGGTTGTAGAATATTTAATTACAGGAAACGTTGAAGATGATGGGTGTCAACAACTGGCTACACTGGGCAGCCTGGTTTGTTAAGTACTTCCTGTTTCTACTGATAACTGTGGCCATCATGACCCTCTTCCTGTGTATTCAAACAAAGAAAGGACCGGTCATTGGAAAAACTGACCCATCAGTAGTGTTTGTGTTCTTGATGGTGTATTCCATTTGTACAATCTCCTTCTGTTTTGCTGTTAGTGTGTTTTTTGTTAAAGGTAAGTGGGTTTCTATATTTTGATATTTGTCTTGTAGTGTTGTTTGTGATGAATCACAGATGTAAAAATTCTCCCCGTACATTTAATCATTGCTGTAATCAGTTACACCTTTGATGTTCATTGAGCACAATAAATATATACATATTCTGTAAATATTGAGTTGATCTTAACCATGTGCTAGGTGTCGTGGATAGTAATATGCATTACTATTACTGTCCATGAATAGAATAAATCAAACCAAGCCTGCAGTAGTTTGGCATTTGTCAAGTTCCATACATGTAGCTTTCAAAGTTCTTTTTTCATTTGCATGAATCTATCTATCTACTTGTTAGTCTATGTCATGGAAGTGGTCACCCAAAAGGCACCTGACTACTCCCTTCTTTGAGCTATGGGAGAAGTCATTTTGTTGAGACTATATAGGGAGAAAAACTTCTCTCTCATTTGCAAGTCTAGCGGGAGCCCTGTACATTTTCCTCCAATGGATGAAAAAATATCAGAAATTTTATGACAAAGTTATAGCTAGAATGGTAAACTTTTTTAGACTATAGTAAATATCTTTAAATCTTGTTTTTTAAACAAAAAAGGGAAATATGCATATCAGGTGTATGGCCACGTCCTGTAGACATAGTCTTCAAACACAGCCAAAAGCAGAGAGGAGAAAAACCATTGAATTTATAAAGTGAAAAACTTCATAATAGACACCACAAACAATTCATGAAAATGATAACCTTATAGATTACTGCCTTGGAACAGTCAAAACAATTTGCCTCTGAGGTTTAAACAAGATTCTAGAATGCATGAATCTCACTCAGGTTCTTAAGTGGAGGATGTTATTTTCTCTGCTTTTTGATTTTTTAAATTTGCACCAATCTTAGACTTGGAAAAAGCCCATTTCAACAGGGCTTGGTAGACGAATGAAAACTATCAGATTGGTGATATTTACAAATATACTGCAAGATTCCTATTAAAAGCCTCATACTATTTGTATATTCTAGCCAATTCTGGAGCCGCAGCAGGTGGTATCCTGTTCTTTCTGACATACATTCCATATTTCTTCCTACAACCTCGGTATCAAACTCTGACCTGGGGTCAGAAAATACTGACCAGTCTTATTTCCAACACTGGGATGGCATATGGTGGACAGATCATAGGCATGTTTGAAGGAACAGGTAACACTTGAATTTCAGGCTTCAAATTACTATAATAGTGGTAAACATTAGTGCCCTGTTAAAAGAAAATGCAGAATTAAGCTGACATGCCAAGAGGAGTATGAAGAAGCTAAATGAAGGATAAGATTTAAATCAGTACTCCAAATTAATGCATTATAACACGTGTGACCAGTTTAGATCCAAATTAGCCAAGATGTCCATGCCGTCTTATCTTGATCTGCACTGGTTATATCATGGTAAAAAATAACCCAATAAACCTTAAAGTGAACAGCATAGATCCTAATCAAATGGCACAGATGTGCCAGCTGATCTGGATCTATGCTGTTAGCCCATGCAATAAAGGTGAATCTATAAATTAAAGGGTTAAATGCTTACCTCCATATAATTATATGCATTTTAATACATGTGTGACCAGTAATCACCCTAATGAATCTGAAGCGAACAGTGTAGATGATAATCTGGATCACCACTGTTAGCCTATGCAGAAAAGATGTATCTATGGAGTAAATGCTTAAACATTGGTGACTGTATGGCATGCAAATCCTTTGAGTGGTTGATGTTTAAAGGAGAGAGACTCCATTCAAATTAAAGTTGTTTGTAGACCATATTTAGTTTTCTGATATAAGTTAGTGAGTTGAACATTGAAATCAACATATAACCTTTTGAAGCCCTAGATAATAAAACCACTCTCCATTTCAGCCAATCAGATGCTTGAGATTTGAGAATGTAAACCAATCTCAGGTTTATGATTTTTAGTTGCTCAGACATTGAATATTTGGCTGAAGTAATTAACATCTTCCATATTTAAGAGGTGCAAAAACAGGAATGGTGCAAAACCTACTTATTCCTAAAAATTTACCAATTTATACCTTCTAATATCAATGCAGTAAAACTTGTTTAATGTTCAGGTTCTGGAGTGCAGTGGTCAAACATCAGGGATAAAGTGTCTGTAGATGACAACTTCACTATGCTGAATGTTCTGGTCATGCTCGTCATTGACACGTTCCTGTATGGTTTCATCACTTGGTACGTGGAGGCGGTATTTCCAGGAGAGTTCGGTGTACCTGAGAAATGGTACTTCTTTGTAACCGTAAGTTTTTACTTTATATTCTTATTTATAGGATGTTGTATGACTTAATTGACTTTTCCATGAATTCAGAATATTGTGCCCTTGTTGAATGAATAAGAATGAACGAATAAGAATGAAGAGGTATTTTGCTTTGCATATTTACTAAACCTCATCTGGACAAAAACACTTGGGCCTAGATTCCTCAAACTTGGTAATTTGGTCACTACAAGAAGATAGCCCCTATTGATATTCAGTTTTGCCTGTCAGAGGTCAAGGACACTGCATCTGTGTCGTCTAGATACTGGTCTTCTTCACTGACAGTTATATTAATACATGTACAATGACAGTTATGAGGGCAGTGGCAGGTGTGGGAGAGCATAGATTTTCACAAATATCTCCTCTTGTTTTATTCATCATATATGGTATAGTTGCCAACTATTAAATGACTGTATAAGAACCACTGCAGGCTAGCTGCAGTTTGTCTTAATTTACACATTAGAACTTAATTTGTTTGTTTGTTGTTGTTATTTCACATTTACTACTCTCAGTATCTGATCAAGCTACAGCTTCAAACAATATTGTTAGTCATGTGGGCACCATTCAACCAATCAGATCTTTAATATTTGAGACTGGTCTTCATTCTCAGTTTAATAATTTTGAGCCCTGATTTTCTTATTTTAAAAATACTTAACAGAAAAGCATTGAACATCAACAGGGGATGTTCGTATTAATATAAATGTTCAAAGTTTAGGCAGAAATGAAACTTAGCAGTATTAGGCATTGAATTTTTTCTTTGACTGGGTCTTCTTTGTTTTTTGTTTCAGAAATCATACTGGTGTGGAACAGTATCAGACGATTATGTACCGGATGATAAATCTATATCTATTGGTCAGTCACCGGAGTACTTTGAACCTGACCCTGTTGGTCTAAGAGCTGGAATTCAGATCAGGAATTTAAAAAAGGTTTGTTAATTCTTATCTTTCTTGAAAGGTTTTGTTTGTTTTAGAACATTTGTTATACAGATATGTTTATATTATGCGAGTGCTGCTCTAAGTTACGGCTGGATGTTCTTTCTTGAGAGTTGTAAATAAACCTGACAGGTTCGAATCAAGACTTATGTAACTTTCTTTAATAGCATGTACTGGTTAAGTGGATGCCGATATGCTTAATACTAGAGGTTCCAACCCCAGACTATTGAGACAAGGACTTCTTCGCAGCAATACAGCAGCCCTATTTACCCACCTTACTTATACGCACAACTAATAAATGACAAACAATTATATGATGGGATAAGGCCGCGATATTTGATTTCAAAATAGAAAGTTAAACATGGCACATATAAAACACATATGATAATGATTTTATATAATGATTTTATATAAATATAAGGGGAAACTCTATCCCACAAAGATTGTATTTGGTGTAATTTGTCTGTTTTCAAATAATGTGCCATGCCTGAAATGCACATTCTGTGTGTTGAAGGGCCACTAAAAATACGATTTGCAACACAATATGTGGCAAATGTATTGATTGGTTCGATTCTGATGTCAATATTGCTACGAACTACCAATGCGTATGCTTATGTTATCTCCACGAAAGTCAATATTTATGTTTTTATTAACTTTATTTTCTCGATTATTATAGCGTTACATGTCGCTGTCTTACCGTCAGCCTACATCAAGTCATTTAAATTGTAAAGAAAGGATATCATTAGATTTTTCCCTGAAATGTCGTACTTCAATTTGCGATGTTATGACAAAGTTTGTATACTTGAGTTAGTGTATGGCAAAGGCGATAATAAATGAATATGAGATGAAATTGAAGTTGGCAAGATCATTCTAGAAGATCAACGTAATGTTTTAGATTTTCATATGAAATAATGGAGGTCGGACTTATTCCCGAGATTCACACTGGTATAAATATTTGTTCTGCTTTTAGGTAGAAAATTTTCCAACAAAGAATGATTATAGATGTAAAATGATAAAATGAAATAGCCGAGCTATAAAGGCTAGATTTAGTAACTCGTTATGTCACAAAAAAACGATCTAAGTACCTTTTATTTTGTGAATAATTCAATTTTCAGTGGATAAGTCAGTTCGTATATTATTTTTATATAAGTATATAAAACGCGTGATGATGTATCAAATTGAAAATCTGGAGACCTGAAGAGATATAATATCAGAATTTCTGCAAATCAGGAGTATGTTATATGGAATTCAAAGGGTGAATAAAGTTGTATATTTAGATACTTTTCCATTCATTTAAGTAAAATTTATTTGTAGTAACTGTTGTCAGAATGGTAGACCACTTACACGTTTACCCAATTCGATGACAAAAACAGTCTTAAGGTATAAAAAGTACTAAAAAACTTACCGCTTAAAGTTACAGCAGTCTTACACTATACTTAGCCTTGTGTATCAGTTGTATTCCTGATGTATGTTAACCATGCTGTTTCCCCGAAAAAAGTAGTATTAAGCAAACAATTTCTGAAAGGCAAAACGAAAATAACTAACCATTAGGTTTTGAATATAAATAATTGATTGGTGTCATTATTTGTAATCTAACTCTTAAATGTACTGCTTTATAACAGCCTTTTTATGCCCCCGAAGGGAGGCATATAGTAATCGGACCGTCCGTCCGAAATAATCTTGTCCTCGCTTCTTCTCCAAAACCGCTTGAGGGATTTCTTTGAAACTTCACAGGAGTGTTTGTCACCAAGCCTAGTTGTGCATATTGTCGGGAATTTCTGCTCGGATTACTTTTGGCTGAGTTATGGCCCTTTTTAGCAAAATCTTGTCCTCGCTTCTTCTCCAAAACCGCTTGAGGGATTTCATTGAAACTTCACAGGAGCGTTTGTCACCAAGCCTAGTTATGCATATCCTAAGGAATTTCTGATCGGATTATTTTTGGCGGAGTAATGGGCCTTTTACCTTACCCTAACCCTAACCCTAAGCTTCTCTGAAACCGCTTTAGGGATTTCATTGAAACTTCACAGGAGTGTTTGTCACCAAGCCTAGTTGTGCATGTCCTAAGGAATTTCTGATCGGATTATTTTTTGCGGAGTTATGGGCCTTTTTACCTAACCCTTACCCTAACCCTAAGGTAAATTTTGTTAACGCAATAGAGGTTACATTTTTTGTCCGATTGTCATTAAATTTGGTATGAATATTGATATTGATGATTTCTACACAAATGATTAAAATCATGTTGTTTAATTGAACCAGGGCCCCGCCCTGGGGATTTTTTTCTTTCAAAATCTGTTTTTAACCTTTGATTTTCTACAGTTTTCAACCAGATTTTGACAGAAACTTTATACCATCTTAAAATTCAATCTTTCCTGAACAATTCGTTCACTGGTTGTTCGTGATAAAATTTGAAACAAAAATTTTAGTTGCAGAGTGAAAATTTCAAGTGTCAAAATCCAATATTTCTACCTGTCTTCAGCTACATATTATGATGTTTACCAGTTTATTGGTACAGTTGCTGGACATTGACCTGATGAACTTTGCTGCTTAGATCTGTGTTATGCAATATTAAGAACTTTGCTCTGGAAGATTTTATAGGGTAAATTTTGTCATTTTCTACGGATAGTGACCAAATAAACTTTCTTACTTTATAGCACTTTGAAAATTAGGCTTTTCTGAATATGTTATTCACTGTTTGTAAGTAAAACAACAACAAGAACAACAACAACAAATTTGAAGCACATTCTCAAAATGTTAGGACTAAATTTAAGAAAGTCTTAGATGTATACAGTGTATGTACACAAACTGGCAAGTTAAGGCCACACTTTTTTATGCTCCCCGAAGAAATTCGAGGGAGCATACAGTCGCCAAGTTGTCGGTCGGTCCGTCCCGCATTCTTTAACACTCTAGCGGTCACATTTTTGCCTCGATTGTTTTGAAACTTGGTCAGGATGTTTGTCCCAATGATTTCTCGGACGAGTTCAAATATGGGTCATCTGGGTCCAAAAACCTAGGTCAGTGTTAATAAAAATAGAATTTTCTTGTTAACACTCTAGCGATCACATTTTTGCTCCGATTGTCATGGAACTTGGTTAGGAAGTCTGTCGTAATTCCTCGGACGAGTGCGAATATGGGTCATCTGGGTCCAAAAACTAGGTAACTGTTACTAAAAATAGAATTATCTTGTCTTGGCTTTAAATTTGTTATTTCTCATTGGATTTCAAAATAACTTGGCACAAATGTTCAACATGACAAGGCGGTATGCTGAGTACAATACCCATGCCGGTTGGTCCAAGGTCAAGGTCACTGTTCCTAAAAATAGAATTTTCTTGTTAACACTTTAGTGGTCACATTTTTGCTCTGATTGTCCGATTGTAAAGAAACATGGTACGGACATTAGTCCCAGTTATTAATTGGACGAGTTTGAATATGGGTCATCTGGGGTCAAAAACTAGGTCACTATTACTAAAAATAGAAAAATCTTGTCCAGGCTGTAAATTTGTTATTACTCATTGGGTTTTATAATAACTTGGCTCAAATGTTTACCATGACAAGATGTTGTTTCGCGTACAATACCCATGGCTGTTTGTCCATGGTCAAGGTCACTGTTACTAAAAATAAAATTTTCTTGTCTGGGCTGTAACTTCCTAATAAATGGAGTGATTTCAAAATAACTTTACATAAATGTTTACCATGACAAGGGGTTGTGTTGCGTACAATACCCATGCCGGTAGGTCCAAGGTCAAGGTAACTGTTACTTAAAATAGCATTTTCTTTTCCAAGCTGTAAATTTGTTTTTTCTTATTGGATTTTAAAATAACTTGGTGTAAATGTTCACCTTATCGAGACGTTGGGTCACATACAACACAACTTTGTTGTATTCAGGTGAGCGATAAAGGGCAATCATGGCCCTCTTGTTTCCCTTGATTTTACCAAACTTGCAAACAACTCTTACAACCATTGAGCAGTTGTTGACAGGTGAGCCACCCTATGAACCCTCTTGTTGCAAGGGTTATAGGCCCTTACTCGTTACTATTTAACTTCCACAGGCATATTTTTACTACATATGTATACCAATTCGATTTTAAAGCTGCATTTCGGGGGAATATGTCAATTTCAAGTGACAGCTCTTGTTTAGAGTTGTTTTAACCCTGTTTACATGTGCTATAATCGGTAAAAAAGCTCATGAGATCTTATGTTGTCTTGTTTTTGTCTTTTCGACTCAAAATTAATCTTATTTTATTGTATTGTATTGAATTTTACAAAAAAGTGGAGCAAGGGCCAATATACGCTTTAGTTCTTCGAACAATGTTCAACAGGATTATTTCTCCTATTGTTGCATAATATACATTACATATACATGTACATTCCATTAGATTTTTGTAAGGGCGGGATCAATCGCTATTTGATTGATAAGTTTTTTACATCCCAGGAAGCAGCCAAGACTAAATCCTTATATTATGTTGTTTTTTTTCCTTACTTATTTTTTCTTTAGTATTGTTTTTTTTTAATTTTTCATCCAAGGCGGGTCGGCACTAATAATTTTATATTGGGGACCCAACTGCTGTTAGAGTATCAGCAAAGCCTTTTTTAAAATTATTTTTATTATTTATTTATTTTTATTTTTGCGAACCTCGACAACACGCTCATCGAGACTTGTTACGAGTATAAGGCTGCTCTGTGTGACAAGGCGGAAAACTTTCTTTTGAATGTCATGGCTGCCTCTAACACCTTTTTGGGTTAAGAGTTTGTTTACTCTAACCTCCGATATATGCTATGGTAACGTCATCCCAGCTAATCTGCAAATGTATTAAGCCGCCATAGCAAGACTTTTGACGTATTTCGTTAACGTCATTTCGAAAATTTTCGGACCTGTAAATTTTTTTTCTTTCTATTTTTTTTGTATAATGGCTCCTGCTCCTCTTTCCGTTTATAAAGATTTCAGGACGTTGTACACTGTAACATTTACCAGCATTTATTTTCCTCGGACTTGTCAATTAAGCAGCTTCGATATTAACTGGTCTACGTTTTTAATACCTATGGTTCAATTTTATTTATCAACGGGTGACGCAGAAATACTTGATTACTTGCGAAAAGGTTGTTGTGTATGTATTAAGATTAATTTTTTAATAGATATTAAATTCCGGAATGTATAATTGCTCGTATTCCGCTGTGTTGGCAGAAAGTGGCTTTCTATACTTGTTATTTATTTATAATTTCCTGTTCTGAATAGAGAATGATAATCCGTTCGAATAGCGCGACATCCCTACAAGCCTCGTGCAGCCCCACGCACCACGTGCAACCGCGAAGGATAAACGATGTATAATTTACACATTGTTCACGGTATTTTAGTTTGTTAAATTTTCTTTTTATATTTTTTCATATATAATAATGCCGAAAGTAATCGAATTGTGAAAACACTTTTGCTATTAATTTATGTTCCCCCATCTGACTTGGAGTTTAAGAAAACAAATGATTTCTGTCATGAATAGTGTTTGATTTTAACAACATTAAATCTGCAAAACCTCAGACCACGTACAAAACCATTACTCCCTTCGACAATGAAGAAATAACGCCTCGTTCGCGTGTCTCGAGCTGAAAAGCTCTAGTTATGTGTGGCAGTGATGCTACCCGTTTGGCCAGCCTGGCCACTGGCTTGCCGTAGAGGGAGGAAATAAAATAGGCCATGTTGTTTTAGCCTAGTTAGTGCCGATTTGGTTCGTTTTAAATAATAAGTGACAATTTCGGTTATAGGAACACGTTTTAAAACATAAAATTAAGGATAAAATTGTTGAATAGCTGTAAATCTCGGCCTGTATCGAAGCTGCAAGTCTGAACCTGTCTGTGCGCAAGTAATAAATAATTTTACTTATCTTTTAATTCTTGTTGTTATGCAATGCTCAATACGAAACTGCATCTGTTGAAGTCTTATTGATTGATGTTAGCGAAGATAATTTTCTTTTAAACTTTGTAAAGAGATGACAAGTTTTCTCTCGATGTTGACTCCACGAAATCCAGCAAGAAAATGAAAGATCACGTGTTGGTGTTTACAAAGTGAGATACCGTGTATAATATCGTAGTTGTCTTCGCACGCTATTGTTGTTTAGTGGCTTACAGCAGACCGTGACACAGTGAAATGCACTCGCAAAAATAAACGGCATTTATTTGTTTGAAGGAAAACATAAATGCAGTTATAAAGAAAGTGTTGCAAATTGTAGACACTTATCAAGGAGGTCAGGTATTTAGTCTACACTGGTCATCAATGTGACTTACATCACAGATTAGTTCTATCATAAATGATTTTTCACTATCCTTTCAAATTTCTCTAGGATATTCTTTAAATAACCAAAAAGAAGTGTTATCTCAGTGTGAAATTGTTTCTCCCGTCTCTCCACCCTGACTGTCATAGATTTTTTGTGAAGTTTACAGAAGTTTGTGAAGAGCATTACAAATCTAAATGCAATAATTGATAATCATCATTTGCTTTCAATTTTGCATCTAACTCAAATGGTGTCCACTTGTATTCATTCTTGTCCAAAGGTATGCATATTTCATTTTATTGCAGGTATTTGGAAAAGGGGATGCCAGGAAGGCAGCTGTGTGTGGTATGACCCTTGATATGTATGAGGGTCAGATAACCGCACTGCTCGGCCATAACGGCGCTGGAAAAACAACAACAATGTCCATGCTGACTGGTTAGTTTTTATTCTATACATTGTTTCATAATATTTTGTTTTTAATGAAGAAGATAGATCAACATTTCCGTGTATTTTGTGGAAATAAATAAAATAATTATCATTTTCGAAAACTGAACACAGGATACAGGTATTAACTGTCAATGAACAATTAGTTATTTATGAATTGTGTATAAAAGGACAATTTAAAAACAAACCCATGTATACCTATATTTAGACATTTGAAATTCTTACTGTTTGGGTAAAGGTTAAATTTTAGGTGAGGAAAATGCATCAAAATAGTTGTTAATAACTTAAGGGCGTACAATCATAAAATTAAGAATGGAGACCAGTCTCAAATACCTAGACTCTAAGTGGCTGAGATGAAGCCTGGTCTCCCTTTCAGCCAGTCAGATGCTCAAGATTTTAGACTGGTCTCCAATCTCAGTTTTATGATCATGGGCCAAGTCGCACTTCTGTTATGAGATAGTTATCTAGTGTAAACTGTTCTATTAATTCTATTAATAATGAGGCTGAGGGCCTTGTTTTGTGAATGAAAAATAACTGAATATTTAGCCGCCATAGCTAATATTTTTGTGTTTAAGGATTCATCCCACCCACTAGTGGCACAGCCAGGGTTAACGGTTACGACATACGGGAGGATATTTCCAGTGTGAGGTCCAGTCTTGGACTTTGTCCGCAGCATGACGTACTATTTGACACTATGACTGTAGAGGAACACCTAATCTTTTTTGGAAAGGTACCCGGTATTTATCACCTAAACGCAAAATTGTATAATTAACATTGAAATATGAAGGATATATAATGATATTATTTCACCAAGGGGACATTTTAATTCCATAATGATTTAAAAAAAAAAATAAAGACAGGTATAAATGGGCATGGTATGTGTAACTCGGTTTGAATAATTTTAACCAAATCCATTATAAAATATGAAGCTGTATGTTTAAAACCCAATGTTTTATTTCAATATTAAAAAAAGAGTTCAAATAGCATCTTTGAATGGCATTGAATTACATTGCAATGTAAACTAAATTCTATTTCAGTCATACAAGTATTTTACTGTAAAATATTTTTCGTGTATTTTAAAGTAGATACAACTTTATGGGTTACTCAGATAGACTTTTTCATGTGAAATTCAAAGGAAAGGTTCACACATTATTAATATTGGCCTTAAATCTATGCATTCATTAATGTTTACAGTTCAGACATTTTAAAGTTACATCCTTCTGCGCCAAAAAACATCAACTTAAAATGTTCTCCATTTTACTTAATTTTAGAACATTTCTGCATGACGCAATTTATTTGATAAGAGACCAGTTAATTTGGATTTTTATAAAACATATGTCTAATAAAGTACAACACTTATTATGTAAAGACAAATGTATTTAGCTTAATGCAGAGATTTGAGATCTTTTAAAATCCAACTTTTCTTAAGATTTTTCACCAAACTGGTGCCATAACTAAAGCAAATGTAGAAATGTTGAAGCCAAAACATATAAATGTAATATGTTCTATTTAGTTGAAGGGTTGCACCTATTCCACACTGTCAGCAGAAATAGGTGAGCTGTTGAAATCTGTACAACTTGAACACAAGAGACGTGACCAAGCCAAAACTCTGTCAGGTGGAATGCGACGCAAACTGTCTATTGCTACAGCTCTTATTGGAGGGTCAGAGGTGATTACTTTTTGTCTGGGGATTTAATTAATTTGGATCCTACAAATAAAAGTTGTCTGAAATCTGATACTGTGCTACCATTTCATTCTGTTTGGGTATAATTTCGCATATTTCAAGTAACGGAAAGTCTGCAAAATTAAACCCTAGTGGTAATTAACAATTTAATATCTTACCTTATGAGAATAATTTAAATGTACAAAATTTAATAAAAATATAATATGAATACCGGTCATTGTTGGTGATATTTTATAAACATTAATGCAAAATAACTTTATTCAAGTATAACATCACAATATGAATACCAGGAAGTTTAAAAGGGCGGTTTTGAATTTCATAATTGCTTTCTTTATGTTGTCCACTCGCTCAAACCTGGTCTATTACAGTTTTGAAGGCTTTATCACTAAGATCATGATAAAGTATATAAATAGTAAATTTTTAATTAGTCACTCTTTGAAATGTTCAACAGGTAGTTATCCTCGATGAGCCTACATCAGGACTGGATGCTGATGCAAGACGGCATATCTGGACCATGCTGCAGAAGAACAGGAAGGGTCGTACCATGGTGCTCACCACACACTTCATGGACGAGGCAGATTTACTTGGTGACAGAATTGCTATCATGGCTGACGGTGTTGTTAAGTGCTGTGGAACCTCCCTCTTCTTGAAGAACAAATATGGTATTCTGATTCCTACAATAATGTGTGATATTTTTATATCCCCAGTCCCACTTAGAACCTTATCTATGTCTATCTGCCTGTCCCTCCATCCATCTTGAATGTGGTGTATGAAGCAATCCTTAGCATAGGGGTTTCAACCAAACTTCAAACTAAATTAAAAATTAAACAAAAGTTTATATAAGTGTTCACTTCAATAAGATAGAGTATCACTTATAACAACCATGCCTATCTCAAGGTCAAGATCACATTAGTGGTTTTTAAATGAAAACATCCAGTTTCAGGGGCATAACTTTGCAATAAACAATGAGACTTAAGCTATAATGTTCGTTCAAGTACTATGTTGGTACCTTGTAATTATTTCAGGAGCTGGTTACCACTTGACAATGGTAAAAGAACCAAACTGCAATGTCAGAGGTATCACATCCTTGATTCAGAGACATATTCCAGCAGCCAAGCTTGAGAGTAATGTAGGGGCAGAACTGTCATTCATTCTACCTCAAGAACTGTCTGAGAAATTCGAGTCTCTGTTTCTGGAACTTGACAAATATGATAAAAGCTTTGGGGTTACCAGTTACAACGTTTCAACTACAACAATGGAAGAGGTCTTTTTGAGGTAATTTTTTATGCAGGCAGGGAAGTGATCAGTCCCTGAGAAAGATCTGTTTTATTACTGAAACCAAATTCTAAATCACATATTAATTTCTGTCTGTCAGTATATACAGTAAACTGACCATTTCAGTATAAACTGAAAATTGATTATAAATCAGTATTGAACACCAAAACAATTCGTCATCTTAGTGCAAGTAAACAGCTACTTTGTCAATGCTCTTTTAAGATGTTGAAACTGTTACAATGCAGGGTAGGAGAGAGCAGTCAAGGTGCTTTACTGGGAAGAGAGATAAAAAATAAGAAAAAAAACAGAACCAGAAGTAAAGATGCTCCACTACAGTCTACTAGTTCGGATAGTTCTATCAACAATGACTATGATGACTCAAGTAAGTTGAGCTTGGTGCAGAAAAAAACTTTATGTGATGAGCAACTTCGAAGCATTAGAAAATGGCCATTATTGTCAGATGGTCGCAGTGCATAGTTACATGTATATGTAAAATACAGTTTTAGTTGTCAAGATTTTGTCAATGTTTATCACAAAAGGAGTCAGAAGTGCAGACAATTGGTCCCACAGGGCTGATTGGTTCTTAGACTAATTCCATTGTGTTCATATTTGAGCTGTGGTATAAGTTTAACCATTTACAACTGGTGATGAATCCACTTTGGAAGCCTTTAAATGAATCTGTAATTTCTTTAAGTTAGTAATATTGATCAAATGTTCATTATGAGTTTCATATTTTTACCTCAGCATTTGTCTAGGAATATCATGACAAAGGTGGTATGATCTGAGTTTAGATCATTCAATACTATCAGATCATATATATGTAAAGAACAATGCAGCCTTCTAGCATTATATATTCCACATGAATCTTTATTATTGTAGATGAAAATACACCTCTGATGGCTGGGTCAGCACAACAACAAGGCAACTATACCGATGGCAGACAATACCACCATATGGCAAGCTTCACTCAAGAAATGGAAAAGAATAGTGGACTCGTCTTATATCTCCAACAGTTCCATGCAATGTTCATCAAACGTGCTTTGCATACCTTGAGGAATAAAATTGTAATTGCAGTACAGTTAGGAGTGCCCTTATTTTTCACAATAATGGCATTAATTGTGATAAAAACCTTCCCAGGACCGCAGGATTCCCCGCCACTCAATCTAACAACAAAATCACTGGGAGACAATGTTGTGGTGTATTCAGTGCAGCAATCAGATAAATCAGAAATGGCGAGACGTTTTGGAACATTTTATCGAAATCAGTTTATCAGTGAGAAAAATACTGATGTAAAATATGTAAACAACGAGACTGATTTCAAAACGAACCCTGACATCATCAAGTACTTACTGAAGGAAGGCCATGACGACATTGGTGCATTTAATCTTCAATATCTGGTTGGTGCAGATATGATAGAAGAAGGACCTGCTCTTAATTTAAGTGCTTATTTCAATAATCAGGCCTACCACACACCAGGAATCACACTTGCAGTGTTGTACAATGCCTTGCTCCATTTTGTCACAAATGACAGCTCCCAATATCTACAGGTGACAAATCATCCACTGCCAAGAACAGTTAATGACATTATTAGTGATGAAACAACTCGTGAGACAACAGGTTTCACTGTTGCATTCAATATTGTGTTCGGAATGGCCTTTTTGGCTAGCAGTTTTACTCTGTTTCTAATCAAAGAGCGTGCAACAAAAGCCAAACATCTGCAATTTAGCAGTGGTGTGAATTCATTCACTTTCTGGTCAGCAACGTTTACTTGGGACATGATAAACTTCCTTGTCCCCGCTGTTTGCTTGTTATTTGCACTGCTGGGGTTCAATGTGGAAGCCTTTGTTGTTAAAGATCATGCTGCACATATTGCTCTCTTGTTTATTCTGTACGGCTTTGCCATGTTGCCATTTATGTACTTGTGTTCATTCCTGTTTACTGTGCCCTCCACTGGATATGTGTGGCTTACAATGTTCAATATTCTTTCAGGTAAGTTGTTTAGTTTGTTTCTATTTTTTAAATTAAAAGGTTTCACAGCTGATGACCCATACATGTCTTTCCAGGATTCAGCCATTTTAACTGTGTATTGGTGAATATTCTAGATCGATAATCGGGACAGGTAAAATAGTAGGATGATGATAAAATGGTAGGATGCTTTCTGGACTTTTGGCAGAGCATTTGGTAAAACTGGGCAATTTTGCTGACTGGTCTCGTTAAAACCTGTTTCAAGTGCAACATCTTAATGAGTCAACGTCTCAAAATGTGTACGCTTTTCTAGAACTTATAACAATGTTCAAGCTTCCGTTGAATGTAATCTTTTGACAGAAGGGTATTGCTGCCCCAAATAAATAATTTTTTTATTTGGTTAAACGCCCATACCTATGTTTACTCCAAAAATACAGTAACTGTTGTATTTTGATCTGAGTAAACATTTATATGACGAAAATGAATACCAGATTAAATCTATCTTCTTAGTAAATAAAATACCAACATTTTATCTAAAAATTAAAAGCTACCAACAGGACATTCTACAGAGCAGTCTTGGTAATTAACCTCTGTACATTTGATCACTGTGCCTATTTCTTACAGACTTTGGTTGTACGGTGGTGGTGGATGTTTGAAAATGTAATAAGATTTTTATATAAATTATTAAAGAGAACTTTGGAGTTCCAGCATTTCAGTTGCTTTTGGTCTCAGAGAATTCACTGAATACCTGATTTTTCGTATTAATTTTGTTAATGCAGTTAGGACATTGATCATTCTAATTTATTGCTGCATTCACTTTCAACCACCCCAATGCCTTGTATTTGGAGAGAGTTCTGTATAATTAGGGAAGCTGTGTTTGCTGCTTTTGGCTATTGCTGATATCCTTGTTTCACTTTTAATGCCATTTTTTCTTTCTAATTATATAACTGATACTCACATTACGTTCATTGATTTTTAACCAAGATTTTTTTATACATGATTAAAATGATTGTATAATGTTAATGGATGTTATGTTTAATAAAAAAAACGTTTAATTTAAAAAAGTGACATAATTATGTATATCGGGAATTGCCATACCCCAAAATCACAACCAAATCCAAGTAGTCACAGAAACAAATACTTCAAGAGAAACTACAAATTAAGACGGGATCTCAACATTGAAGAAATATATTTATGTGTTATAACCATGAATGTTACCTGTCACTTTCCAGGTGTAGCCACAATTCTTGCAGTAGGGATACTGAGCATACCTCAGTTGAATCTCCAAGATCTCTCCGCTGCTCTGGAGTGGGCATTCCTACTGGTGCTTCCGAATTACTGCCTTGGCCAGGGATTGGAAGATTATTACAGCAATTACCAGTTCAAGCAATACTATGAAGAATACTGCCCTACTGCCAAACTGTTCTGTCATGTGTATCCCAACTTCTGTTGTAGAGGTATTTGTACATTTCTTAATATGCATTTCCATTACTGCCCATGCACAGGCTCAATCAAATATGCAATATTTTTATATTTGTTCATCTATTTTAATATATTTCTATAAATTGTGTCTGCTATATTTTCATGTGTCGTGTTCGAAAACCTTAAGTTCTCTTCAAATAAAGACTTTGCAAAAGGTTTGCAGTTTTAGATGAACTGTTGTTTGTTCAGAATAAGATTTGTTTGTGTATATTCTATTAACAAGAATATTTTGTTTCCAATTACAGATGTAACTGGTAACTGTGGAAACAGCACGTGCCTTGACTATGATGCTAACCCACTTGGTTGGGAGTCCAACGGCATCGGGCGTATGCTAGTATTTCTTACTATTCAAAGTGTGGTCTACTTTCTTATTCTGATCATGATCGAATCGGAAGTGGCCCATTCTGTTATACAAAAGGTCATGAAAAAGTCACGAAAACACAATGTGACTCAGTCGGTTAATAATTCTATGATACAAGAAGACGAAGATGTTGCAAGAGAACGTGCAAGGTTACAGAACACGGACCTTCATCGCTTGTTTGCAACAGATAAACTAGTGATCTTAGAACTGTCCAAGTACTATGGTTCCAATTTAGCAGTTAATCAAATAAGTGTTGGAATTCCGCAGGGCGAGTGTTTTGGACTACTTGGTGTCAATGGTGCCGGAAAGACAACTACATTTAAGATGATGACTGGAGATGAAACCGTGGCCTCAGGTCACGCTTATCTCGGTGGATATAGTATCAATAGTCAGATTGCACAGGTAAGACAAACACAGATTGCACAGGTATAACTGAATGACGACAAATACACGAAATTGCTTTCATTTGGAGGTGTCTGTTTGGTTAGAGGGCAATGAAGAGATCGGAATAAAATGTATTTTCTTTGCAATTAAACGAGGAAATACCACATTTGAACTGAATATTGTCATAAAAATATTGAATAGACTGATAACAATCAAGGGCACCTAACACGACATATATCAAATATGGGACTCGGTTTGATAGCGCCTGTTCTTGGGTAGTAATAGAAATGCATATCACTAATGGCGCTTTCTACGTAAACATGGCATACCGTTCATATTCCCGATAAAGTACTTTTCAGGCAATGTCTATAACACGTATATTTATACTTAGGATTTTTCGAAACTTTATAAATAGAGATCTAGTAATATAAGACAGTTATATATTAAGTTGATGTTTTTAGGTCCGGCAAAAGCTCGGTTACTGTCCTCAGTTTGATGCTGTGATAGATCAGATGACTGGACGTGAGACCCTGTACATGTATGCTAGACTGAGAGGGATTCACAAGAATTCAATCGCTAGTGTAGTCGATGACCTTATCGATGCCTTGCTTCTTACAGAACATGCTGACAAACTGGTTCAGGAATATAGGTGAGGGTTCGAGTGTTCGAGCGTCAGAATATTCTGTATCCATAATCAATATTTGTAAGAAATTTTGAAACAAATGAACATATATAATATTTGACTTTGTATTGGACAAATAATATATCTAAAATGGCAATAACAAAATACTGAGCTGGCACATTCGATAAATAGTAGATTATTCGTATTGCTTACTTTTTTTCTTGCTTGCCTTTTTATACGTCATTTATTTAATTTCAAATTTTCAGTGGAGGAAATAAACGAAAACTAAGTACAGCAATTGCTTTAGTTGGGAACCCTCCTGTGATTTTCCTTGATGAGCCGACAACTGGAATGGATCCAGTGGCTAGAAGATTCTTGTGGGATACACTGTGCAATATACGACAGGCTGGCAGAACTCTTGTACTCACTTCACATAGGTAATTACTTTTAGTTTATTTTTGTATTGTATTTGTTTCGGTTTAAAACATGAGTACTGGTTTACATAAGCGTGAAAAATATTTTTTGTTAGTACTTGTTTTGCAATCAATATTAAGCAATGAACTTTCAGCCATCAATCAGTATATGATTTCATCTTAATTTCAGCATGGAAGAATGCGAAGCATTGTGCACACGTCTAGCAGTGATGGTTAATGGCCAATTCAAGTGTTTAGGAAGCCCTAACCACCTGAAAAACCGTTTTGGAGAGGGGTACTTCCTTATCGCCAGAGTTGCCACGAACAAGGATGGCAGTATACCAGATGTTGAGCCGTTGATGAAATTTATAGAGCAGCAGTTTCCAGGATGTATTCCGATCGACATACATCAGTGTTACTTGAATTACCACATCACTGATAAGTCCTTAAAATTAGCGGAAATATTTGGTACATTAGAAAGAGCTAAAGTTACCTTCAGTATAGAGGATTACTCTGTCAGTCAAACAACTTTAGAGCAAGTTTTTCTGAACTTTGCTCGAGCTCAGGTGCCACCAAATGACCTTGAACCTGGCTGTTGTACCGGACTTTGCATGGCATGTGGATTTTTTTCTACATGCTGCGGCAGACGGGCGTCAAATCGCTCAAGTTTTACAGGTAGCTCATCTACTGAAATAGACAATATGACTGTGTAGGTTGTAGGTTAGAAATTTATAGAATAATTGAAACAACAAGCAATCTGTGATACAAGCTTGTTACTGTCTACACATAGAGCATTCCATTCTTAGTTATTTTTAGATTTTTATATATTTTTGTGATATTTATATTTTATTTTATTACCTAAAAGTGAAATATGCATAGCTACCACCCACCAGACTCTTCATTCACCAGTGGACATAATTATGTAAACATCGGCCTTTTAGATAGGTAGATAACCCAGTTCTATTTTTGTTGGCAGTATAAGAGAAGTACCGAATTGTATTAAACATAAAGGGATATTCATCGATTTGTATAGATTTGAGATTTAAGGGTTATGTTTATAATGATTTAGATACTGATGCTGAATATTGAAATAGCCTTATCCTGAAACACACAACCAAAATGTAGAAAGGAAAAGAAAGCATGTGTTTATAATATTATTTGATAAAGTTAAAAAAACACCACAAGCAAATTAACGAAACTTTAAATCGAAGATTTAGCTCTTTGGAACGGACATTGACAAAACATATTGCCACAATTGTTTTGAGACTTGAGGTCAAAAATTGGGGACAAGGGGTATTCTCATATAAAAATTGTGTAACACTGTTTTCTGTTATTGTTGAGTGATTTATAGATTCATATGAAAATTTGTGATTTTACGTTAGTAAAAATGTTTTGTCATAGCTATGCACTTGTCCTAATTTGTTAATATTTCGGTTTATTTTAAGGCTCAGATTCTTACGCAAAAAAGGCTATTTTTATCACTAGTAGAAAATATCACATTATTTGTCATTCTTACAAAAAGAAGAAAGATAATTATTTCATTGTAGAAGTAAAACACACATTATGAAAGTAAATAAACAATGGTTTGGTCGTAAGAAACAGTAAATATGTAAACTATCTCACCATGGTGCAATAGTGTATTTAATTTCTTGTGAACAATGTATTTTTTCCAATTTCAAAGGGGCAAAGCTCCTATCTATGGAAACGGAGATAGTCGCATTAACTCAATTTACTAGAAACGATTATATATTTTGCAACTCGGATTATCGTTTTGAATTATTTTCATTTTTTTTTTAAATGTATAAAAGTGCAAAGTATTCTCTTTGCAGTCATAACAAATTTTCCAAAAATATAAAAAACATCAATTGTTTTGTTGGTACAATATGCTTTCAGCTCATTTCTATTCTGCAATGATCAACTAAGACCTGATGAAAAATGCACTTATATTTGTTTTCATAATTGAAATGCTTATTATATACATGTATCATTTGTAGACAACTTGTGATTTGAAATCTTGATTGAAAGATAATGTTTACTAGATATTGGAAAAAGTATTTGGACAATTTTTAGTATATCTTCAACCAACGAACAAAATTATGCATAAAAGCTTATTTATTTTATACTAGTATTTACTGTTTTGTGTTGAAGAATGTTTTAAACGATTCTATGTTATACTTTTAAAAATCATTTTGCTTTTATAATTAAATTTCTTGCTTTGTATATCTCTGTATATCTTGATGTATTTTCTTGATATTCTTCAGATTGATTTCTGATTTTTATATTTTTTAAATGTTGTAAATCGTTGTTGTCTTTTAACTATTGACTTTTTTGTGTTAGCATTTTTATTTGATTTTTTAAATGCACATTCCAATCGTATTAGCCACTATGTAACTCACAAATTGGACTAAAAGGGAAAACATAGGGCGTAACTACCAATAAAAAATATGACTAAATCAAATATAAAAATACAGTATGCTCTGTTTGTTAGAGCACGGTAATGGGCACGAAGAATGCAAGTGCAAATTACTGCTAGCCGGGATGAACACTGCTCGGTATCTACACAAGTAGACACAATGTGATATTTTTAAAAACATGTTTAAATATCAAAACTATTTTAGTATATGTTTAAATTGTTCAGGCACCGGTTTATGGACTGCAGAGACACACTGACTGATTCTCAAGGAACCTGGTCACAATAAAAGCCCATCTGTTTTTTTTCCATATAATTTTATTAATTGTACCAATGTGGCTTATCTATACTACTCAAACTTTGATATGGGTTACTTGTGTATTCTTTAATTATTATTGCTTAGGTTAACATTTTAAACATTTTATGATACATGAAGTTTTTTGTTGTTGAAACGATAAATAAGTCATCTGAATTGAATTAATGATCTGTAAAGTTGATTGGTATGTTGTATATAAATTTTATGATACTGAGGAAAACGAACATTCTTCATGAGACTTCGTCATCATTTCAAGAACATGAAAGTAAGAAAGCATATAAGTTGGATATAGCAAGAGAAATGGGGGTATGTATATCTTAGGAATTGACTCTACCAATTTAAAAATGCACACAAATGGTCGAATCGGAAAATCCCTTTTGTACTGTAAATAATTCTCCGTAATTAGAATCACTAGGTATGGAATTCCTCGAAGGGTTCGCTTACAGGTATTGAAACAACGCATATTGTGTTTGTGTTTGAAAAATGTATTTGATGGCATAAGTGCAAAGCTTATTCTGGCCGATCATGTTGAAGCACAACTATAGTTATCTTCCCAGTGATTGATAGCACTGTTGTTTGAAAACCTATCGGGGTACACCGGCTCGCCAGCTTCTAGCTTAGCAAAATTTTCATATAAATAGATTTTAAAAATGAAAACCGTTTTAAATCTGCAAAAATTTAAACTTTAATTTGATTGTAACTTTTAAATCAACTGCATAAATAAACCATAGGATCTTCTCGTGCAGAACTTAAAACCTTATTGTTATTCTACATCGATTGTCGCCCTTAGGAGCAGCCAGACCTGATTACCTTCCAAGAAAAGAGAATACTAGTATTCGATTTTATTGAAGATCTAGTTAAATAAATACCGTTCACAACAGAAGGCTTTGATTGCGAAGTAAGAAGAAAAATACAAAGAATAAACATTAAATTTTATGGCATTTGCATGTTAAAATTTTCCAAACGGTACCCTAAAGAGTAATATGGAACATATTTAAAAGTTTTCCAAAGTATTATCTTGCTTTAATTTAAATTTCCAGATATTTTTTCTTCTATTTAAGACGTCACTATTCAAACAAAATGAATAATAAGTACACAGATTAAACAAAGTACGCTCACCATATGAGCGAATATGATTGGATGAACATGGTGGGAACCCGCTTCTAATTATAACTATTTTTGGTAAACGGATTTTCAAATCTATTTTAAACTCTTACTTTCCAATATTTCAATATATTAATGAATGATAAACTCATATTTGTGAAAACGATAAAACGATGAACGACGTACTACAGCAAAACGGAGCACAGCTCTTAACCAAGCTAAAGGAAATTGGACAAAGAATGTGCGATGAAATGAATAATGAACTTCGGACAGATTTTAGACAGTATTTAGCAGCATGCATAATTTCTCATAGAGAGCTCAGAGACGGCACATGGTTTAACCTAATACATTCCGCGGAGATGAAGTTTTATAATCGACTAAATGGCGGACGACCATTGAAAGTAACTGATCGATATATTCGATTCGATAGATATGTATTTCTATTGAACTATAAGGATAAAAATGGCAAAGACCAACACACAGAATCTCGACTTTTCGACCCATCTGGAACTCTACGCCAATACTTACATGAGGATGGAAACAAACAAGAATTAACCTTCACTGAAACAAATGAAGGATTTTTAGCGGATATGAAGAGAGAATATAAGCGCAATTTTGGCGAACATGAAGATTACTATATTTGCGTCTTCTCCTACTTCATGCCTTGCACACAAGAGGAACATAATTGTGCCATGTTGCTTGGAAGCTTTGCTGAACTCACGAGGCAAAATATAATATTGTCTTATGAAATGCCTTATATGACAACTGACGAACTAAAGTCATCGGATTTTATGGCATCTAAGTACATACAAATAATAAGACCTGAATGGATTCACTCCCTCAAACGCAATATTCAAGACAAACACTGGAGAAACTTGCCCCAGCGCCACCAGGATCATCGGTCGCAATGGAATCGGACACCATTCTTCCAAAACACCCAACAACATTATCACAACTGGATTCGACAGCTTCAAGACCCGAGATTTCCCGTATATCATGCGTACCACACATATCAGCGACCATTGTATTAGCAGTCATATTAAAATTACTTAAATAACATTCAAGATCTTTTAAATGGATGGTTTTATGTTAAAGTCATGTTCTTGCATTGTTAACTTCATGAATATTTTATTCATTGATAGGATTTACTAATATTTAGTTTTATTTTAATTGGATTCCTTATTCATGTGAAACTCAGTTTTGGAAGGTATGTTGTAAAAATACTTGTACACTTATTCTTTTCTTATTACATAAGTTGCAAAGATATTTTGTTGAAGTTGTGATTAGGTTTCTGTTTCTTCTCTTTCTTATTATATATGTTAATATTGATCGAACGATCCAGTGATAGATTGCTTGTTGATGGGTGTTTTTTTATGTTTCCATAGTTTTGATTGCTGTTCCTTTGTATGCCGTTAATAAATCTGATTAAAATAAGATCAACTCATTTGCTTGGATCTGTATATGCGCTTTTAATAGACTGGCTGAGGTCAAGGGCTGGTCGATCTGGGTCGGTATTGGCGCATGAGTGTGCCACAAAAAGCCCCAGTTAGTTTCGCTTACGTCCACTGGGTTTCGCTTGTGCGGGCTCTTGAAGCGGCGTTAGCATGAAACTTCGTTATGTTGCTAACAATGCCGTCCTAGATCGCTAGCAGCCAGAATGTTGCCTTTTATATGACTTTTAACATGAACATTTTCTAGAAACGTAACTGGTTGTCTAGATAGTTTTCACCAAAATAAAGTGGTAAACATAAAACTCTTCGTGATTGTTTTGTGCTTGCTGGTGGCAGAAAAATGTTGCAATCTTCCTATGACAAAAAAATTATTTTTTGATCGCTTTGTTTGTTTTCTCACTGTAAGAAGTTGAATATAGTATGATATAATAATAAGGATTTTTTTAAACAAAGGTTGAGATATAATAATAATGATTAATGAAAATGTTATGGCGCCAAACATTTCATCAAATCAGCTGCAATAAAGTATAAAATGACTTCCAAAACTGTTCGTTCTTAGTTGTGACTTAAAATACACATGCACCATAATACTGTTTATTAGGAATAAATTCTTATAATAAAGATTAATTGCCTCAAGTTATTTGAAATTTTTAAAGTAGTGAAATATGCATATCAGGAATGGCCACATCCAGCATACACAGCCCCCCCCCCCCCATACAACCAAAAAGGAGAGAGGAGAAGAGATGATATTACTATAATCGGTCCCAATATTGACGCCACAAACAATTCACGAAAGTGAAAAATCCGAAGGGTTACGGCTTTGGAAAGGTCAGTGGCAATATGCCACTGGGGGTTTAAACCAGATTTTAGGGTGCACCAACCTTACACTTATCCAAACAGGTTGAAATATTCAAAACTTAAATGTAATCCATTTACAAGTTCTTTTAGTTTTTATGTTTATTGTCCTAAACGCTATCCCCAAATGGATCGCATATATCTAACACAAACCAAAACCACCCCAATATTAAACAAACATTTAAAATCAGTGAAAAAGTAATGGTCTCACAGATTGTTGTTTGGGCGAATTATGTGACAAAATAGTAATTAGCAAAGAATAAAAATGTATGTTATGTATCTATCGATATCGTACGAGTATTTGATGACGTTCCGATAAGTTCATTTGATCGCTAGTGAGTCACTTACATGTATAGATATTGTTAATCGGAATTTCCTATAGATAATCCAGATTGCCTAATCATTTTAAAAGGCTATATAAAGTTTTTTGAAATATAACACCGCGTTGCCTTGTACTAAATATATATTTACACTAGAACATGTACCCTCAATAATGGCAACTTTCTTGCATTTTCCCATGCCATTCATTATGTATTGTAAAAGTCCCATGTACTCGAAAACTCGATATACGTATATGGAAATGCGTGTAACAGCCCACGCCGCCTAGCACCGGGTTAAGCGCTACTCAATACATGTATTTACACAAGTAAACGGCACAATTTTAATCCATTACAATTGAAGGTGTGCACTATGGCAGTTATCATTGAGCTTCCAATACCCTATTTAAGGTCAGATTTAAATGAAGAAATGAATACTTCTTTCTCTGTGTTTACTTTGCCTGCTCAGTGTAGATTTATTATGATATAGTTATCCAGGACACACTAAAACATTAGGGATTATCATCTACTTCATAAATGCGTTGTTATGTGAAACATCCAAAAACAATATTTGCATGCCGTCAACACGGTTATGTGGTGTCTAGTTAGAATGCTCGCGTTGTATGCTTATGCTCTCTTGTTCTTTCTGTTGTGTAGCTGTATGAGGAGCTGTAATGTCAGCTTGTGGCTTTTACTGGCATTTTCACATTTTTGAATGAATATGGGGGATTTTAAATGTGTACAAGAAAATAAGGTGAAGATGATGAGCCACCATGTTCAAACACGATGTTTATCTTCATTTGGTTTATCGTTTATCGTGGACTGTTTCCTAATTTATATTTTATTTATCCTTCAATAAATGCTTAACTTGTCTTTATAACTTTCAAGTCTTCGTTAATGCTAACTTTCGCAATTCTAAAGTTTGCTTTTAATCCAAACACATTAACCACTTGTTATCTTAACATTTTGTTTACACGTACTGAAAGACTGGGACAAATTGAGATTTTCAATATTTTAATTTCCAATTTATTCATAGATAACCGATATGTAAAACTACTAACTTTAGAAAATAACATAATCGTATCTTTAAACCCCAAAGGACTAATTTGCTCTGGCGTTCTCCGCTTCAATGTGTCATCCGCTCAGGTTATTTTTTTCATTAATGGTTTTTGTGAGATATTTTGAACTGTGTCTTTTTTTTGTTATCTTTTATCCCGCTGTGTGGAGAGAAAGGGGCTGTTTATTCTAAAGTTGTCCTTCATAATATGCAAAGTTAGCTAAGCACATTTCCGAATTAATATCAGACCACAATCTATAAATATTTCAAATCACCAGTGAACACGGCAATGCATGATATCTCCTGTAAACGTAAGGGTTGGTTTTACTTGATTCTGAAAGTCCAAATGGCTTCAGATAGATTTAGGATATTTGTTTATAATTGTTTTCAGAAAATAGATACGAAGGTAACGATTTTTAAAGAAAGCGCGGAAAATCTTCCTGTTTGAAACATTGTTGTCATAGATTCTTACAAAGTAACAACGTAATTTTGCATGCATGTTCTTCCGTTATATAAATGAAGGCTTTATTGTTGATGAGTCCGTCGAAATATTAACGCTTCCGAATGGCATGAAAAGAATAGCACAATAATAGTTTATTAATCCAGTTATGGGGTAATACACAGGGACATATTGTATAATTATAATAAACACATATTTGCAAGTTTCAACAAAATATAAAAAAATCAAATAAAGATGTTAATAATAACAAAGCTTAACTGGCATAAGTCTGAACACAAATAACATAGGTCATAACAGAAACTTAAAAGGCACAAGCAATGACAAAATATTTGTGAATTTTTAAGGGTCGAACAAATACCTTGTGAAGATGTTTAAGAATATGTTCTTTCATAATACAGTATATATTCTTAATAGAAATGTGCCAAAACTGGTTAGTAATACATCATCTTGATTTTCATATGACATAAGCCATACACATTTCTGAGCATTAAACAACTACTCAAAATTCTTATTAATATCAAATATATTTTCAAAGAAGGGGTTTCTACTAGTATCAAACTTATTGCAAGACATTGAAAAGTAAATTTCATCTTCAACTTAATTATAAAAAAAACTGCGTTGATATGCTGGAATTTCTGAGATATTTAACACCACTTTGTCTTATACAAGAGTACTAGTTTTTATTTTACCACAGTCGATATGTTTTTGTTTGAAATTGGTGTTTCATGATTATTCGAGTTTTTCAAAATATGTTTCACACAAGCTACACTGCCTGGCTTACTTTGCTTTCAAAAGCAGCTGACAACAAATTGCTAACCTTCCCTCTAACAAGTCTAAATTGTGTTACAAATAACCTCTGTCAATACAAATTGGATACCAACCAAGTTGGCATAATACGCATCATTAGAGTCAGTTAATGTACTCCAAGAATATATGATATTTTAGATAACGTAAATTACCACAATACATCTTTTCAAATGACTTTAACAATGTATAATTTGATTTTTACAACTGATAAATTGAAATTAGCTGTAACCCAAATCTCACTAATATCAGAAGTTTTGCCCTTATGGGTGGTCGAAGAGATTAATTATATAATTATAGATGCCTACCAAATATCCTACCTATCTTAAAGCTAGGCTTTAAAGCTCTTTTATACATATCTTGTTTACAGTAACTGTTTGTGAAATGCTTAACCCTAGAATTCGAAGATATATCAATAGCTTGGTCATCTGCTTGACCTTCTGCCTGCAGATCATTTACTTATTTCCAATATTCAGATGGGTCGCTGTCATGTAAGTTATCCTACTTTGTGATGAGATTTGTGTTGAAGATATATCATTACATTTTTTTTCTTACAACATTTCCTATATATTTTTCTAAATTTAAAGAAAGACCCTCTAACCTTTGGTTATATGGGTGTTTGGAATATTATAAACTACGACGTAACAACTCCTTTCTCATAATGATAAGATCACTATCAAGTGTAAGAGAGAGACAATGCTTTAAATGCAGTATTAAAATTTCAGTTAATATACATATATAATAAAAAATAATAAAATTCACTACAGCATCGTGACATGTTGCGCAATAGGACAAAATAATACAATGGCGCCAAATATAGTTTTTCTACTTCAATTACGGATAAACATGTTATTTTCAACTATTATAATTTGTTTGTGCCTTGTGTTAATATTGTTTTAAAATGTACTGTTTTAACAAGACGACATGAACCTGGGTATGAGGCTTTTTTGTCACCTTTATACACTAGTCAAAAGTTCTAAGTGCACACTTGATAAATGTTAATTTTTCCAATAATTTGATTGAATCTTTCAAAATAGTGTAAATTACAATGAAGAAGAATCAATATTCTATTAAAGCACACCAAAAATTTTAAGTCTGCTTAACCAGATTAAAAAATAATAATAATTTAGCTCACTTGTTCTTAGAAAGAAATTCTCAAGTTAATTATCATTGCATCGGCTTTCATTTGTGATCGTTTTCTCATCTCTGTATAATTTAAATTTCACGCAGATTTAAAGGAAATACTGTAGTTTGCCATTCCATTGCACTGAAATAGCTTTCTGTAGCTTTGTAATGGTCTGCTGGGCACGATGCGCCAACATACTCAACTTTATTTTATCCATAACGTTTTTACAGGATTTCAAAGAGAAAATTCCTTTGTTCACACAATGTTTTGTGCCAAAAGTTTTTGAATTGTCTAGCAGTTTGGGATGATACAATTTTCTATGATAGATGTGTAACAGCCTTTCCAAACGAAAAAAATGTATTCATTTCGGTAAAATTGACCAGTTTTCGGATACGCCTTTTGACCGAATAAGCGTCATTTTCGAATAATTCGATATTGAAGTTTATTGAATTTCTATAAATTTTAGTTTTAAATTTTTATTTATTGGACACTTATCCAACAAATTTTACACTAATTTTTTCGAGTTTACGTTGTTTTACGTAAATATTTAATGACGTAATTGAGTAACATCAGCGTTCAACGTAAGCAACGTAATCAATCTAGAAAAAAATATCGTTTGATTTTCTTCTTAAATTAATAAAATATGCAAAATAAGGTATTTCTTTTGCATTTACGAAAACCGTCAAGATTTCTTTACAACAAATTTGAAGTTGTGCCTGTGTAAAGAATTTTGACGGCAATGTCGTTGTCTGCTGACGTCAACCGTTCCATGGTTACAATTTGTTGGTGTGTTTTTCGTGTTTGTCTTGAGTCGGTGAACATGTGAAAAACAAAAACGATTGTAAAAAAATAAATTTCGCTTGCCGCACGGGGATAATGCATAAAAAGCGTATGCCGACGTGGATGACGTAAAACGTAAAACATATGCACGGTTTTCAAAAAATTATTGTTGTTTGATCATTATTAACTTTAAGTCAAACTTTCATTCAATTTGAATAAGTTTATTTTAAGATATTCAAAATTGAAAAGTGTGCACTTAGAACTTTTGACCAGTGTATATACGGCTGAAGTAACTGACATGCCGGCAAGTGGCGCCCATAGGCAAATATTTGGTTATAACAAGATCTCGAATGTGATTGGAGATATAACGCAGTGTTACCGACATCTGACTTTCTGACACAAAATCAACAAAGAATTTAAGTACATGTACATTTAAACATAATTAAACCTGTACTTAGGCAACCGTCGGATCATAACCTGCCAGTTTAATCAAGGAAATCAAACTGCGCAGTAGTCGTTTTCCCCGTAGTTGTATGAACAGCGTGGACCGAGAAATCTGTTCCTCCAAAACGTAGGTAGACTTCGGCTGAACCTACATTTCCATCATCGTCCGTGCAATCAACAATGATATGCCCAAGCGAAAAACATCCAGGTTCATCAACAAAAACTGGATTGGGATTCTTTGATGCGAAAAGTCTCAACGTAAATAGTAAAGCCCTTTCGAGGAGATAATTTCATTTGTGTCGACTGGGTTTCGGGCACAACTTTTTGACGTATCGTTACCAATTTATCAAACGTTCCTCAAACTTTCCTTTCTCCGTCTAAAATTTCCATTCTATGCATTGGGTAAACCTGCTCATTATACAGAGCATTTATTTTGACTCCATATGTGTACTGACTCAATCTTGCAGTAATATCTTTGTTATTATGACCGTAAATCACAGCCCCTCTCAGAACTGATAAACCAGCCTCAGCAGGTAGCAGAACACGTTTCTCTGGAAAAGCAGATCTGACTGCTTCAAACAACATCACCGACTCCGAATATCCACCGACCATAAGGACCGTATCAGTTCCCTTTACTTCTTTCTGAAGTATTGTCTTCAAGTGACCAATTATTGCATCAGTACTCTGGTCGAAGCAGGTTTTAATTATTGTGCTATCAATTAAAACTTTGTCTGCCATAAAATTGACCAGTCCGGTCAGGTCTGGATCAAGCTTTACTTTATCCATTATGGTTTTACCGTATAAGTTCTTGAATACGTCGGATAAGGCCACGGGGACTTTCACTTTAATTTTCCCCGTTTGAGAGGGTGTAATGCCTCGTTTCTTCACATCAAATTCTCGCTGGAGGTCAAGATAATCATCCATATGGTCATTTTTTAATGTCTGCATAACTTATTTTCCTAAAAGTGAATCAAGAAAGGCGAAGAACGCTTTATCCACGGACTTCCCGCCCTAGTTTCCACCATTTGCGGCATGAATTTCTTCCAGCCTACCGTCCCGTGCAACCTCGTGTACAATGATATCGATTGTTCCTCATAATAAAAGAAAACGTGTGTTGTTGTTATATTTTGTCAATGATTTATGTTTGATAATTAACTTATATTAACATCTTCATAGTCAAGATACTTTAAGAGTATCTGACAACGTACAGCCACTTCAAAGTTTACAAGAAAATATAAATAAGCATGAAAGAAGGTGGCATTTTTTGCAAATCAAGTCAATTAATTGGGTTATATTATATAACAGAATGATGATACTTTGTGTTTTAATTTGCAACCACATGATTGTATAAGACAGAACGTACCCAGCTCAAATATCCAAAGTGTACTTTTGATGATGTATCTAATCGTAGATTGTACTTTACTTCTATATAAATGCATTTTGTGGTTTCAGGCAACACATGTGTTGCCTGCTTTCTAAAAGTTGAAATTAGGGTCAATGTTTATAATATCGGTATGTTAAAAAAAGTTGCATTCCAATACCAAGTTACAACCCAAACCTAGTTTTGATAGAAATAAATTGTAAAGTCATATAACTCATACGATAATCATTCACGATTTATCACGCTTATGATGTGAAGTAGCTATGTTGATATAATATACCAAGCAAAAATGAAAACTTACCTTTTCATAAATTTAAAAAAAAATAAGTGCTATACTTTATGCTTAATTTAATTTGTGGTAATAGCACGTAACTGGACATTCAATAAATCGAATAAAAAATGAAGGGTTTTTTCACAGAGGTCAAGGTTATCTGCTCTTTTCTAAATAATGATGAGAGAGATATTACTAAACATTGAAGTCTTAAACAAATATTTTAACAAAGATAGAAGTTCATGGCATGTACAGAAGGAAAAAAAGCACAATATTTGAAGTCCACTAATGCAAAGAAATATGAAACAAAATCTAAGTCTTAATTTGCCACAACCTAATGCATTTTTTTCATGTTTTTCTTTTTTTTTTAACCGGTAGATACTATAACGACCACTTCATATTGATAATAAAATTTTTCAAGATATTTGCATTCACTGACATCATTTATGTAATAGGAGTTCCCCTTGTTATTTGGTCAATTTGTCATTTTGGTTCAGTATATATTCAAAGTATTGCGCAAGTAGGACAGTATCTTTAAAGATACCATTTTGTTTCCTGATTACAGTAATATTATTGTTGAAAGGAAGCATAACTCAGAAAAAGTAATCGTGAGTTATTATTCTGGTTAAAAAACACTAAGTTTCTGGTTAAAGTCAATTCCGTTACACATTAAAAGGACAAAAATGTTTTCTCGCAAAATAGCCTAAAGGAAATTAAAGTTGCATAGGACCATTTTTAAAAGTTGAAAACATTTAACAAAAAGATAACCACGGGGTTGCCGCCTTGGGACAGATAGTGACAAAACAAATTTGCCACTACATCTAATGCTTAAACCAGGTTTTATGGTAATCGAACGTTACATTTGCCCGCCAGTTTCTAAAGATCCAAATAACATAGGCACCAGCGAATCAACTCGAGAGTAATATTGTTAAAACATGGAGTACCAAAGCTATGACTTTTTCGAAGACTTATTATAATAAACACATACCCCCAGCATCGATCACCATGTATCTAGCACCCGGTTCAAACGCCGACAGTGTCGCCTTAGCATCTTCCGATTCCTTCTGTTTCTGAATAGCGACATGCTTGCAGTACAGAGACGCTGCTTCGGGCTCTAAAGCTATCAGTAGATTCGATGACTTTATTCCAGCCTGTAAATTATCAAAACTTTTTATAGACCCTCAAAATCACATCAAATATACTACTCAAAATTTGTAAAGGGCCACTTATGTAGTCTGAATTTATTATTGTTCATGCTAAAATTTTGAACAGTTCATGATACATTAAGTTTTGTTTGTATTTTTTATTGGATAAAACCCATGAAATAATCATGAGTTGAATTATTGAACTGACACATGAAGGTAAAATTATCAAAGCGGGAAAACTTACAGACTAAGTGGCCCTTATCAAACTGAGTAGTATTTTATAAATTGCATTTCAAATAACAGAGGAAGTACGAGCATCACTAAATCTCAGATTAGCGATTAATTGTGCTACCGCCAGAAACCCCCTCCCTTGCCCACGAAAATAACACTGATACAGGTGATCATTTACTCTCATTAAGATACAGATTCTGCATGGCGATCTCTGCGACCTCCTGACATATTTTTACATAACTGTTGACTGAACACTCTTTTTTACCTAATTCATACCTAATTCATTCTACCTTTAACGGTTTAAGTATTGCGCTAACGCATCAGATTACCTCAACTGCACACTTCCTCATAAACTGCTTTGCGCGGATATCCCAAATCGCAGGCACTGTCAGAACCCACTGTTTTTCATCATCCTCTAACATTGAGAGAACTTTTTTGCCAGCTTCCTCTATAAGATCATCTTTCAAATATCTAATAACCATGGCGAATACACGTATAGCCGGCAACTACTTTCCTTTGTCATCCTCTAGGACTGTCGTTCTTTGCAAATCCTGTTGAATATGTAAAACGAAAATCGATTTTTAGGTTCACCAGCAAATGTGAAATTTTTGGTAAAAAAGACAAAAAAAGTAACCCGCTTATTTCTGTTCTAAAACGATTGACGTTTCTGTTTTTAAACAATTGGTATTGATTCCAAAACCTTATAAACAATAAGTAAACGTAATAAAACGAAGTACAAGTTCATGTCATTATTTTTGTAGGAAGTAAAATACTAAAATATGTGTAAACATTCTATTATGTTACTTAGAATTGAGATCATGCTTACCTGATTCTGATATAGCAGCATCTTGAAGTGCTGAAAGTAGTAGTATGTTCGATATTCTCCTGTGTCTACTAACTCGGCATACTTATTCTCAGCTTCATAACCAAATGCTTCCAGTGAACAGCCATCCGGGTTGACAAGTACAGTGGTTGGAGCCTTACTGGACATTTGGTTTCCACCGCACCTGTTATAAAGTAAACTGGATATTGTACAACTGGTTCCGGATCACAGTTTGTAACCGAACAGGTTCAAATGACCTTTTTGCACTAAGATGATTATTAAAATGTAGCTCAATTAACTTTATTGATTTTTCGGCGTTAGCTGTCTAAGCTCACTTTTGACCTAGTTTTTCGACCAATGAAATGTTGTAAATAATACTCGTATTCTCTTATTATGCAGAGGGAAAATGAAATAAACTATTTCGATTGGTAGCTATTTACACCAGAGAGGCATCTAGCAGGCTGGAGAGGTATCTAGTGGGATTTTATTATTATGCAGCGGAAAAATCAAATAGATTAATTAGATTGGTTGTTAGTGGGTGTTGTACTGGAGGAAAACATATTTACGATTTAAGTAACCAGTTAAGTCAATATTGATGGCTTAAATACAATATTATATGGAATATTCTTGGGTGTCACTTGCATACAATACACAGTGTAAAACGAAAGAGAAGTGTAGATATTCCTAGTTCTTACTGGTTCCTTTCTAGTTCCTTTGATACTGATTGTTAATTTCAAGTTCGTAAGACAAGTTCATTGTAGTGTAATGGCTAACACTCTCGCCTCTCAAGCGGTGGTCCCGGGTTCAATACTCAGGACGGACACTTTTTTTTAAACTTAATATACGTAAAAGTTGGTAGATTTCGCTCTTGTTATTATTTATATTTATTAAATTTCAAGGACATTTATTCATCTTGAATTCTCACTCTACACGAGGTATTTTATTGAAACTAAATATTTTGCTTCTTTAATCGACTTGTTATCACTGTATGATCAAAAATTGTTGCAACAGCTTCAACATTTTTTTTCTGAAAGACACTTTCAATAAATTTATGAGTTGTAATGATTCGCGGTCGCTTAATCTCTAAGTCATACTAAGAAGGCAGAGAGGGTTCGTCAACAGCTATAACAAATAAAATAAAATAACTAAACTGTGTCTGCTTTGCCTCTCTGTATTTCTTTCTTTCTTATATACATGTATATATAAATCTTTTCCATCAACGCCGTTTATCTTTTTTAAAAATATTTCTTGTTCATAATTAACTTACTAGATTTGCAAGTGCGTGTTCACATGAGTGATGTTTGATTAGCATTTGTGATTAAGGGTATTTTATGTTCTCTTTACTTTGTCTTTGAGTCTCTAGTCTTTTGATTTTTTTTACAAAAAAAGCATTTTATTATAATTTTAAACGAGTATCTGCATTACCATTATTGTTGTATAATCCACTGAAATTCGGAAAGCGGCGGTTCTTTATCCGAGGAATAAGCTGCAACTTTGACTAGAACTAGTTATATGCATTTTTATTGCTGCCCATGAACAAGCTCAACAAACAGCCTGCAATATCTTCATATTTGTCGTGTTCGGTGGATTTCAACGTTTCAATTTTCTAAATTTCCACAGTAATCAAATAAATTTCAATTACAAAACAAATAACTATTAACATCGCATTCAAGAGATATGTTAATGCAATGCAACATTGTCAAACAATGTCCTCTGACGGTTATGACATGAAAACATGATGCCAAATAAAATGTGACCTTTACACTGAACATATTTGACAGAGTATTGGGCTCTGCAAAACGAGGCCAACCAACAATTGTGCCATTGACCCTTAACCTATTTGACAGTGTCTGCACATCTTCTCAACGAGTAGAACACATGTTCCTAGTGATTTTACACCTTTCAGTCGATCTAGGGAGCAGAACACGAAATTTGGTAGCCCTTAGTGTAAATTTTGACCTACATGACCGCGTTTGAATTAGCGCATTGCATTATAAGCATTTTTCCAAAATAACTTCAAAATCATTGAAGAAGGTGTTGCCAAATGGAGCGGACGCAACCACATCAAGAAGCCATTTGACATTCATTCCATAAGCATAAAGCGTAACTTTGACCTTGAACATGTATAAACAGATACTGGCTTCTGCAAAATGTCTTAATGAAGTAAACATTTTGTCAAGTTATCGTGTTGTTGTTGTGTTGTTTTTTTTTTGTTTTTTTTTATTATAATTCAGTGGACTTCAGATACGGAACTGCCACACAAAAACAAACATGAAGGACCCAAAGGTGTGACTTTGACTTCGAATCTGATATACCGGGTTTTGTTTTCTGTCCATCGTCTCGATGAAGGGGAGTTTGCATCAAGTTGTTTCAAAATTATTTCGGGTTTATCTTAGATATTGAGCGGACGGAAGAAAGGTCATCACCAAAAATGCATTGCAATCGAAACCTGTCAATCTTACCAGTTTTTGCAGTAGACTTTTGTAGGATCAGCTTTGTAATCATGATCAAAGGAATACGCCCAACCAGAATATGTTGTTCCGAAGTCTATCGCAGCTACCATCAACTTAGTTTTGCTATTGGTAGAACCCTGTATGTTAAGACGTTTAAAATGAATAAAACAATCATTTTCAAATTTTTCGGAACCTTCAACCAATGTATATATGTATAGGTGACATTAAAGAATAAAAATTGAGCGAGTCAATAAAATATTAAATCTGTATAGCCTTTTCTTAATTTAATGCAAAATTATATGGGTATTCAGGTATTCTTTTACTTATTCAACGATAGATTTCTTGTCTTATTGGTGCCTAAAATATCTGCTAAAATGATTGAACATCATGGGTTTGGCAAGCAAAATGTATTCTTTGTTTTCTAACTTGTTTCGTAGATCGAACGCGCTCTTAAAATCATTGCACACACCTCGTTACGCGGATTCTAACGTGTTAATGTTCTAACGCAGTCTTTGTAACCCATGCCATCCAGCACTAAATTAGCGACTTAGAACATTCAATTATGAAAGCGAAATTAGGAAGATCGTGGAAGAATGGGTACCAAACTTACACAAAATGGTATCTGAATCTTACCTTCTTTTTAGCATGTTTAGTGGCCATGATAGTCTCTAAAAATCTTCACTGAAACATACAAAACAAACTACGTATTGACTACATGATTGAGAGCTATTCTTTTTTTCTACCGTTGACAGTCAAACTGGATTTTAACCAACAGTGCATTATACGATACACATTGCGAATAGCCAGGTAAACCAGTGTACGTAATATCTTTTTAAAAAGCCGGATTGCATTACAGAAAATGCAGAGTCTGTTAGAATGCACATTTATTTAATTAATTACCACAAAATATAAGTAGAAACACCAGAATCAGGTGACATTTTACACCGTTGTTTGTTTTTTTTTTCGATATTTTGCCGAATTATAAAATACTTATCGATCATTTCTTCGTGGCAGATTTTTGTGACTCCTTGAGTATGTGATGAATCGGCACATCACTATGTTTGATAAATCGGTTTGTCAAAAACTTTCAGCTACTAGTAACTAAGCTTGCGTTTATTCTTTGCTTTTTCTATGTAGTTTTGTTCGAAATTTTTGTAGCCTGATGCCAGCAACGAGTTAGGTCCTATACTTTTCTAACATCTGATTGCATGTTTAATCAAAACATGGTAATGCAACTTCACTTGTGTCGTTAACAGGACTTCGCCGATTAATTAGTAGCGCACTCTAAAGCTGAGAGGTATGGACAAGTCCTGATTTAAAGTAGGTAAATTGACATTTTTTCTTTTTATTCTATTTCTGTTTGTAAACTTTTAATAACAATTTGCACACTATATCTACCAAGTCTGGACATGAATGTTTAAACAGAAACCAAAATTAATTAAGACCTTTCGGTTTTCTATGCTTGCAATAAAAAACCAACTCAAATGTACAACAGAAATAATATAAATTTTTTAGGCATTTACGATAAATCTAAATATCTAAATACTTGTGTATACAATTGGCATCGCATGAACCAAATTCAAAAAAAGGTGAGACATGATATCTAAAGATTTATACATACGCTCATCAAAAGGCATGACAAATGCCGGTACTTTAAAAAGATACTTACTCTGACTACGAAACAACCAATTGAAGGTTTATGTTATTTTAATATTTAAAGATTAAAACTTAATATCAACACATTTGAAATTACAATTTATTTTAATGGTTTCCCCGAAAAAGGAAGTAAGAAAGTAAGATCAGATGTGGCGTCTATATATAAACCTTTATCTACCTATTTAAACACTCTTAGCAAAACAAAGGCCGCATTCCGTGCTCGTTGACTTGTTGAAAAAAAGAACAATTTTAGTCAACGATTTTATACACTTTCAGCAACCCTTAAATCGTCATCGGCAAAGCATATAATCGATTTTGTAGTTCGCTATTCTTCTAGGCAAGGCGATCTAGTTGTTGTCAGAGCTCCACAGACAGACAGACAGACAGACAGACAGACAAGCATGAGCAAAATAATTATACAGTTTCTTTTGTTGGCTTGTATAGGTCAAAGGGTTAAATTATTAGTTTTTGGAACTGATCGCTACAATTTAATGGAGTGTAATGCTCGCTTTATTGGTAGAAATTGTAAATGTGATCATAATAAGTACGATAATCAGTTTATCACAATTCAACTGTAATTCGTCATATTTTTCGTCAAGAACTAAAAGTTTCGTCGTGGCAGAATTTGTAAATATTACACGTATATTTTATTAATCTTCCTATCACAATGTAGAAATTGTGTTTGGTCAAAAAAATTTCAAATATTGTCTAAGCTTGCATGTATTCTTCGCATTCTCTCTGTTGTAAGGAAAAGTGCAAGTTCTTTTCAGAATTTACTCTAGCCTTCTGCCTTCAACGACTAGGTTTTCTAGACAATTCCGCAGTCGGATTGCTTAGGAGGCTCGAAGAAGATGTTTATATCAACAACTCGAGTTTTATCGTTGTCTGTCTCCTAAGCAAAGCAGTTAAGTCACATCCTAACTAGTAGTTATATAAGACAATTGCAAATCATATGATAAGACTAAATTGTTATTCTGAATCCGTTTGTGAACTATACATGTACATAACAATTTGCGCATTATATCCGCCATGTCTGGACATGTCTGTTTAAAAGGAAACAAAAATTAGTTAAGACGAATCGGTTATCAATGCTTGCAATTAAAACCAGCTCAAATGTACGACAGATTATTATCAATATTTATTTTTTATTTTTGTTAAATCTATCTATACTTGTATATATTTTTCATTAGATGATCCAAATTCCAGACATTATTATTTATCTAAAGATTAATACCTACGCTCATCAAAAGGCATGACTAATGCCGGTACTTTAAAAAGATACTTACTTTGACTACGAAACAACCAATTGAAGGTATAAATATTTTAATGCTTAAAGAATAAAACTTAATATTAACGCATTTGTAAAGAAAACTTATGTTTTCATTGGTATCCTCGAAAAAGGAAGTAAGTTAAGTTGTCGCGTCTATAGGCCTATATAAAATTTTATCTATCTCTTCAACACTGTTACCAAATCAAAAGGCTCCGTTATGTGCTCGTGACTTGTTGAAAAAAAGAACAATTTTCGTCAACGTTTATTAAAGAGAAGAAAATTGGTTTTGGCAACGACTGCACACATTTAGTTTTTATCTTCTTACAACAACCTTAAAAACTATCGTTTTATTATGCAGGTGAAAACAAAGGCCACATTCCGTGCTCGTTGACTTGTTGAAAAAAAGAACAATTTTAGTCAACGATTTTTCAACAACCCTTAAATCGTCATCGGCAAAGCATATAATCGAGTTTGTAGATCGCTATTCTTCTAGGCAAGGCGATCTAGTTGTTGTCAGAGCTCCGCAGACAGACAGACAGACTGACAGACAGACAGCTTCTATTGATGGCTTGTATAGGTCGACGGGTTTGATTATAACTGTTTGGAACTGAGGCTTACAAGTTAATCGAATGCAGTGCTAGTTTAAAGTCTGTGGTAGAAATGAAATGAGTAGGTTACAAGTCGACGAATTTTTACACCGTTTAATCATTTATTCGGGAACTGTAATTCATTACATATTTCGTCGTGGCAGAGCTGGTTAATATTCCACGAGTATATGATTAATCTGCACATCACTGAATATGATAGAAAGTTGTATTTGGTCAAAATAAACAGCTGACAACTATAGCTTGCATGCAGTCTTTGCATGTTCTTTTTCGTGGGGAATGCCTAAATTTTTTTAAAGAATTTACTGTAGCCTGCCTTCAACGACTTGGGTCCTAGACTATTCCAAAGTCTGATTGCATAGGTTTACTCGAAGATGTTAATATCAACAACTCCAATTTCATCGTTTGCCGGTCTCTAAAGCTAAGCAGTTTAGTTAGTTATCAACAAGACAATGGCCGGATCCTATCGTTGAGAATATGTAATAAGACTAAAGTGTTATATATTCTATTTGCGTCACCGAATCAAATGTCTTTCCTTTTTCCTAGTTTTCTTGTACATGAATGATTTCTTTGAGTTTTCGACAGTCATTCAGTGACATCGGGTAGCCTGGTATGCGCTCCTTGGTCTCTGCAATCCAGTTACGGGTGTAAAGTTTACAGTAGCAGGTAACTACTATTACTGCTACTCTGGCAGAATCGGCTAACTGCTACTGCTGGAAAATCTTGCAAAAGCAGTTAATAAGGTTTTCTTAAAACTATGGCAGTAGTTGTTAATCACCATACATGGTTTCGCGGCTGCACAACAGAACAGTTGAATGTTGCTCTCCGGACATTGTCCCATTTTCAACCGCTCATATTTTACGTGGGCATTGTTTCAGTCTGTTTACAAAATTCCTCTTTTGTTGTTGGTTTATACTTGACGACGCCGTACTGCCTTGCATTTTAATATGTTAATATATACATGCCCATATGTTGCAAACCAGAACAGTCCGACAAAATCTTACTTCGAATTAAGAAATGCCGGAATGTATACAGCTATCTTGTATGGAGTATTTCACGCCGGAAAAAATCTGCTACTGCTGTTATGTTCAAAGACACGGTCAATTTCATTGCGAAAACGTTTGAATGCCGATGATCCCATGGTAGCTGAAGGCAGACTTCAAGTGTCAGGTTGCCTTTTACATCGGTTTATTGCATGCTGCTTTCGTACATACATCTCAGAAACCACTTTTGCTAGAAGCGGATCCAGATGGGGGGGGTGAAGGATAGGTCAGCGGGGTTGCTCGTATTGCCGGTCTAGGTGTCATATTACCCGAGCCGTAGGCGAGGGATAATATGACACCCAGACCGGCAGTATATCCTCACACACCCTTTCAAGAAACCAAATAATTGTTTTATTATACTGCAAAGTCTTTTTAAGGCTAAAGGTAATAATAAAACGTTGGTTTTTCATATATTTCGCTTATTCAATTCCGAACGGCGTATTTCCTACAATTTCAGAATTAAGAAATGCCAATAGCCGGTGTTGTATGGCATGGAAAACTTATTGTTCTGATGAGGTTGTGTTTTTTTGGCAGGAACCTTGTTCAGTGATATATTATTATTATCATTAATGACTTGCCCGTCAATATTATGTGATATAAAATAAAACTTAGTTCTTCTGCTCCGGGCGTTTCCTTAGGTAAACAGTTTGTCAAACCCAAAGTGATCGAAAATATTTTATACCGGAATACAAAAACAAACCAGTCTGGCTAAAATGGTCCAAATTTCATCCAAACTTCTTCTACTTTTTAAAATTTAGCCAAAGCCAAAGATATTTAAGGCAGTGTTGTAAAGTTGGACGTTTGTTACAAAATGTCACATAATTGAAGTTAATTTTAAGGTTGATGACAGAGCATTATGCAACTTAAGGGACATAGTTCTAATATCTTAACATTTAGAAAACCTAGTTAGTTACTATGTAGTACACTTTAGCCAGTCTATTTAGTGCACTTTAGCTAGTCTATTTTGAACTTGTTATTATGAAGCTCTGATATCATCTAAAAGCTGCCATATTTGTTATTATTTTGAGTAGCATATGCATTTCTTGTTTGATATGTATGCTATTTCTAGTCTATGATGCATTTGTGTAAATTTTAACTATGTTTTATGCTTTACTTTATTATGCTGATTCTCAGACTGGTGCCTAGCTTTAATACTATATTTAGAATGTAAGCAATGCCTAGTGGCCTTGATGACATTGGTAATTTTCCATTACTTAGGCATATCAGTTGCTGGGAAGATTAAGTATATTTAGATTATTAGGTAAACAATGCCATGTGACCCAGTTGACCAATGAAAAGCCTCAATACATCCTTTAAGCATTTTGATTTGCTCACTGGGACAGCAATGCATTGTGGGTAATTGGATGCTGGGAAGGTTTCCTCAGTAGGATTTGTGGTTAAGTTAACCATTCTGCATTTGGCTTTCAGACAGAACACATTAGGAACTTTGGCTTATTGTTCAAAATTAGGAAATTAATTAATTAATTATTTTAATATATTTTCTAAAGGTTATATTTTACTTAAGAGTTTTAAAAGGTACTGAATATTGATTTAATATTTTTGGTTATTTTTCCAAATTATTGCATTTGTTTTAAACAGCAGTTTCTTTGTGTTTAAGTATTAGGAATTCATAAATTATTGTAAAATTAGAGCTAAATTTAGACTGACTGCTTTTGTACTTTGATTAAGAAAATATAATCTAGAAACCATCATTTGACCATTGTACTTGAAATTGAAGTTGCATTTTATTTTATCTTGTATAAAAGTTTGTTTTTAGATGTAGTTTAAAAATATTGATAATTAGAACAGTTGATTAAAACTTCATTTAATTATTTTAAATCAAAATAGAATCTTGTTTTTGATTTTCCTTTACTTTTAGTAAAGGTGGTGTCATCCTGACGTAAGAGTTAAATCTACTATTACATAACAAAGTAGAACTCCCTGAAAAACACACTCTTTAAAACCCCGCACACCACAATGCTGTCAGAAGTGGGATAGTCCAAAATCAGTTTTCACTCCCTCTCTACCCTTCTATTACTCTTTTATTCTTTAATAAGTAAAGGAATATAAGCAAACCGGTAAAAACATTTGAAAGTCTAATTTTTGGCTATACAGTGCGGAAGTCAAAATCTCAGTTGGACTGCCATAGGGGCTTATCGCTTTGTATTTTAAAATCTTTTCTATCTTCCGGCCAGACCTTCTTTCTCTTTTAATTATTTATAAAAGGTCATTTATCCATAGCGTCTTATTCAGCCCCTGGTCTAACAAAGTAACAGAACAACATAGGCACGGAGATCTCCCTCCTGATCCCGGACTCAGATCTATGACGTGCACTAGTCACTGACCACTATTGATAAATAAAGGGCTAATACTTATTTCATTTTCAGCGTCCGAAAGTGCTCTAAAATAGATTAATTTGTTGAGATCCACAATTTCTGTTTGGCTATTATATTTAGTGGATATAGTTAAATTTTTAAAACATTTACTGTCCGAAACTGGCTACCCGTTAAATAGTTTACTAAACAGTGCACTCCCTGGCTTTTTCAAAATTCACTTACAAAAATTTTGTCCGATACCTGGCTCCAATTAAACTTTCAGAAAGACTGCTTACTTCGCTACACCAAGTTGTCACTTCCGAGAGAAAGGCTTACCAAGAGAAATCGCCGCCTCACAAATTGTCTAGACGAAACCATTATCACCACAACCATATATAATCTAGGAACCATCATTTGACCATTGTACTTGAAATTGAAGTTGCATTTTATTTTATCTTGTATATAAGTTTGTTTTTAGATGTAGTTTAAAAATATTGATAATTAGAACAGTTGATTAAAACTTCATTTAATTATTTAAATCAAAATATAATCTTGTTTTTGATTTTCGTTTACTTTTAGTAAAGGTGGTGTCATCCTGACGTAAGAGTTAAATCTACTATTACATAACAAAGTAGAACTCCCTGAAAAACACACTCTTTAAAACCCCGCACACCACAATGCTGTCAGAAGTGGGATAGTCCAAAATCAGTTTTCACTCCCTCTCTACCCTTCTATTACTCTTTTATTCTTTAATAAGTAAAGGAATATAAGCAAACCGGTAAAAACATTTGAAAGTCTAATTTTTGGCTATACAGTGCGGAAGTCAAAATCTCAGTTGGACTGCCATATGGGCTTATCGCTTTGTATTTTAAAATCTTTTCTATCTTCCGGCCAGACCTTCTTTCTCTTTTAATTATTTATAAAAGGTCAATTATCCATAGTGTCTTATTCAGCCCCTGGTCTAACAAAGTAACAGAACAACATAGGCACGGAGATCTCCCTCCTGATCCCGGACTCAGATCTATGACGTGCACTAGTCACTGACCACTATTGATAAATAAAGGGCTAATACTTATTTCATTTTCAGCGTCCGAAAGTGCTCTAAAATAGATTAATTTGTTGAGATCCACAATTTCTGTTTGGCTATTATATTTAGTGGATATAGTTAAATTTTTAAAACATTTACTGTCCGAAACTGGCTACCCGTTAAATAGTTTACTAAACAGAACACTCCCTGGCTATTTCAAAATTCACTTACAAAAATTTTGTCCGATAACTGGCTCTAATTAAACTTTTAGAAAGACTGCTTACTTCGCTGCACCAAATTGTCACTTCCGAGAGAAAGGCTTTCCAAGAGAAATCGCCGCCTCACAAATTGTCTAGACGAAACCATTGTCACCACAACCAGTCCACCGAGCGAACAGGCATGGAACTCCGGTCCAGAAATCTATCGTCACCGTCACTGCGTCAAAACACCCAAACAGACAATACCATCAGCCAGGAAACAAGCTCCTCCATGTCAAGTCACCTACCAGATGCGCAACCTCAGTGGGTACCTCCATTCGCAACAACAGATCTGCCAAATGCTAGCAACCAGAACGACACCATCTCCCACGTAAGCGACAGCTTGTTTAGCACAGACACTATGATTTATGCTCCAAGCACACGAACGTTAGATTCCATGCCTCAAGTCAACACCGCGAAATATGACACCCAGCTTCAACCGACGAGAGAACCCTTCCAGCGAACTACAAGTACCAACATACAGAGCAACTCTCAACATACAGGAGACCCATCTCCACCAAGACGAACCCTTCCAGACACAGTTCCACAGCTTCAAGCCAAAATAGATGCTCTCCAGGACCGCATCAAGGAACTGGAAAGAACCAACCAATCATGGCCACCCAGTTCACCTGTTCGCCACCCATCATACAACCAGCAAGACAACCTACCAGGCAGTCACCCATGCAACCTCACATCATGCTCGAAGAACCAGCTGATCGATCTAGATCTAGAGACAGATTTCCTGAAAGGACACAGCATCCATCATCACCACACACTTTCGATAGAGTACAAGCTATCCGCCAGCAGCCACAAGAAAATGCTAGTCCACCCAGATGTAGACTAAATGTAGACCCCAGAAGACATTACGACACACCTGGTCCACCTCACAACAGTTTAAATTCAAGCCAAGACCCAACCGACTACCAGACTGATTATCATTCATGGTTTAATCCTCAGCATCACAGATATCAACCTGCAAGACCAAGCCCAAGAACACTGGATGAGCCACGACAGTCCATGCCTTTTTTCCATGGAAGACCGAATGAATGGGAAAACTTCTGGATGAAGTTCGATATTATCTCAAGAAAGTACTAATGGGACAAAGAGAAGCAGAAAGAAAACCTCATCTTGTGTATGAGAGATGACGCGTCTACTTTTGCCACAAGCCTGAGCCCAGAAGTACGCGAAGACACCGACAGATTCATTGCTGCTTTAAAGGAACGCTTCAGTCACCGAACACCAGCAAGAACTCACCGAGCCACACTTGAAAGTATTCAGAAGAACCCAAAAGAATACAAGACTACGCGTCCAGGGTCCAACTTATGATGTCGAAGGCTTACAGAGACATAGAAGGTACATCAACATTTGCCGACTTAGCCATACAGCACCTATTGAAGAGGCTTCCAGACCAGCAGATGGCGTATGAAGTAGCCACAAGGACTCCCAAGACCATCTCAGAAGCAGTTGACATGATAATCCTACATGAAGCCTGCAAAGATAACACCAAGAAGAGATCTGGTATTCGCCACCTGGCTCCACCGAAAGAAGACTATGAAACGTCAGACTCCAAAGAAGAAACCCCAGATCTCCGCAGAATAAATGGCAAGAAATTTGTCACCGAAGACCGACTCTTCCAGTTTGCGAGAGACCTTAAGCAATCAATCCTCAAAGCCAAACAAGAAAACAGCAACCAAGATGATGAACCAACCCCCAGCAGATCCCAAAGAAGACATGAAAATGTGGTCTGCTATAAATGTCATAAAGAAGGTCACATCGCACCACAATGCCCTGAAGACCGTGAATCTAGAAGACAACAGAAAGAAGAAAAACCAGAAGAAGCCTTTGAGAAGAAACCTTTAAACTTCAAGGGACTGAGTCTACCGGTCGAGAGTCAGTCCACTCAATAAACCTGTTATTAGAAGACTTAATGAAAATGGCCGACAACTATGCAACCTGTGGTAGTATTGAATCAACTAGAGAGACTTCGGATGGTAAAGAAGAGAACCTCCATAATGTCATCGACAGGGTGAGAGCAGTCACAATAAAGCTACCACTAACCATCCAAGGACTAAACGTAAAAGCCGTGATCGATACAGGTGCAGAAGTTACAGTGCTCAACAACAACGTATACTTCTCAATTCCAGCCGATAAGCGTCCGAAGCTACAAAAAGCTAAAAGAAACGTAGTCGTAGCAGAAGCTGGAAAGCAAATGAAGACACTTGGGATGACAGACGTAATCTTCCACATTGGAGAAACCACTTTTGAATGGCCTGTGTATGTGGCACCCATTCAGGACGACATCCTCCTGGGCTGCGACATCATCGATGACAAGAACATCACGATCAATACTAAAAAAGGAATCCAAATCGATGATTTATGGATTGATTGCAAAGTCACGCGCACCAAAGTCAAGCCATCTCCAGTCACCGTCTCGAGAGCTGTTACTATACCAGCATACTCTGAATTTATCATGCAAGGCATCTGCAACGACATAACCGAAGAAGAAAAGACCACTTATCTATTCGAAGCTACCGATGAGATAAAGGACCGTCTAATGATTGCAAGGAGTGCCATCAGTCCTGAATCAAACAAGATCCCCATCAGAATCATGAATACGAGCCACAGACCAATTAAACTAAAGAAGGGATTTGTGATTGGTAATTTACATGCTGTAGGAACAGTCTCAAGCACTGGCAAGAGTATAGAAATCTCAAGACATGAGGAAGGTCACTCCATCTGTCGACTCCAGGCAGAAAGCAAACACCAAAGAATGAAGCTCAACAATGTCTGCATGACTTCCAAGGTTCCTACCGCTCCAAGTTCAGACACTAATTAAGGATCCCCAGATGTACCATCTCACCTACAAGAGCTATATAAATCCAGCATTAGCACACTAAACCAAGAACAGAGAGCAAAGTTGGCACAGCTTCTAACTAAACATCACAGTACCTTTGCTGCTTCAAAAACTGAATTAGGCCTGTGCAAAGTCCTGAAACACCACATAGAAACAGGAGAGGCACCAGTAAGACAGCCATTACGCCGCACGCCGCAAGGATATGAGGGCGAAGAAGAAAAGTACATCAAGGAACAACTGGAAGCTGGAGCCATCAAGCCTTCGAACTCACCATGGAGCTCAGCATTAGTAATGGTCAGGAAGAAAACTGGAGAAGTAAGAGTCTGCGTTGACTACAGGCGACTCAACGAGAGAACCATTAAAGATGCGTACCCCCTACCACGAATCGACATGTGCCTTGACTGTCTAGCATCCACCAAACTCTTCTCGACAATTGATCTCCAAAGTCCGTACATGCAACTGGAACTGGCTGAAGAAGACCGTCACAAGACAGCGTTCATCACAAAGTATGGGTTGTACGAATACCTAAAAATGCCCTATGATTTGTGCAACAGCGCAAGCACGTTTCAGCGCTGTATGGAAATTGTACTCAGAGGACTACAATGGGAAATACTACTCATTTACCTGGACGACATTATTGTAATAGCACAGAGTTTTGACGAGAGCATTCAACGTTTAGATGCGCTTCTAGAAAGACTCAACCAAGCTGGCCTCAAAGTAAAACTAAGCAAGTGCGAACTTTTCAAAACAGAAGTCCTGTTCCTTGGACACATTGTCAACCAACATGGCATCAGACCAAATCCAGCGACAGTTGAAGCAGTACTGTCATGGAAGAAACCAGAAAACGTCAAGGATATACAGAGATTTATAGGACAAGCCTCCTATTACAGACAATACATACAATCATTCAGTGATGTAGCCTCTCCACTGACCAAACTTACCAGGCAAATGCAGAATTCATCTGGGACGACCAATGCACAGAAGCATTCAACACCCTGAAACAGAAATTATGCAGTGCACCAATTTTGGCATACCCTTAGCCAGACCTGAAGTATATACTAGACTGTGATGCAAGCGATGTTGGAGTCGGCGCAGTCCTGTCACAAGTTCAGGAGGGACAAGAAAGGGTGATCAGTTACGCCTCGAAGCGTCTTCACCGCACTCAGGAAAAGTACAGTGTTACGCGGAAAGAACTGCTAGCAGTTATCACTTTCGTCAACCACTTCAGACACTACCTGCTAGGACAAAAATTCCTTCTTCGCACAGACCATGGTTCCCTCAGATGGCTATTTGAATTCAAAAACCCTACCGGTCAAATAGCAAGATAGCTCAAAGTCTTGGCACAGTACGATTTTGACATAGAACACCGTGCAGGGCACAAGCATCAGAATGCAGACAGCATGTCCAGAAGAGATTTTCTATCTTCAGCTTGTAGTCATCAATCACCTAAAGAAGAAGACGCCTGTGAAGACTGCAAACAACAGGACATGACTTGGAGAGACTTCATGGAAGAAATAGATGACATAGTTGACTTAGGTGTGAAAACAAATGATGCTGTGGTTCGAGCTACAAAGCCATCAAAGCAACATCAAGAAAGACCAAACTCAAGAGATAACTCCTCACAAAGGGATGAAGCAACAGAGACAGAAAAGATGTTTCTACCAGCATATATGTCAACAGAGCTAGAAGAACTGCAAAGACAGGATCCAGACCTTCACTACCTTCATAAATGGATGGATCAAGGTGAACTTCCAGAAAGAGAGAAAATTGCAAGGTTGAGTCCAGCAGTGAGAAAGTACTGGTTGAACTTGGAAAACATAGTCAGAAGGCAAGGTATCCTATACCAGAAAATATGGACAAGCAAGTACAGACGTGAATACTTCGTCCAGATGCTCGCCCCAAAAGCACTAAGAAGACAGATCATTAGGGACCACCACGATACGCTAATGGCTGGCCACTTTGGTGTTAACAAGACATCAAAGAAAATCCGCAAACTGTTTCACTGGTACAAGATGGACGATGACATCCGACTACATATACGCACATGTCCAACATGCAGTGCAACGAAACACCCAGCCAAGAAGCCAAGAGGACCCCAAAGAAAGTACCAAGTTGGATACCCGCTTGATCGAGATCAATCGACATAATAGGACCACTTCCCATCACCAAGAATAAAATCAAGTATATCCTGGTTATCGGCGACTACTTACAAGATACATGGAAGCATTCTGTCTACCAAACCAACAGGCCGATACCATCGCTCAGAAACTTGTCACAGAGTTCATCGCAAGATATGGCACTCCGCTAGAGATCCACTCAGACCAAGGCAGAAACTTCGAGAGCGACTTATTAAAAGAGATACTAAAGTTGTTGGAGATAACAAAAACCAGAACGACCGCCTACCGCCCAAGCTCCAATGGCCTAATCGAACGCTTTAATGGGACACTTGGCAAGATGCTTACAAAAGTAGTAAACAACAACCTCAACAACTGGGATGAACACATAGGTCTACTATTAGCAGCCTACAGAAGTACAGTCCATCCAGCTACAGGATACACCCCAAATATGCTAATGTTTGGCCGAGAAGTCAACTTGCCTTCACATCTCCTTTTCCCATTTCCCAAGCCAGAAGCACCGCCGGATGTCCATTGGTATGTGGCAGAACTGAGGGATAAGATGGAAGAAGTCTATCACCTGGCAAGAGAAACACTTAAAGAAGCAGCCTCTAGGCAAAAGAAAGAATACGACACCCGCATCTCTGAATCCAGCTACAAGAAAGGAGATCTTGTCTACAAGAAAAGAGGATTCGGAACCAAACTTGAACACCTATACGAAGGACCATTTGTAGTAACAGAACTTCTTATCGCATGTGTCTACAAAATCCGTGGAAAGAAGTCATCAGTCGTTGTGCACCATGACCGCTTAAAACCATACGAGCCAGAAGTCATTCCAAAATGGGCACGGAAGATACAGAAAGCAGCAAGAAACCAATAAAGAAGATAGCCTCACCTTATTATAGTATAATAGCCAAGACCACCTCCAAGACACTACAGCAACAAACATATTATTATGCGATTAAGCTTCATAAGTAAAAATATATTTATGGCTCTTAATTGTATAATTCCAGATTAAGTGGTACACCTGCCTGTTGTGTGGTAAAGAATCCTTCTATGAAGACGTGTACTGCCACATTTTTGCCTACCACACTCACCAGCTGCCGCCATACCTATGTCATTGTACATATACTGCATTAACAGAGGAACGTCTCCTTAGGCACATTTCGAAGAGAGAAGGTTGCAGGAGGATACCCACTGGGTCAAACAACGTCCCGATTGACAAGATAATTGCACTCGCTCCAAAGACAAAGGAAGTGGCAGTCAATACAGACCCCGACATGACCAGAGAGAGTTACGAAAAACTTCTGAAGATGCCCTTCATACCTGCCACGGGTGTTCACTCTTCAATGGCCCTGTGTGGATTTGATCGCCTGGAGGAAGACGCCATCCTACAGTACGGGGGAAGCGATTTATTTGGACCACTGGAACGGGTGACCGAGCCTAAGGACCTGCCACCTGCTGGGCATTACTGGAAGAGAGCAGCTGAGGAAGCCATTGACGAATACAGTAAGAGGCAAAGGCGATTTTAGAAAACGCGTTAAGGTTTAACATCACCTTCTTATTTTTGGCACATCTTTCATTTTGGCCACATCAAAATTCAAATAGCTAAATTAATTTAATTTATTAAGTTACTACTCCATACCATGTTTTAAATAATTTAATGATACTGTAGGACTAATTTTATTGATTACCTTTATGATTCATGCTAATTCATGTACTATTGTTGTAAGAGAGTTTATTATTTACACAGCTAGTTTATTGAAAGGCATATATTTTTGTGATTTTCATGGATTTGTAATATCTATGCATAGATTCTAATATCTATGGGTGTGATTATGTATCACACATGTTAAGTTGTTTGAGTATTTATAGGTTCTAATATCTATGGGTTGCGATTATGTTTTTCATAGGTTCTAATATCCATGGGTTGAGATTATGATTTTCATGGATTCTAATATCTATGGGTTGTGATAATGTATCACAAGTGTTTAGTTGTTTAAGTATTTATAGGTTTAATATCTATAAGGGTCTGCTTATGTTTAATATCTAATATTTAAGACCAGGGTTCAATTTTGTGTTTTTGTTTTAAGATCTGTATGTTCAGTTTCTTAAGTATGTTTTAATGTTGCGTATATCCCCACTGCGGATAAGTCTAACGCTTAGTTTTTATGAACTAAGTTCATGTTGTGAGTGTATTTCATTAGACCCTCTCTACAGTACTTTTACCAGTTTAAGCATGAAACGAGAGTTGAATTATTCATTATTGTCCTACTCTCTTTTAAAGTCCATTTATTTGCCATTGCATTAATCTGTTGTATTCACATTCATGTTGCTTATATTTCATTGCTGTGTCTCAATTTTAACATGGAGTCGTAACAATTTTCATTCTCATTACACTCTTCGGAGTATAAACTCTGAAAATTTGCTCAAAACAAGCTATTTGCTTATTATAAGGTGATGTTGTCATTCAAAAATGCTATTCTGATGATATCCGCGAGAAGTGCTAAGTTTATAACATACAAAGTTTGAAAATGATTACAGTGTTGATAGTGTTCATTCAGAGTAGCATCGCGCTTCAACTACAAGAAATTTTTACTATTATCAATTGCAAATGTACTAATGAACATTTAAGGTGACTAGTACATCGCGTTAATACTCACGAGCCTTGCCTCAAACAACCAACCAATCTACAACAATATTTCTTAATTATCACAATATCGCGCAACCATACATGAGAGCATAACATTATATTGTAAATGTGCCACGTTGACACTTAGGTGATTTGGCACTTATCATTTCTTTATGACACTAAATGACATTTCGTGAAAGAAGAAAGAAGATATTCCATGAAGACCTTTATCTTGTATTTGTTATATTTTACTTTGTTTTACTTTAACTACATATGTATGCCACTCAAGTAACTTTATATCATTACCAAAACAGTATTAGTATTACTTGTTCCTTTCAAACTTAACACATTCTTTGATGTATATATGTTTATAGTCATTCCAGTTTTATAGTTGACTTAGATTTTATAGATAGTTTATTTTTTGTTATTTGTTTTACGATGCTAATGTTTTTGACATGTTTTTTCACAAATGGTGCTTATTGAAACCACAATGTTGTTCTGCTATTGCAATTACCTTTATACCTTACTCAGGGTAACAGTGTGCTGTTTAAGGTAATTCATTAACATTTTATATCATTAGCCACATTTAAGGTGATTCATTACCATTGAAGGTGATTTGCTATAGTTAAGGTGGTTCACAGTTGGTATAGACAATTGATAATGTGTTTACTCATAACATTTTGAAACAATATAAGTCCAGTATTTTTTGCTTGAAAAAAATTATTGATTTTAATAAAATCAATAAATTTTTTCATTCCCAAACCCAGTATGTTGTTGTAAAGTTGGACTTTTGTTACAAAATGTTACATAATTGAAGTTTATTTTAAGGTTGATGACAGAGCATTATGCAACTTAAGGGACATAGTTCTAATATCTTAACATTTAGAAAACCTAGTTAGTTACTATGTAGTACACTTTAGCCAGTCTATTTAGTGCACTTTAGCTAGTCTATTTTGAACTTGTTATTATGAAGCTCTGATATCATCTAAAAGCTGCCATATTTGTTATTATTTTGAGTAACATATGCATTTCTTGTTTGATATGTATGTTATTTCTAGTCTATGATGCATTTGTGTAAATTTTAACTATGTTATATGCTTTACTTTATTATGCTGATTCTCAGACTGGTGCCTAGCTTTAATACTATATTTAGAATGTAAGCAATGCCTAGTGGCCTTGATGACATTGTTAATTTTCCATTACTTAGGCATATCAGTTGCTGGGAAGATTAAGTATATTTAGATTATTAGGTAAACAATGCCATGTGACCCAGTTGACCAATGAAAAGCCTCAATACATCCTTTAAGCATTTTGATTGGCTCACTGCATTGTGGGTAATTGGATGCTGGGAAGTTTTCCTCAGTAGGATTTGTAATTAAGTTAGCCATTCTGCATTTGGCTTTCAGACAGAACACATTAGGAACTTTGGCTTATTGTTCAAAATTAGGAAATTAATGAATTAATTATTTTGATATATTTTCTAAAGGTTATATTTTACTAAAGAGTTTTAAAAGGTACTGAATATTGATTTAATATTTTTGGTTATTTTTCCAAATTATTGCATTTGTTTTAAACAGCAGTTTCTTTGTGTTAAAGTATTAGGAATTCATAAATTATTGTAAAATTAGAGCTAAATTTAGACTGACTGCTTTTGTACTTTGATTAAGAAAATATAATCTAGAAACCATCATTTGACAACATTGTACTTGAAATTGAAGATGCATTTTATTTTATCTTGTATAAAAGTTTGTTTTTAGATGTAGTTTAAAAATATTGATAATAAGAACAGTTGATTAAAACTTCATTTAATTATTTTAAATCAAAATAGAATCTTGTTTTTGATTTTCCTTTACTTTTAGTAAAGGTGGTGTCATCCTGACGTAAGAGTTAAATCTACTATTACATAACAAAGTAGAACTCCCTGAAAAACACACTCTTTAAAACCCCGCACACCACAGCAGTAAAAATGTATGCCGCTCGTATGTGTATGATGGTAGCGATCGGAGTTTTATACGAGCGATCACAGTCGGATTTTGGTCTCACTCTGCTCACATTGTAAGTGGACATAGTTTCAGTCTGAAACTAGAAATGTGTCCAAAGGACACGGATGCCCCCGCTTTTTCATAGAGCCATGTACATGTATGTTAAACTGCTAGGGAATTTTGGACTTATTTGTTAATGTTTCATCAAATTCCCAGCAGTGGTGTAGGAGGAGTTGCGTTCACAAGATATATTCCTATTAAAACTAATGTAAATGGAATTATCAAAGGGCCATAACTTCTGAACGGAACATGTAAGAGCGAAACGCCACCTTAATGCACATCAACATATGAGGCCAAGCATTGTGGTAAAGTTTCATCAAATTCCCAGCAGAGGTGTAGGAGGAGTTGCGTTCACAAGATATATTCCTATTAAAACTAATGTAAATGGAATTATCAAAGGGCCATAACTTCTGAACGGAACATGTAAGAGCAAAACCCCACCTTTATGCACAACAACATATCAGGCCAAGCATTGTGGTAAAGTTTCATTAAATTCCCACAAGATGTGTAGGAGGGGTTGCCTTCACAAGATATGTTCCTATTAAAACTAATGTAAATGGAATTATCAAAGGGCCATAACTTCTGAACGGAACATGTAAGAGCAAAACACCACCTTTATGCACAACAACATATCAGGCCAAGCATTGTGGTAAAGTTTCATTTAATTGCCACCAGAAGTGTAGGAGGAGTTGCGTTCACAAGATATATTCCTATTAAAACTAATGTAAATGGAATTATCAAAGGACCATAACTTCTGAACGGAACATGTAAGAGCGAAATCCTACCTTTATGCACAACAACATATCAGGCCAAGCATTGTGGTAAAGTTTCATTTAATTGCCACCAGTAGTGTAGGAGGTGTTGCGTTCACGAGATATACTCCTATTAAAACTAATGTAAATGGAAGTTTCAATGGGCCATAACTTCTGAACGGAACATGTAAAAGCGAAACCCCACCTTAATGCACAGCAACATATCAGGCCAAGCATTGTGGTAAAGTTTCATTAAATTCCCACCAGTAGTGTAGGAGGAGTTGCGTTCACAAGATATACTCCTATTAAAACTAATGTAAATGGAAGTATCAAAGGGCCATAACTTCTGAACGGAACATGTAAGAGCGAAACCCCACCTTTGTGCACAACAACATATCAGGCCAAGCATTGTGGTAAAGTTTCATTAAATTCCCACCAGTAGTGTAGGAGGAGTTGCGTTCACGAGAAAATCGGACGGACGGACGAACGGACGGACAGGAGCAACTCTTAATGCCCGTCGCCATTTCATGGCGGGGGCATAAAAAGATTTTAAAGTACGATTTCAGAATAAAGAAATGCCAATAGCCGATGTTGTATAGCATGGAAAACTTTTTGTTCTGATGAGGTTGTGTTCTCTTGGCAGGAACCTGGTTCAGTGCACTTTATCAATATGATTTTATTTTTATTATTTTTTATTGAGTGGTATGGTATGGTATGTTCTGGTATGTTATGGTATGTTATGGTATGTTATGGTTTGGTATGGTATGGTATGGTATGGTATGGTATGGTATGGTATGGTATGGTATGGTATGGTATGGTATGGTATGGTATGGTATGGTATGGTATGGTATGGTATGGTATGGTGTTGTATGGTAATGGTAAATATGATATGGTATGGTTTGGTATGGTATGGTATGGTATGATGTGGTATGGTAAGGTATGGTATGGTAGTGTGGTAAGGTATGGTATAGTATTAGTATGGTGTGGTGTGGTATGGTAAGGTATGGTTATGGTATGGGTATGGGTATACTCATAACCTTTTCTATAGCATTACATAAGAAAAACACTAACATGCAAACGTTAACCATAATTTCTTAATCTTAATTTCTAATTTCTATGTGAAAAAGGGAAAAAAATAAATTTAAACAAGAGGGCCAAAGGCCCTATCGCTCACCAGATTCTTGGATTTATGAAATGAAAGGCAGAAAAAAATTCAAGAAAATAACAAATACACAGCTGACTTTGCAACAATTTAAACAAGAGCTATCACTGAAGGTGATTAATACCCCCGCAATACTGCTTTGTCAGAGTATACAGAAATAACGTTGGCATCTTTAATAGTGCTCCCCTTCAAAAATTAATGGACTAGATACAGATAAAAAATATGTCTACCACATCGACACTTCATGCTAAACACATGATTTCAGTTTCAAGTCAATATCTTGAAAATGTATTACTTCGCCTCACAAGATTTTGTTAAATCATTCCCCTACAAAAAATAATGTACTGACCTACATGAAAAATATGTTACACAAATCTACACTTCAAGCCAAACATATGTTTTAAGTTTGACATAATTACCTTGAAAACTGTACCAGTTGTTTGCATCAAAACATTTTGTTAAATAGTGCTCCCCTCAAAAAAAATAATGGACTGATCCAGAAGGAAAAAATGTCTTGCACATGTACAATTCATGCCGAATATATGTTAAAAGTTTCAACTCAATATTTAGAAAACAGGAGAAGCAGTTTGTGTAATAAGATTTTGTTAAATAATGCTCCCTCCCAACAAATAATGGACTTGATCAACACAAAAATATTTCACTTACATGCGCACTTCATGCAGAATTAATTATTTCAGTTTCAAGTCGAAATGTTGAAAACTGTAGAAGTTGCAGAACACAATTTTTTTAATCATGTCCCCTGCAAAAAATAATAGACTGATCTACATGAAAAATATTTCATGCACATCTACACTTCATGCCAAAAATATGTTTAAAGTTTCAAGTCAATATCTTAAAAACTGTAGAAGTAGTTGGCGTCACAAGGTTTTGTTGAATTGCGCTACTTCCCTTCTAAGAAATAATGAGCTGATCCACATGAACAAAAAATATGTCATTCAAATCTACTCACGAATGTATGTTTAAAGTTTGAAAACTGGAGAAGTAGTTTTCATTATAAGATTTTGTTAAATAATGCTCCCCTTCCAAAAAATAATGGACTAATCCATAAAAAATATGTCGCTTACATGTGCACTTCATGCCGAACATAAGATTTCAGTTCCAAGTCGATATCTTGAAAACTGTAGAAGTTTGCATAACACGCTTTAATTTAATAATGTCCCCTGCAAAAAAATAATGGACCTGATCCACACAAAAAATATGTCATGCACATCTACACTTAATACCAAAAATATATTTGAAGTTTCAAGTCAATATCTTAAAAACTGTAGAAGAAGTTGGGGTCACAAGATTTTGTTGAATCATACTCCCCTTCTAAAAAAATAATGGACTGATCCACATGAAAAAAATATATCATGCAATTCTAATCACGAACGTATGTTTAAAGTTTAAAAACTGGAGAAGTAGTTTGCGTCATAAGATTTGTTAAAAATGAAAGATTTTGTTAAATAATGCTCCACTCCAACAAGAGTGCCAAATGGCCCTAAATCGCTCACCTGTCAAACTTGACCTAGATATCATTGAGATAAACATTCTGACCAAGTTTGAAGAAGATTGGACCAAAATTAAGACCGCTAGAGTGCAGACAAGATTTTTATATAATTTGACCTAGTGATCAAGATTTCAAGGTCACATGACCCAGTTTCAAACTTGACCTAGATTTCATTTATATATACTTTCTGACCAAGATTGAAGAAGATCCAACCAAAATTAAGACCTCTAGAGTGCAGGCAAGCTTTTCGTTTAATTTGACCTACTGACCTAGTTTAAAGGGTCACATAACCCAGTTACGCACTTGATCTAGATATCATTGAGATAAACATTCTGACCAGGTTAAGAGAAGATTGCATCAAAATGAAGACCACTAGAGTGCAGACAAGCTTTTTCTATAATTTACCTAGTGACCTAGATTTCAAGGTCACATGATCCAGTTTCAAACTTGATCTAGATATCATTGAGATAAACATTCTGACAAAGTTTGAGAAAGATTGGACCAAAATTAAGACCTCTACAGTGCAGACAAGCTTTTTCTTAAATTTGACCTACTGACCTAGTTTTAAGGGTCATATGATCCAGGTACGAACTTGATCTAGATATCATTGAGGTAAACATTCTAACCAAGTTTAAAGAAGATTGCACCAAAATTGAGACTGCTATAGTGCGGACAAGCTTTTCCTATAAATTGACCTAGTGACCTAGATTTCAAGGTAACATGACCCAGTTTTAAACTTGATCTAGATATCATTGAGATAAACATTCTGACAAAGTTTGAGAAAGATCTGACCAAAATAAAGACTTCTACTATGCAGACAAGCTTTTTCTTTAATTTGACCTACTGACCTAGTTTTAAGGGTCACATGACCCAGGTACGAACGTGATCTAGATATCATTGAGATAAACATTCTGACCAAGTTTAAAGAAGATCGCACCAAAATTAAGACTGCTAGAGTGCGGACAAGCTTTTTCTATAATTTGACCTAGTGACCTATATTTCAAGGTCACATGACCCAGTTTCGAACTTGATCAAGATATCATTGAGATAAACATTCTGACCAAGTTTGAAGAAGATTGGATAAAAATTATGACCGCTAGAGTGCGGACAACAATTGTAAACGGACGACGGACGGACGACGGACGCCAGACGAAGGGTGATCACAAAAGCTCACCCTGTCACTATGTGACAGGTGAGCTAAAAAGTAATGGACTGATCCACACACAAAAATATGTCGCTTACATGTGCACTTCATGCAGAACATAAGATTTCAGTTTCAAGTCGTTATCTTGAAACTGTAAAATTGCATAACACGGTTTTGTTTAATCATGTCCCGTGCAAAAATAATGGACTGATCCACATAAAAAATATGTCGGGCAAATCTACACTTCATGCCGAACATATGTTTAAAGTTTCAAGTCAATATCTTGAAAACTGTAGAAGAAGTTCGCGCCACAAGATTTTGTTGAATCGAGCTCCCCTCCAAAAAATAATGGACTGATCCACATTAGAAAAAAATAGTTCGTGCAAATCTACTCACGAACATATGTTTAAAGTTTCAAGTCGATATCTTGAAATTTTTTGACGTAGTAAGTGCCACAGACCAACAACATAACCGGATAATGACTCCTATATACACCCCAAACTTTGTTTGCGGGGGTATAATAATAACGGGCCTTATAGCATCACACAAAGATATATATATATATTCACATTTCAAGGGATGACGATTCTACTTCATTTGCTGAGGTATTATAACATTTCATACTGTCACACTTGTATTTAATTCCAAGAAGCCTCTAATCTTCAACCCATTACAAAAATGCAAATGATCTGTTTTCTTTTGAGGCAGTAGTTTGCTTGAAATTAATAGAATAAACCTTTTACTACAAAAATGCTTAACCCTTTCATCCATATATTTACCTTTTTGCGTGGACAATCAGTGTAGATCCAGATCAGTCAGCATGTCCCTACCGTCTGAACAAATCTACACTATAAGCTTTTTTTATTTGTTCAGTTAATTCTGACTAAAATGCGACCAGTGCAGATCCTGAACAGACTACACAAATGAGCCAGCTGATCTGAATCTACACTGTTGGCATTGCATAAAAATATGTATATATGGAGGAAAGAGTTAAAAACTGGTTTGGTCAAGATCAGGGCCAAAGACAAAAAAAACTGAGACTAGAGACCATACTTCAATTCTCAAGCATCTGACTGCCGAAAACTGATACTAGTCTTAAAAAAATCAAATGCTGGAGTTCTGAGACCTCCAATTAACTTGCCAATTTTTGTACATACACGGTATACACCATAATCCTTTCCTCCTTATATACTCATTTTTACGCAGGTGCGACAAGTGTAGATCTAGATCAGCTGGAACATTCCTGCCATCTGATCAGGATCTGCACTGGTCCCATTTTAGTCAGAAATGACCTAATGAATCAAAAAGCGAACAGTGCAGATCCTGATCAGATGGTTCGGATGTGCCGGCTGATCTGGATCTACACTGTTCACCCACGCAAAAAGTTGTATCTATGGACGAAAGGGTTAATATAGTCTGAACATTTCGAGAATGTGCTACAAATTTGTTGTTGTTGTTGTTTTACTTACGAATTTGAATAAAATATTCAGAAAAGCCTGATATTCAGTGCTATGAAGTAAGAATGTTTATTTGGTCAGTATCCATAGAAGATGTCAAAATTTACCCTATAAAAACTTCGAGAGCAAAGTTCTTAATATTGGACAACACAGATCTAAGCAGGAAAGTTCAGTAGGTCGATCATTGACCAGCAACTAGAGCAATGAACTGGATAATGCATCCTAATACATCTTAATATAGCTGAAGACAGGTAGAACTATTGAAATTTTGATACTTGAAATTTTCACTCTGCTACTAAAATTTTTGTATCAAATTTTATCACTGAACAATCAGTGAATGAATTGTTTAGGAAAGATTGAATTTTAAGATGGTTTAAAGTTTGTGCCAAAATCTGGTTGATAACTGTAAAAAAATCAAAGGTTAAAAACAGAATTTAAAAGAAAAAAAAACAAAACCCCAGGGCGGGGCCCCTGGGCAATGATTTTAATAATTTGAGTAGAAATCATCAATATCAATATTCATACCAAATTTGATGACAATCGGATAAAAAATGTTACCTCTATTGCATTAACAAAATTTTTGCTTTAATCTGACCTAGTGACCTAGTTTTTGACCCAAGATTACCCAGTTTCGAAAGGGATCGCCACACCACCAAGAGAAACATTCTGACCAAGTTTGATGAAAATCGGTTGAAAACTGTGGCCTCTATCGCCTTAACAAAAGAATGTTGACGGACGCCGGACGAAGGACGACGGACATCTGGTCCGCCTCTTATCACAATAGCTCACTCAGAGCCTTCGGCTCTGGTGAGCTAAAAAGCAAGGATGAGTAATGAGCCTTTGAACATCAACCTGATATATGAAAAAATAAAGGTGTTTCAAAGCTGCAGTTTGAATAGTATGAAAGTTTAAAGTTTTTACCAGCTTGCTAGCAAACTTAAACCTTAATATCTATGTCAAAAAGGGCCATAATTTGCATAAAATGGAAGTTAGAGTCATGGTACTTGGCTAACACACTCGTGATATGATGATAAACGAGTTTTTAAAGTTTTAAGGGCTTGCCACACTCCTCCCAATTCTATTCATCGATAAAATAAAAATCATCAAATCTCAGTAATGGCAAAATGCCGTTCAATGAAACTTTGCACAAATGAATGTTACAAATGTAACTTTATTTTGCATACAGAACGACACGTTAGAAAAGAAAAGAAACAAAGCTAGACCTAAAAATTCCTTGAATTCTATTTGCATAAATTCACAAAAACTAAGGGATGCAGAACATAATTTTAAATTCCCTCGTGAGCGCAATGATACTGACAAGAAAATGTTGTGTACTTTGTAAAAAACTTTCAACTATTATAAGCGAAATCAGTGATTGTCATCAGTTTACGCGACCAGGAAATTGAAGGTCAAACACACTTTTACTAATATCTCGTAAAGTTTACATATGTAAATCACGAGGGCACAATAAATTGTTGTCAGTATCATATTACTCATGTGGGCATTTAAAATGATGTTTTGTGTTCTTTAGTTTTTGTGAATTTATGTAAATAGAAGTTGAGGGAATTTTTTGATCTCGCTATTGTTCTTTACTTTTCTAACGTGTCTTACCATCTGTAAAATAAAGATACATTAATAACATACATTTGTGCAAAGTTTCAATTAACAGCAGTTTGCCGTTATTGAGATTTTGATAATTTTCTTTTTATCGATTAATAGAATTGGGAGGAGTGTGGCAGGCCCTTAAAGCTGTAGTAATAGGGAAGTTATGAGTTTGTACACTAGGTTGCATACAAACTTTAACCTGAAATTCTAAGTCAATAAGGGCCATAATTTGATCAAAATCAAATAAAGAGTTATTGTTCTTGGCATACATAGTCATGATGGTCAACAAGTGTTTTAAGTTTCAAAGGTATAGTAAAAGAAGTATGGAAGAAACTAGCTTGCACGCAAACTTTAACCTGAAATTTTAATTCGAAAAAAGGGCCATAATTTGATCAAAATAAAAAAAAATTATGGTTCTCGGTAAACATAGCCAGGGTCATGATGGTGAACAAGTGTTGAAAGTTTCAAAGCTATAGTACAAGAAGTATGAAAGTAACTAGCTTGCACGCAAACTTTAACCTGAAATTCTAAGTCAAAAAAGGGATATAATTTTATCAAAATGAAAGTTAGAGTTATGTTTCTTGAAATAAACACTTGGGATATGATGACAGACAAGTGTACCAAGTTTCAAAGCTGCTGCTGTAGCTAAAGTACTTTTTAACTTAAGATATAAGTAGGCAGCAAGCAAACTTTAACCAAAGCGGGACAGCAATGCCGATGCTGACGACAGAGTGAGTACAATAGTTGACATATTCTTCGAATGGTCAAGCTAAAAAGTGTACATAATAAAACCACTTTAAAAACAAAAACAAAAAAAATAATATCTCAATACATCTTTATCACCAATCATCCATATAACCGAAATACCTGGGAAATTTCTGCAAAATAAATATTCTTAAAATCCCTTTAAATCTTAAAATCTGTAAGCTCCAAACTATGATAACTAGAATCTGTTTTTGTGAAAAACACATGTCTCCCCCCTGCGCCCTATTGAATGAAAGCCAAGGAAGAGATATCAACTTTTTGAAACGGAAGCCTGTGTCATTTATTATGGTATTATGAACATGCACATAAATATATATTAACTCTACGGGCCCCTGTGATGTTGAATTCTGGCCTAAATACCCCCATATCAACAGGGTTCTTCAAGGCTATAACAGCAACCATCATATGAAGTTTGAAGGCTCTAGGTAAAATAAAACTCCAGTTAGTGAGAGGAAACCATTTTCACTCATCAGGCCCCTGTGACCTTGACCTTTGACCTACTGACCCCAAAATCAAAAGGAGTGCTCTACTCAATAAGGACATCCATCTATGAAGTTTGAAGGCTCTGGGTGAAAAATAACTCCTGTTATTGAGTGGAAACGGTTTTCACTCTTCGGGCCCCTGTGACCTTGACCTTTGACCTACTGACCCCAATGTCTATAGGAGTCCTCCACTCAATCAGGACATCAACCCTATGAAGTTTGAATGCTCTGGGTCAAACTGTACTCGAGTTTTTGAGTGGAAACGATTTCCGCACTTCGGGCCCCTGTGACCCTGACCTTTGACCTACTGATCCCAAAATCAACAGGGTTCTTCTACTCAATAAGGGCTATCACCCTATGAGGTTTGAAGGCTCTGGGTCAAAGGGTTCTTGAGTTATTGAGTGGAAACGTTTTTCACACTTCGGGCCCCTGTGACCTTGACCTTTAATCTACTGACCCCAAAATCAATAGGGTTCTTCTACTCAATAAGGGCTATCACCCTATGAAGTTTGATGGCACTGGGTCAAAGGGTACTTGAGTTATTGAGCGGAAACTGTTTTCACACTTCGGGCCCCTGTGACCTTGACCTTTGGCCTACTGACCCCAAAGTCAACAGGGTTCTTCTACTCAATAAGGGCTATCACCCTATGAAGGTTGAAGGCTCTGGGTCAAAGGGTACTTGAGTTATTGAGCGGAAACGGTTTTCACACTTCGGGCCCCTGTGACCTTGACCTTTGACCTACTGACCCTAAAATCAATAGGGTTCTTCTACTCAATAAAGGCTATCATCCTATGAAGTTTGAATGCTCTGAGTCAAAGGGTACAAGGCAAAAACAATATGTCTCCCCCAGAGGTGGGGAGACATAATTGTATCTAACTGTTATAAAGCTTGGAAAACAGCAACAGTAAAAACCTACAACATCTTAAAATGTGCAAACAACTATCGTCATTGAATCTTAATTTTTTAAAGCTTAGGAAAAAAGGAAGAGTAAATGGCTTTATGTGGGACACTGGAGAAACAGTCTTCCTAACAGCCTCACCTCCTTTACTGAGGCCAAGAAGGGGGTTTTCACTGATACAGAAAGCCAGAGACGGCCATAACCTCTCCCTAAAAAAGTAGAATTTTAGCACCATTCCCACTGCATAAGCTGACCTCAGAAGTAGATAATAAAATATAAAACTAACAAATTCTGTTTTATTTTGCTGACAATTTATTTACTGTACAACTTATACAAGACAAACAAAACTCTCTAGATTCAAAAGATAGATGACACGCGGCCTTCGCCACTTGGCTACTGAGGCTTGTGTTTTTTAAGTACATAATTATTGAATAATAACCATTCATTAAATAATAAAATATTCAAAACTTTTACTGCCTTTTTTTTAATGTGAGACCAATGTAGAGCTGGCACATTCATGCCATCTGAACTGGATCTACACTGGCAACTTCTTGGGTCAGAAATAACATCAACCTAATGAATCAAACAGCAAACTGTATAGATCCTGGTCAGATGGCACAGAAGAGCCAGCTGATCTGGATCTACACTGTTTGCCCATGGATGACAGCCATATCCCATGGAGTAAACAGTCAAACATTTTAGATATTCACAAGTCTGTAGCAATTCTTTGATTCCTACAATTCTATCACCACAACTAGTTCTTATTAATTATATTCAATCAATGATGACTACAAAAGCAACTTGTCACAAACATGTACATATAGGGCGCCTGTCTATCCTGAGATCTTGACAAATGAGGAATCCTGTTAAACTTTAGCACAAGATACAAACCATTTTAAAATCATGTCAATTATTTATAACATACATTTATCTTAACCCTTTATCCTAACACTATGGATTTGACTTACCGTTATATCCCATGTGCAACTCTTTTAGATCCACACCAACTTGCACAACCATGCAGAAAGATCACTTTCTACACTGTTTGCTTCTGGTACAGAAATAAACTAACAAAATTAATCTGAAAGCATCTGTTGAACATTCTGAGTGAACAGCCTGCATGGATGTGAAGGCTGATCAGAATCTGCACTGTTCACACAAGGGATACAGGTTTATGTCATTTTCCATGGAGTACAACGTTTAAATAATTAAACAAAGTTTGATCCTCGGTTCCTGAGCAATTACACTTTAGCCAGCTAAATATGATAATAGATGACTTTCTTCAAAAGTTGACACCAACATGTCAATTTCAGTCAACAAGTACTGTTCTGCTCTTGTTTAATTTTGGCATTTTGCAATAAATGTTTCTGAAGTTGTGAGAGTGTATTTTCTAAAGCTTTGAATTTTGAATCTATATATTCTTTTATTCGACTTTCTGATGATTTCTGAGGAGGTCCATTGTGTTGTTGCTAGAACTTCCATCATCAAACCCGGTCATTTCTTCTGTCTCTGAGCTCTTTCTTCTGAAACGTACAGTAACAAAACGCTATGAAAATATGCCGCTTATGCTCAGTGATGTAAATGGTTATTTTGCAAATAGCTGGAGTCAACATGTGGCCTAAAACATAATGGAAATCATAAACCACTTTGGTTAAACTAGCTGTTGACAATTTTTTTAATTAAAACACTGTAAGTTGCAACATCTATCTTTGGACCTGAGAAAAGTGCTAAAAAGTGAATCACAACCTGTTAACAGAAATGTTTGAAATGAAGCATGAAATAGTAGTCAAAACCTGCTAAAATACCCTCAAAATACCTTAGATTGCAGAATCTGGCATATAAAATTTCATTGGGGGAGTTTTAGGGGGGAGGGAAAGGGAATTGTGGCTTAAATATGTTTAAAATTATAATAAAAATACAACACTAAAATTAGAATTTTATTTTAATGATGTAAAATTTATTTTACACTTTTCTAAATATTTCTCCCAGTTGTACAAATGCTACACACAAAAATGGTTGAAATAATACTTACTTTCTTTTCCTATTCTTTATTTTTGGTTTACTTGTTTCAATTGACTTTCTCTTTTGTTCTTTTAATGAATGCTTATCATTTTGTGGTCCAGATGGATGATCAGTGTTTTTGTTTGAAAGTTTTTCAACATCACCAGTTTCAGACAGATTCAAGTAATCTATCTGAATTGTATGATCATTTCCATTTTCATAGATTACACAGGATTTATCCGGAAGATCAATTATGTTTGCAAAAAGATCTTTACAAGGGCTTTCCTTTGGTTCATCATTGTTGTTTTGTTCTTTTGATGAAACACATGTCTGAGCAGAGTTTGTATGTGTACGTTTAACTACTTCTGTACAATTGTCATTTGAATTTGGGATAGCAATTTCTTGTAAACAATCGTCAGTACCATCAGATTTTCTAACACCCGTCCAATTCATACTACCTAACCTTTCAGCATTTTCAACTGATTCCACAATTTCATTAAGCACATCATCATCAATGTCTATTTCAATATCATAATCTTCTTCACCGTCACTATTAAAGACATCAATAGCATTCTTGTCATCAATAGCCAAGACATCACAATGAGTATTGCTTGCTGCATTTTTACCTTTTTTAGCAGCTGCTGATTTTTTCGTATTATCAGCTTTTACTGTTATAAAACAGTTTCACTTGTAATATCATTGACAAACGATTCAATGTCTGAGTCTTCTTCACTGTCATCAACAAAGCCATCAAACAGTTTGGTTGACTCTCTAAATCGTAACCTATGCCTTTTAATGTACCCTGGTAACCAGTCAAAGTTGGGTTTTTCTGGTGAAGAAGTTTTATGTAACTGATAATAAATTCTCTCAGCTTCTTTGCGGAATTCCTTTCTTGTAGGTAATCTGCTTAGAGTGCATTCTTGGCGATACCACTGCATTAAGATTTCCTTCTGTAAAGATCCTTTACCACCGATAGTCTCTGTGAACCTTATATTGTCTATATTTATGGCTTTTCTTAAGGCATCTTCATCTTTCCGCCATTTTTAATATTGGTTTCAGCAATACCTGAAAAGAAATAATGTACAATCATCCGATCATATTTTTCCCCAGTAATCAACATTCAGTGCTGGAGTAGGATTGTTTATATTTTGGAATACAAGGGATGTTTAAAACGTATCATGTGTTGTAATCACAAGAATTTTCCATGAGGAAATATATTGACTTTTATCAATCCAATATCTAAATTTAGAATGGAGGTGGCATAAATATCATAAATATTGGTACATGTATATTACTTAGATAGTTTTCAAATACAATTACATAATGCAGACTGACCATTTCTGGTAAGGAATTATTGCACTATGAGTATGACGTCAGGTGTAGAGCAGCCAACCAAACATCCTTAGACAAATTGAAACTACCAGAATTTGAGTTTTAAAGATAAAAATGGCAAAGATCAACACACAGAATCTCGACTTTTCGATCCATCTGGAACTAGACGCCAATACTTACATAAGGATGGAAACAAACAAAAATTAAACTTCACCGAAACTAATGAAGACTTTTAGCGGATATGAAGGAAAAATATAAGCGCAACTTTGGCGAACATGAAGATTATTATTATATTTGGATTTTATGGCACCTAAGTCCATAAAAATAATAAGTCCTGAATGGATTCACTCCCTCAAATGCAATATTCAAGACAAACACTGGAGAATTTTTCCCCAGCGCCACCAGTATCATCGGTCGCAATGGAATCGGTGACCATTCTTCCAAAATACGCAACAACATTATCACAACTGGATTCGACAGCTCCAAGATCCGAGATTTCCCGTTTATGATGAGTACCGCACATATCAACGACCATTGTTTTAACCGTCATATTGAACATATTTAAATAACATTCCCGGTCTTCTAAATTGATGTTTTAATACTATAGTCATGTGCTTGCATTGTTAACCTAACTTTAAACTAATTTTATTCGGATGGATTTAATAGTGTTTAGTTGTTTTATCATGATTCTTCCTATGTGAAACGGAATTTTGGAATCTAGGATATAAATATAATATTTACAACGTTCGTCGTTTCTAATAAAATTCTAGTAATAATCATTAATTAGAAAACTATTTATATGAACTCTTTTCTGAATCATTTACATGTAAATATTGATCGAAATATCCATGATTGTTATTTCGATTGTTAATGATTTTATGTTTCTGCTGTTTTGATTGCTGTTCCTACAGAGCATGTTTGAACCCTTAATCATTATGTCGTTGAATATCTGATTAAACTAAAATATCAACTCCCCGTACTTTGAGTTTTGCTTGGATTTGTATATGCGCTTATAATAGGCTGGCTCATGTCATGGGTTTCACCGTCGGTGCATGAGTGTGCCAAAAAAACCTTGTAAATTTCTTTACTTACGTCAACTGGGTAGCGCTAGGGCGGGCCTCGAAACGGAGTTGGCATGAAACTTCCTTATGTAATGTATTTAACAAAAGCCGGCTTAGGACTCTTGCATGTACTCTTTTTACAAGTGCCATTAAGGCGATGAACATTGAACTTCTAATACCCTATTTAGGTCATATTTTAGTGAAGAAATGGATACTTCTTTCGCTGTGTTTACTTTTGCCTGCTCAGTGTAGATTCAATTATGCTATACTTATCCACGACACATTAAAACATTAGGAATTATCATCTTCTTCATAACTGAGTTGTTATGTGAAACATCCAAAAACAATACTTGCACCTTGTAGACACGATTTTGTGGTGTCTGGTTAGAATGCTTGTGCTGGTGCTCCATGCTTATGCTCTCTTGTTCTTTCTGTTGTGTGGCTGTATGAGGAGCTGTGTTGTCAGCTTGTGGCTTTTACTGTCATTATCATTTTTTTCAATGAATACGGGGATGTTAAATGTGGACAAGAAAATAAGCTGAAAATGACAAATACAAACTGAGCCGCCATGTTGAAACACGATGTTTATCTTCATTTGGTTTATCGTTTATCGTGGACCGTTTCCTATTTTATTTATCCTTCAAGAAATGCTCAACTTGTCTTTATAACTACGAAGTCTCCGTTAATGTTCATGTTTCGCAATTCTAAAAATTGTTTTCAATTCGAACACATTAATCACTTGTTATCTAAACATTTTGTATACAATTACTGAAAGACTTTGGGACAAATTGAGATTTTCAATTTTTTAATTGCAAATATATTCAGAGATAACCGATATACCAAACCAATAACTTTTAGAAAATAACATAATCTTATCTTTAAACCCCAAAGGACACATTTGCTTTGGCACTCTCCGCTTCAAGGTGTCATCTGCTCAGGTTATTTTCAAGACGGTATAAAGTAGTGGGAATATATTAATGCTACTTAGTATTGGAGATATATTATTAAGTCTTAATAAAAATGTGTCCAGGATAGGTCGCACATGCGCAGTAATGTTGATTCGACTGTCGTGGACTTCGCGATTAAGAACTAAATAAACAACATTATTGCAGGAATCGAAAACTTTGCATTGTTAAACTTTATAATTTAAAAGAAGATGCATATAGATTTGTGTTGAACAATTTTATCATTACGAGGAATGAAACAAAAAATGAATTTGCATGCCCCTAAAGTGGAATACAGTAAAGTAGGTCATCTGACTAGCAGCGTGTTGTAAAGTCTTGAAAAAAGAGCGAACATTGTTAGCGACTGCTGACCTTGTTGCGATCAATCAAAAGTTAGTTTTTTATATTCGATCGGCATTTATTACTGCTGAGAAAAACACAGTTGTCCATGTTAGTGATATGCTATCTTTTCGTTCCATTGATTCGTTGCGGCGATACGAAACATCCAAATCCACCCAAATATACCCAAATTCACCCAAATCTATGCCAAATCCACCCAAATCTACACCAAATCCACCCAAATCTACACCAAATCCACACAATTTCACATTAAACTAATAATAAAATAATTCGAATTTTATTATTATTTCATTATTATTCTCATATGTATAAGAAACGCTAAGATATGATCATTACTTAATAAAACCTTCTTTAAAACACCAACATCTATCCATATTCATCTATTCTACCAAAACGGCCCACAATCAGATTTGTATAAATGCCGCAAATTTAATTAAACTTTTAGTCTATTTCCTGCTATTGCGAATTTAAAATGAAATTTTAAACATGCCGATTCCCCAGTTAGCGCGAAAGTTACGCATAGTATTTCTTTGTACATTTCGACGTCATAATATTTAATGCAGAATAAAGGTATAAGTATTTCTATTTATTTGCATGAATTTCTTAAACGTTTGCAAATAAAATATACTTAAGCAGCATTTGGGTTGCGATAATTATACATAAACAAAAACAACAACAAATACATTTATTGCATTAAAAGTGCTTATGCCAAACAAATAAATTTTGAGTGAGACATATATCTGACATTTATCATGCACCCTAATGCTAAGGCTCCTATACCCGCCGGGGTGATATTTGTTTCGCATATCGGTCACCGACCCGATAATGCTTGCTCCGTGTTAAGTTTACCATAAAAGCCGAGGACATCTGTCGTCCAATCCGGCGAGACCTCTCATAGAGCCTCGCCCCTCCGCTCCCCATATCGGCCTCGCCTGATAACACTTATATCGCAAGACAGTAACCTGTTATTCTCTATATATCTGAGAGGTAAAGTATATCTGACATATATCTGAGAGGTAAAGTAAGGCCAGAATGCTAAAATTTTATTCTTATATGCATAAAATAGTGGCCTGGTTTTCCGTAGAGTACATCTAGGTTGGTGGCCGCTAAAGATTTTATACAAAAGTTGGTCATATATTGTTTTCGGTTAACATAATATTATTTACAGAATTGCTTTATCATCATTTAACTTAATTTTCACAATTGAAATAAACATTTTCTTCATAATAAAATTGCAAAAGACACAATATCTCTTTATTCTTGAAAATGTTGACCACTTTTCCTCAATTCTTCTGCATCAAAATGACCCCAAGCTCTGAATTAGGTGGGATCAAAGTGGAAAAATTCAAATTTGCTTGCCTCAAAAAGCAAGAATCTGCATTAATTGAAATCTCTGTAACCACAGTTAACGCCGAGAACAATGATTTTCGGCCGGTAACTATAGTTTACGTCGATATCCACAGTTATTGACAATTACTACGGTTATCGGCCGATATCTAGGATTTTCACCAATAACTATGGTTTTTGGATAGTAACCCTGGTTATTGTCAATAGCTATGGTTATCGGATCAATATCTATAGTTATGGGTTTCTAACCATGGATATCGGATCAATTGTGCAAACCGCTTGCCATAGTGACGATGATGATAGTGATTTCTAAGTCTCTTAAAATGATGCAACATTAAAGAATGCAGGATGTACTCATCATGTGGTGTTTTTATATAATATAATGCATTTTTTCACCTCACCAGTGTTTAGATTTCTGTCATGTTATGGAAATATTACAAACTCAATCAGATTTTAGCTGCATTTCAGTAATTATTTTTAACAGAGTTGAAATAAGCAAGATTATGATTTAATGTATCGCAAACACTGCAAATGGCGAAAACAGGCTAAAATTTCAAAAAAAAGAATTTTGGGGAAAATACTTATTGCCACCTAGATTTTAGTAAAGAAATGTATTTAGCTATGGATGTAGTAAATGTTTGCAAGCTCAGTTTAGTCTAATTCATGTTCTAATTACCAAGCACATACTAAAACAAAAGAAAAACCATTTGCATGGGAACTCTGAAATTCATGAGCAATATACCAAAACAACTCATACCTGAAATAAGTATATGCTGGTCTACAATGTTTAGTGCCAATTCATCAAAATAATGTTAGGGTTTTCAAAAAATTCAAGGAAATCTTACTTTCAGGTTCAAAGTAAAAGTAGAAATAAGTATTTCCAAAATTCATTTTTTAAATTTTAGCTAGTTTTCGCCATTTGCAATGTTTGCTACCTCTTAAAATGAATTATGAATCGGGCCGATATCAATAGTTATTGGTCGATAACTATAGATATTGGATTATTTGGGCAAACTGCAAGTGAAACAGATACAATGGCAAGACAACAACCTAGGATATTGATTTATATCTAGAGTTTTGTGCCAAGTGCACATTAGATATGATATCCGTAATTACTAGTGAAAACCCTAGATAAATATTGCTCGTTAACCACGGTTAACTCCAAGAACTATGGTTTTCAGTCTGTAACTATAGTTTTCGCCAATATCAAAGGTTATTGGTCCGACATCCATAGTTATTGACAATAACTATGGTTATCAGCCGATATCTAGGGTTTTCACTAATAACTATGGTTATCGGGTGGTAAACCTAGTTATTGTCAATTGTGCAAACCGCTTGCCCTACTGATCTCTGAGTCTCTTAACATGATGCAATATTCAAGAATGCAGGATGTACATGTGTTGTCATCATGTTGTGTTTTTATAATGCATTTTTCACCTCACCAGTGTTTAGATTTCTGTCAAACGCAATCAGATTTTAGCTGCATTTAAGTTATTATTATTAACCACATTGAAATAAGCAAGGTTATGAAGTAAAATGAATTGATTTGTAAGCAGCTGATAACTTCCAGGCGTTCCATTTTTCACATTACCTCACTTTGAAAATGCAAAATTGATACAAAGGTTAATTGTGTTGCTATTATTCGCTATGAGTACCAACTGCATTGTGGTTTGTGATCGGGATGAGATGCTTGGAGTGTGTTCAATAAATAAAAACGCATTCTTTGAAGGTAATTCAGCATTTGTTATTTTTATGATTAAATATTTTTCTGGAAATTCGCAAAATATAGTGTATTGGGTATTTTACATAAATTTATGAAACTTTCTGTGAATAAAGAATTGTTTTTAAGTTTATTTAACAAATCATGAGCTATTCAGTATGAAATTCCAGAAAAGAAGTCTTGATTTAAAAACATTACCCTATCATGTAAAAAAAGGTTCCAAAGTTAAGTTTGCCTGAACTAGAGGAAGCCTGAATGTCTTCAAGACATAATATCACTTTCATCAATTCTGTGGTAAAATAAATTGATACTGTTGTTTTTAAATTATATAATTTGTAAACACTAAATATTACATAAAGATTGGGGAAGAAGTTGTATTCTAAAGGGTATGGTAATTGAAACCTATAGTAGTGGTTAAAAATGAAAAAAATCATAGAAAATTGAATTGTTCTTCAAAATCAACAAAACATACATGTATCATACTTGATAGGCAAAAAATATGTGGTGAGAACACTATCAAAAAGGGAAAATTATGAAAATTTGTAAGGACAAGTGTGATACAGATAGGCAAGGTTTGAAATCAGAATGCAGGTTGGATTGCTTTCTTTCAAAATATTATTAAAACAAATCAACAAATGGGCTAGACATTGCAATACAATTCTGTGAGAGATTATTCAGTTGTCTGTGAATAATAGACCGTCTGTAAAACAGTAAGTTACTGTTTTACTTTTTCTTGTTATAAATGGTTTTTGGTGAGATATTTTTAATGTGTCATATTATTATCTTTTATGATTTCTCTCAACCTGCTGTGTGGAGAGAAAGGGGCTGTTTATTCTGAAGTGGTCCTTCATAATATGCAAAGTTAACTTTGTTTATTCCGAATTAATATAAGACAAGAATCTATTAATATTTTTTATCACCAGTGAACACGGCAATGCATATCTCTTGTTTATGTTAGAGTTGGTTTAACTTTATTCTGTCCAAAATGGCTCCAGATAGGTTTAGGCTGTGCCCACAGGATATTTGTTTATAATTGTTTTAAGAAAATATAGACAAAGGTAACGATTTTTAAAGATAGCGCGGTAAATCTTCCTGTTCGGAACATTGTTGTCATAAACTCTAACAAAAACAAAGTTATTTTGCATGCAGGTTCTTCCGTTGAATAACTGAATGCTTAATTGTTGATGGTTCCGTCGAAAATTTAACACTTCCCAATGTCATGAATAGAATAGTTTATTAATCCAATAATGGAGTCATTTACAAGAACATACTGAATCATGACAATAGAAAAATAATTGCAAGTTTCAACAAAATAGACATATGAAATAAAGATGTTAAATAATGTAAATAAAGCTTAACTGGCATATGTCAAAACACAAATAACATAGGTCATAATAGAATCTTAATAGGTACAAGCAATAACAACATACTTATTTGTGAATTTTTCAGGGTCGAACAAATACCTTGTGAAGATGTTTGAGTATATGTTCTTTCATTATATATACCGGGGGTATATTGAAATGTGGCAAAACTATACAACATCTTGATTTTCTTAAGACATAAGCCATACAAATTTCTGATTATTAAACAACTATTCAAAATTCTTAATAATATCACATATTTTATCAAAGAAGGGGTTTCTACTAGTATTAAAATTATGGCAAGATATTGAAAAATTAATTTGAAGAACGCAAACAGCAATATCGTTGAAATGCTGGAATTTCCCTATATATTCCTGTTTCAGTTTTCAATTTATAAGCACAAATTCGTAATTAAGTGTAAACTGTTCTGAAATCTCTGTTTTAAAATAACGGTCTCTCAAAAACTTTGTTTATGCAGTGAATAGGTTCGTAATTTGCCATCACACTCTAAGATATTTTAATATCACTTAGGCTTATACAAGAGAACTAGTTTTTCTTTTACCATAGTCGACTTGTCTTTGTTTGAAATACATGTTTCACAAATATTCAAGTTTTTCAAAATATGTTTTACACAAGCTACACTGCTTGGCTTACTTTGCTTTTAAAAGCAGCTGACAACAAACTGCTAACTTTCCCTCTACCAAGTCTTTGATAATACTTATCTGTGTTACAAGTAACCTCAATACATATTTGATACCAACCAAGTTCGCATACTACAGCTTCATTAGAGGCTTTTTATGTATTAAGAATATATTTAAATATCGTATGCATAACTTATCACAATACATATTTTCCAATGACTTTAACAGTGTATAATTTGATTTGTACATCTGATCAATTGATAATACCTCTACCCCAAATCTCACTTCAGAAGGTTTGGCCTAATTGTGCGGTAGAAGACATGAATGATAGAATCAACCATCTGACAACTGACCAAATATCCTACCTATCTTAATGCTAGCTTTTAAAGCTCCTTAAAGCTCCGATGTCATGCAGTGATTGTTACGTATATCAGGGCTATCCGATCAACCTTTTTGGGGGTTGTCCCGGTTATCTCAATCGGTTGCGTCGTATGAATTGCAGGGCTATGCGCTGTCGCCGTGACGGTGCGGGTTCGCTCCCAGCTAAAGGCACTATCATTTGAAATTCACAGTAGCGCTATTTGTGCATTGTGGCGGCCGTATAAAGTCTCCCCGTACATATAGTCAGTACTGTTATCAGTAAAATAACCCGTTACCGATGTCATTCGGTGATTGTAACGTATATCAGGGCTATCCGATCAACCTTTTTGGGGGTTGTCCCGGTAAGCTCAATCGGTTGCGTCGCAGGAATTGCAGGGCTAGGCGCTGTCGCCGTGACGGTGCGGGTTCGCTCCCAGCTAAAGGCACTATCATTTTATACAAATTCTGTTTACAGCAACTGTTCGTGAAATGCTTAACCCATGTATCTGAAGATAATACAATAGCGTAGTCATCTGCTTGACATTACGCCTGGAGATCATTTATTCATTTCCAATATTCAAATGGCTCGCTATCGTGTAAGTTATCCTACTTTGTGATGAGAGTTTTGTTGAGGATACTACATTTTTTTTCTTACAACAGTTCCTATATAATTTTATGAATACAAAGAAGGACCCTTTAACCTTTAGTTATATTGGTCTTTGAAAGATTATAAACTATGAAGAACAACTCTTTTCTCATAATGATAACATCACTACCAAGTGTAAGAGACAATACTTTAAATGCAATCAAAATTACGTAGAGTCATGTGTAAGAAACAATACTTTAAATGCAATCAACATTTCAGTAAATATACATTTATAATGAAAAATAAACTTCACTACAGCATGGTGACATGCTCTGCAATAGGACATTATATCAAAATTATGGCATCAAATATAGTTCTTTCTACTTCAGTCATACGACTAAAACATGTTATTTACAACTTTTCAATTTGTTTGTGTCTGATGTTTTTATTGTTTTAAAATGAACTATTTTAATAAGAAGATATGAACCTGTGTATGTGGCTTGTCTGTCACTTTCATATATGTATGGCTGAGGTAGCTGATATTTTGGCATGTGGGACCTAAAATAAAGTAGTTGGCTACAAAATAGAACGCGGGTTGAGATATAATGAAGTGTTACATTGACATCACTCTTTCTGACACAAAGTCAACAAAAAATACATATACATGTACATTTAGACGTGATTAAACTTGTAGTTACGCAACCGTTGGATTATTACCTACTAGTTTTAATCAAGGAAATTAAATTTCGCAGTAGTTGTTTTTCCTGTAGTTGTATGAACAGCGTGGACCGCAAATTCCGTTCCTCCAAAAAGCAGGTAGACATTGACTGAACCTACATTTCCACCATCGTCCTTGCAGTCAACAGCGATTTCCCCAAGTGGAAAACATCCCGGTTCATCAACAAAAAGTGGATTGGGATTCTTTGATGCAAACAATCGCAACCCAAAATCCGTCTCGCCCGCTACTGGAGACAATGTTTTGTGCACCGACTTGGTTTCGGGAACAAGTTTTTGGCCTTTCACCACAAATATATCAACCGCTCCTCGAACTTGCTCGCGTCCGTCTATAATTATCTTTCTGTGTTTTGGATGTATCTGTTCGTCATAATCAGCATAGACTTTGGCGCCATATGTATACTGACTTAATCTTGCAGAAATATCTTTGTTGTTATGACCATAAATCACGGCCCCTCTCAGAACTGATAAACCAGCCTCAGCAGGTAGAAGAACGCGTTTATCTGGAAAAGCAGATCTGACTGCTTCAAACAACATTACCGACTCTGAATATCCACCGACCATCAGGATCGTATTGGTTCCCTTCGTGTCTTTCTGAAGCAGTATCTTCCTTAAGTGACCAATGATCGCATCAGTGCTTTGGTCGAAGCAGGCCTTAACGACTTTACTATCAATTAAAACTTTGTCTGCCATAAAATTGACCTTACCATTTAGCTCTGCATCTAGCTTTACTTTATCCATGACAGTTTTACCGTTTACTTTCTTGAATATGTCTGATAAAGCCACGGGGACTTTTACTTTTATTTTCCCCGTTTGAGAAGGTAAAATGCCCCTTTTCTTCACGTCAAATTCTCGCTGAAGGTCGAGATAATCATCCATGTGATCGTTTTTGAATGCCTCCATCACTTTTTGCCCTAAAAGTGAATCGAGGAAGGCGAAGAACGCTTTATCAACGGACTTCCCGCCCCAGTTTCCACCATTTGCGGCCTGTATTTCTTCCAGCCTCCCGTCTTGTGCAACCTCGTGTACAATGATATCGATTGTTCCTCCTGACAATAGACACGGGCATTGTTGTAGATTGGCCATGATTAATATTTGATAACGATGAACAAATTAAAGCATCATGATTCTTTAAGAGTTTATGACAACGTGCTACAACTTAAAGATAACAAGGAAATATGAACTAGGAAAGAAAGTTGCATCTTATTTGCGCAACAGGTCAGATACCATTGTTTTAGTATATAACAGAAGGATAAACCGTTGTCGTGTTTTTTATTTCCTGAATTTACCTTGTCCTTACACCCAAACTGTACTGGTTATAAGTATATCGAATCGTTGATTGTATTTATTTTCTATATAACTACAATTTGGGGTTCTACGCAAAACATATTTCAGTTAATGGGCATATCAGAAAAACCACCTTCCGAAAACACAGACTCCTAAAACTTGGAAAATTAAGATGTATAAGGACCTAAGTGTTAAAAAAGATAAGTTTCTAAAGATCAATAATGTGCATATTGCGACGGTGAATCAACTCCATCGAAATGTAATAAAACCATGCATAAACAAAAAACATTTTAAGTGTGATAATATAAATGCTAAAACACATACCCCCAGCATCGACGACCATGTATCTAGCACCAGTTTCAAACGCCGACAATGTCGCCTTAGCATCTTCCGATTCCTTCTGTTTCTGAATGGCAACATGCTTGCAGTACAGAGACGCTGCCTCGGGCTCTAAAGCTATCAGTAGATTCGATGATTTTATTCCAGCCTGTAAAACGTTCAAAAATTTTACAGACTTCACTCAGAATCAAATCAAATGTAATTAATTACATTTCAATTTACACAAGACGTTCGAACACCACGAAAGGTGCACGGATACGGGCAAATCGAAAGTGAATCGAAACAGATTTACAGCCATATAAATTGCGATAAACTGCGCTATCCATGTCCCCCCTTCCCCCTCCCCACAAAACTCACACACACACACGCACACACACACACGCACACACACACACACACGCACACACACACACACACACACACACACACACACACGAAAGTTGATACAGGCGATCATTTATGTTGACTGCAATAAGGATTCAGCAGAATGAATCTATCTGCGATCTCCACACAGCACAAATAACGTTGTATTTCATATGACGTTATGTCAGAATCAGCATCACGACAGCGACAGAACCGAGCTTGCCCTATAACATAAGATCACCCTACCGACTGTGTTATCCCCCGCTCGGCTACAACGTTGCATATAAAGCAGAAAGCGTTACTAATGGTATATAAATGACATATTTATACATAACTTTTGACTGAACTTTCATTCTAACTAAACGTTTTAAGTAATAAGTGAAATAACAAATTACATTACCTCAACGGCACACGCTCTCATAAACTGCTTTGCGCGGATATCCCAAATGGCAGGAACTGTCAGAACCCACTGTATTTCATCATCCTCTAGTATCGACAGAACTTTTTTTCCAACTTCCTCTATTAGATCCTTTTTCAAATATCTAATAACCATAGCGAACAAACGTATGGCTGGCAACTTCTTTCCTTTGTCGTCTTCTAGGACAGTTGTTCTATTCAGACTCTGTTAAATTGATAGATCCTAAGGTTCTTTGACCAGCAGAAATAGACATTTAACATAAACTTTAATAACAAAGGTACTAGTAACTGCAAAACCAAGAGATATGAACTAATATATAAAGTATCACTTTAATAGAAGTTCATTACATTATTTTTATAGGAAGTAAACAATGCCTTTGCATTCTTTAGTCATATTTACCAACTATTGATAAGACATTGAAATGATTGTACCTGATTCTCATACAGCATCATTTTGAAGTGCTGGAAGTAGTAGTAAGTTCGATATTCTCCTGTGTCTACTAATTCGGCATATTTATTCTCAGCGTCGTAACCAAATGCTTCCAGTGTACAGCCATCCGGTTTGACAAGCACAGTGGTTGGAGCTTTACTAGACATTTGGTTTCCACCACACCTATAATGTTGTAAATTGGTTATTGTACAACAACTGGCTTCATTAGTTTATTACCGATGAGGTTCAACCGACTTCTTGCACTAAGGTGATCATTAAAATGAAGGTTAAAATTACTGTATTGGTAATTGTTTTATACAGTAAAATCCAAACATATATTACTATTAATGTTATTACATCAGTTTTATTGCTCTATAACCCACTGAAAATCGAGAAGCTGCGGTTGTTGTTGCCCTGATAAAAATGACTAGTGCTAGTAATAATGCATTTTCATTACAGTCCATGAACAAGCTCAGTCAACAAGAGCTTAAGATACTTTCAAATTTGTCGTGTCCGATGGCTTTAAGTATGGTGGCTGATTTATGCCATTTCGTTTTTTCGTTATTTCGCCGCGAAATAACGCCAAGCAAAAAGACGAAATAACGAAAAAACGCCACGCGAAAAGACGAAATAACGAAAAAACGCCACGCGAAAAGACGAAATAACGAAAGAACGCCACGCGAAATAACGAAAAAACGCTATTTTTGCGCGAAATAACGAAAAGTCGCCGTGCGAAAAAACGCCAATTTAACTGCACAAAATAGCGTTTTTTCTAGTTTCGCCTGGCGTTCTTTCGTTATTACGCTTGGCGTCTTTTCGTTATTTCGCTCGGCGTCTTTTCGCTCGGCGTCATTTCGTTATTTCGCCTGGCGTTATTTCGTTGTTTCGCGTGGCGTTTTTTCGTTATTTCGTCTTTTCGCGTGGCGTTTTTTCGTTATTTCGTCTTTTCGCGTGGCGTCTTTTCGTTATTTCGCTTGGCGTTTTTTCGTTATTTCGTATTTTCGCGTGGCGTTTTTTCGTTATTTCGTCTTTTCGCGTGGCGTTTTTTCGTTATTTCGTCTTTTCGCTTGGCGTTTTTTCGTATTTTCGCGTGGCGTTTTTTCGTTATTTCGTCTTTTCGCGTGGCGTCTTTTCGTTATTTCGCTTGGCGTCTTTTCGCTTGGCGTTTTTTCGTTATTTCGCGTGGCGTTATTTCGCTTGGCGTTTTTTCGTCTTTTCGCCTTCCGGTTGACATGCGCAAAGTGTAGCAACAGTAAAGCTGGGCATATGGGTAAAAACAACTATTCACGGACGGAAGGAGGGAAGGACAGACAGACGGACAAACGAAGACCATTCCTATACCCCATCCCGCTACGCGGCGGGGGATAGAAATGGAAGGGCAGAGGCAGTACCAATGACTTTTTCCCAACCACCACCACCAAAAAGTTTTGATTGGTGCGAGTTTTGAGAAATAAAAGTCAAAAAAAGAAATACAGGTGGGGTGTGATGGATAGGTGCCTGAATTCCTACCCAATCCCAACAACAAAAACATTTGATGGTTTGAGTTGATTAACAAATAAAATAAACTACAGCTCCGCGAGTTAGATGTGTCGCCTAACGAAATTTTTGTTAGTTTATTGATCTACAGTTATTAGCAATGTATTTGCACAAATTCACATATAAAATAACCTTTTAATTGTCTGATTGCAAGAAACATGCACAACAAGTTAAGTCCTTGGCAAGAAAGGCACTAAAATCAATAAAGGGAATAATTTAAAAGAATGACAAGAAATGCTCTATAAAGTCAATCATAGGGGAATAATTTAACGACATTAATGGGACAAAATATGAGCAATATTGTCGCAAAGCATACCTAACACTGCTTTTACGAAAAATGAATACCAAGTTTGGAGTCATTTGAACATATTGTGACATTGTTACGCTCCTAACAAGAAATGCTCTATAAAATCAAAGAAAATTAATTCAAAAACGGAAGAAGGTAGAGTTACGGTTCTTGTGCAGTGCACTTCGACTCATTGCAAGGAACATGCATACCAAGTTTGGAGTCATTTGAACCTATGGTGACAGTTACGCTTCGCACAAGAAATGCTCTGTAAAATAAATCAAAGGGCAATAATTAAAAAACGAAAGAAGGTAGATTTACGGTTCTTGTGCAGTGCACTTTGAGTCATTGCCAGAAACATGCATTCCAAGCGAAGAGACGCCAAGCGAAATAACGAAAAGACGCCAAGCGAAATAACGCCACGCGAAATAACGAAAACGCCGAGCGAAATAACGCCAAGCGAAAAGACGAAATAACGAAAAAACGCCACGCGAAAAGACGAAATAACGAAAAAACGCCACGCGAAAATACGAAATAACGAAAAAACGCCACGCGAAAAGACGAAATAACGAAAAAACGCCAAGCGAAATAACGAAAAGACGCCACGCGAAAAGACGAAATAACGAAAAAACGTCACGCGAAAAGACGAAATAACGAAAAAACGCCACGCGAAAATGCGAAATAAAGAAAAAACGCCACGCGAAATAACGAAAAGACCCCACGCGAAAAGACGAAATAACGAAAAAACGCCACGCGAAAATACGAAATAACGAAAAAACGCCAAGCGAAATAACGAAAAGACGCCACGCGAAAAGACGAAATAACGAAAAAACGCCACGCGAAATAACGAAATAACGAAAAAACGCCACGCGAAACAACGAAAAAACGCCAGGCGAAATAACGAAATAACGCCGAGCGAAAAGACGCCAAGCGAAATAACGAAAAGACGCCAAGCGAAATAACAAAAAAACGCCATGCGAAGCTAGAAAGAACGCTATTTTGTACAGTTAAATTGGCGTTTTATTGCACGGCGATTTTTCGTTATTTCGCGCAAGACTAGCGTTTGTTCGTTATTTCGCGTGGTGTTCTTTCGTTATTTCGTCTTTTCGCGTGGCGTTTTTTCGTTATTTCGTCTTTTCGCGTGGCGTTTTTTCGTTATTTCGTCTTTTCGCTTGGCGTTATTTCGCGGCGAAATAACGAAAAAACGAAATGGCATAAATCAGCCACCATATTTAAGCGTTCCCTTTTCGTCTATTTCTTACAACTAGTTAAATCGCATTCAAGAGATATTTTAATACATGGTAACATTGTAACACAATACAGTAAAACATATCGTACAAATTTGAGTAAAACCAAATAGCAGTCAAAGAGTTAGCATGTCTTCCTCAGATGCTTGGGTCTTTAATGTCGAAATCCTTCAAAGTGTTGTTGGTATATGAAGCCGACATTGAATGAAAACATTATCCAACATAAAATATGACTGAACACAAGTCATTTGACAGAATATTGGACTCTACCGAGGAGAATTTTAAGACTCTTAAGGCGAACATCTGAATTTCCTCCGATTGGTTGTGGAGACATGGAGCAGACAAGATATTTGACAGATTTTAACGTATCGATTTTAAGTATGACATTGACTTTGAAAGTAGATGACGAAGTGTCGGTTTCTGCATATACTTTTGAAGAGGAGAATATTTCTGCGAAGTAATTTTATTTAAAAATCCTTCAATGGATTGTCGAGATAAGGCGCGGACAAGAAATCAATGCAAACCAACGTATTTGACAGTGTATTCAACGACTTTAAAACGATTCTGAAGGATATTAACTGAGAAGTATCCATTTTGATAAGGGATCATAAATGATCTATTTCAAAATGTTATCTATGTATATCTTATGAATATAGACTTCTTCTTCTTCTTCAATTCAACGAGTTAAACAGATAACAAGTAATTTTACACTTTTTAAATCGGTCTATAGAGCAGACAATTTGACAATTTTACCTTCCTGACTACGTTTGACTTTACTCATTTTAAAAGCACTTGTGCAACGTACAGAGGATTAGACATTGATTCCTTAAGCATAATTTCGACCTTGATCATGTATAAACAGATATTGGCTTTTGAATAGTGTCTCAATGAGTAAACATTTTGCCATTTTGTTCAGTATACGTGCAATTTAGTGGACTTTTGAGATACTTAGCGGACACAAAAAAAAAACATGAACGGCTCTAAAGTGTGACCTTAAGATTGAATCAAATAGATGGTGTTTTTCTGATTATCGTCTCGATGACGAAAAGTTTGCATCAAGTTGTTTCAAATTCGATTTATTTTAGATACTGAGCGAACGGACGAAAGGTTATCTCCAAAAATGCATTGCAATTAAAAACTTTCAACGTTACCAGTTTTTGCAGAAGACTTTTGTAGGATCAGTTTTGTAGTCATGATCAAAGGAATACGCCCAACCCGAGTATGTTGTTCCGAAGTCGATCGCAGCTACCATCAACTTAGTTTTGGCATAGGTTGAACCCTGCATGTTATGAAGTTTAAAATGAATAAAACTATCATTTTCAAATTTTGCGGAGCCTTCAGAGTCAATGTATATAATATTATGTATTGCTGTCATTAATGGATAAAAATTGAGCAAGTCAATAAAATATTTAATATGTATAGTCTTTTCTTAATTTTATGTAAAACTTGGGTAAGACTGCATCAGGTATTCTTTTACTAATTCAACGATAGCTTTCTGGTCTTATCGGTGCATACAATATCTGCTAAAATGATTGAAAAATGATGCATGTGACAAACTAAAATATCTTTGTATTCTAACTTGTTTCTTAGTATACGCGCTTTTAAAATCATTGAACACACTGGTAATCTCGACATAACTGTTGATTTCAACACGTTCTGAATCTTACCTTCTTTTTAGTGGCCATTATAGTCTCCAAGAAATCTTCACTGAAACATACAAAAGCAAACTACGTATTAATACATGATTGAGATCTTGACCTTTTTTCTACCATTGACAGTCATACTGGATTGTAGCCAACATTGCATGATATAAGACACATTGCGAATAGTCAGGTAAACCAATGTACGTGTAACGATCAAATTGAAACAAACAAAAGTTCTTTATGAGCCGGTTTTAGGTATAGAACATGCGGAGTCTAGGAACATAACTTTGCATGTTCCGTTTACTAGTATATGAACCCTCCATTATGTACAAAATTTCATATTGACTTTGTCCTTGACATCTGTGTGCTCCAAGACCCTAGATCATATTGTCCACAGCAAGATAATGAAGCACCTAGAGGCTAACAAAATACTCTCTGACCAACAACATGGCTTTCGGAAGAAACGCTCCTGTGACACCAAACTTATCCTCACACTGCAGGAACTTACCCCTGGACTTGAGGAGGGTGCACAGATAGATGCCATACTCCTCGATTTTAGCAAAGCGTTCGACAAAGTGCCACACCAGCGATTGTCCATCAAGCTGCGTCACAACGGCATCCATGGCAACCTTTTCAACTGGATTAAAAGCTTTCTCTCCAACAGGTCCTTGTTAAGGGTCACTCATCTCAGATTGCAGATGACAGTGTATTGTAGAGGAAGATCAAGACCCCGGAGGACTCAGTTAAACTACAGGATGACCTAAACCACCTACATAAGCGGGAAAAAGACTGGCAGATGTCCTGCAATCCATCTAAATGTGAAGTTATACACATTACCAGGAAGAGGAACCCGGTCAATGCTACTTACAGCATCCATGGCCACAACCTTGCAATTGTCAAAGGTGGAAAGTACCTTGGAGTGAACATCTCAGACAACATGAGTTGGAATGCCCACATTGATGCCACAGCCAAGAAAGTCAACAACAATCTATCATTCTTAAGGAGAAACCTCACCAGATGCCCACAAGATATTAAAGCACAGTGCTATACAAGCCTGGTGAGACCAATCCTAGAATATGCATCGGCTGCTTGGGACCCTTACACCACCAAGAACATCCAACAGCTGTTAGCGGTACAGAGACTCGCTGCTAGGTTTGTCACAGGAGACTGTAAGACAACTAGCAGCACCAGCAACATGATAAAGGAGCTTGGTTGGGAACCCCTAAAACAAAGGAGGAAATACACCAGAACAGTGATGATGTACCGCATCATATACGGACTTGTAGATATCACTGCCACTACATATCTACGCCCATCATCTCTTTCAACAAGAGGACACACTCTTCGGTACATGGTGCCCTACTGCAGAACAGACGTCTATAGTAATTCCTTTTTTCCAGCCGGTATCCGCTATTGGAACAGTCTCCCAGAGCATGTCGCCACAGCCCAGACCTTGGAAACCTTTAAGTCAGGGTTGGCTGCCTTCCAATAGTTATGTACAGACCCCTGCTTTTATCAGTTTTTATACGTGCACTTGTTCGCCTCACAACCACCTTGTTCATAGTTCACATATGCGACGATGCTCCAGAGAGAGCCTTGAATATTAACGGAAGAAGAAGAAGAAGAAGAAGAAGAAGAAGAAGAAGAAGAAGAAAAACATCCTATCAGAACGGTATGTACCCAAATAATGAGAATCGCGGATAATGATAGATTGTGAGTATAATGATAGATCGCCAGATCGGAGAAAACAGCATGGATAGGTTAGTTACTGTATGAATTTCATGTTATTGTGATATTATACTATCTTTTGCAATAGATAACAATCAAGCGATGTCCTACCCTTCCTCTAATACCCATACATTTGGAATTGGCCGCCAGATAAAGTAAAAAACAGGAAAATGATCACGCAACATCCCAGATTTCTACAAAAATCTTCATATTATGCCCATTAAAAATAAATTTAAACGTGTTTCTGTAAACGACACTGCTGTTATCAAAGCCCAAACATCGACAATAAACATGCCACCCCGCTTTAGCCAGTATTATGAGTATATTGCTTAACAAACGTCTTTTTTCAGAGGCACCTGAAGCAAATTGGATAACGGAGATTCGCGTAGAAAAAGTCAAAGGATAACGTAAATTCATGGCTGGATAATGGTAAAGCTTCCCGTTTGTCAACCTAATTACTATTTATTCTATGCTTTTTTGCATATTCCATCTCTTTCCGCAAACTGCTATCTTTATGAAACAATACCACCAGCCCTACTGACAAGATAAATGACCCATTTATCTCAATGATCTCCCGAAATAGCCTAATTTCATTCTGTCCCGAAGGCATCAACTATAAGAACTAACCCAAAGCCTCTTAACACCCGGGTTAAGCGAATCTGTAATTGGCGGTGATAAATACATTAGTTAATTACTATAACTATTATGGTCTAAGGAGCACGTGACTGTTTAGGCTATAGACCACTAATTCAAATCCGATAGACTTCTTGACTGTTTGACTGCTTTGCATATCTCTACTTCAGCAATTAAGCTGATTTTAAACTGATAAATACTGAGAATGAGTCTTATAGATTTCCACTTAAACATTTCATCACATTCTGTTGGGTCAACCATTAAAATCTTACATATATAACAACATAGAGACACATTAAAATCCCACTTTCATCATAGCATGAACGGTCATTTTTTCTCCATTTAAGCCAGAAGTGTATCATCTTGGTTGCGGAACGTTGTTTACAATCTTTCAATACTTGCTATTTTTAAAAGTAATATATTTATAGCTTTCTGTACCAGTTTAGACATCTGCTGGATAATCGATGTTAGTGACTGTTAATCGGTTTGTTAATCGATTTTGTTAATTTAAATAATTTTATGCGGATGCAAACAAAGCTTTGTGAATACTTATTAGCATATTTCTTAATTGGTTACGAAATTTAACGCATTAAGCATTGACTCAATAAGTGAGGTTTGATATTGTGGTTTCGTTTTGCTAATGTGGACAATCGCAATTTTGCGTCAACAGGCAAAACATCTGAGAGCGGGCTTCCTTCTTAAGTGGATGCCATTTAGAGGCACCTTCTTCTTATTAACTTTTTAAAAATCATAAAGGATTTCCTAAAAAGGTTACTTCGCATCTAGCTGATTATATTCCCCATTTAGAAACAAACCTACGCTATATGTGTCCAAACTACACACGGGCTATAGGCCTAAACTACCCCACAGCTGTCAGAGAGACGACAGATAGGCCTAAGCCTTAGAATAGTACAAATAAGAGAGGTACTTTAAAGGCATCATGTAGGTTGCAGTTGTTTTCGGCCGAAATGAATAGATCACTGCTACTTTATAATGCGCACCTCTAGCCCCGAAGGTGCTACCGATAAAATGAGGTGTGCGTATTCCGGTGAGCGAGGTGCTTGATCAAATTCATCATTAACAAGGTAGGTGATGACTTCTTATAATGATTTTTACAATTTATTTTTTTCTTCGAGGGATAATGAGTAAATCTCGGCGAATCCGACGAGTTCAAAGAAACCACCTGCAACACATAAAGTTCATTCTAATTAAGGTCGAACTATGTTTTTACTTTTTGGGCAATGTTTGTCTAGATCCTAAAAATCCTGCTAAAATTGACATAACCGACTTTGTTATTGTTAAATTCGCAAAGGCACCTCGCTCACCGGAATTCGCGCCCCTCACTTTCTCGGTATCATCGTCGGGACCGGAGGTGCGCGTTTAGTAGCAGTGTAGATGAAAGATATATTCATGTGATGAAGTTGTACAGAAAATTGTACATTATGTAATAATGTGTTCTGTTCGGAGAGCACGCATATCGTTATACAAATACACCATTTAAGATCGTTATGACTAAAATCAGCAACTTATTGAAGCATTAACATTCTTTACAAAATTTTAAAAGCTTAAAACTGTCCGTAAAACAAGCGAGATTTCAATTCTTTTGCAACATGACACTGTGTAGGATTTGCTCGATTATTCCAGTAATCTTACTTTTCAAAATATTTTTTCCAACAAGTTTTGTGCTTGTGATTTGTTGTTTTCGTTTTTGTTGTTGTTTTGTTCATTTATTTCTGTTTCATTTTTAAACGTACTTTTACGTTTATATTCAGATGTTTTGTTGAAATGGTAAATTTATTAATCGAAACAGTAATTTATTACAAATATATGAAAGAATTGTGTTTGTATTATGTATATACTAATCACCAGTTCAAATTTTAATTCATGGGTACATTGTAAAACGGTAATAGGATTAAATGAAGTAATTGTTACCCGGCGCCCGAATCGTATTTTTCTGGTTTACACTTTAAACTTTAACTCAATAAGTTTTTACTCAATGTTTGCACGATGGTCATATCGTTAAAACGCTGTTGTTTTAGTCTAAACATGACATAATATTCTTTCCAAGATGCTGTAGTATTCTCATATTTCAAGTTACATGTTTAATATTAGTTTTTTCTTTAATGTGTTACTTGATCATAACAGAACTATCTTCATAAGACATCTGACATAGTCTGTCTTTTTTCTACAAATCGTTTAAGTTTATTGCCTAAATTTTAAACCTTATTTTACATTTCATTTCCTTCTTTACAAATATTAATTTATACCATCTTTTTCGACGAAAATAAGTAATTTGCATCTTTGTGCCGTAGAAAAGCAGTTTTCTTTTTGTTATTATAATATCATTTCCTTACCATTTAAATATGTTTGTGTCGCCCTCAAGACAGCGAGATCAGGAAAATGACAAAACACAATGCAAGATTGCAAAAGTACGATGGGAGGGCAAGATAACGTCTTCGCATCGTACTTTCGCGATCTCGCATCGTTGTTTCGCTATCCCGCATCGTGTGTTCATTATTTTGTTGTTTTTATTTTATCTCGCTTTTCTAAAGTAATCGAACAATACTGCTATTCTATATGGAGTATTGATTATTTTGCTCTCAAGACAATGCTAGGCATGGTCTTCTGATGGAGTTTAAAAATATACACACGAAAGCAATGCCACCGTCACCGTTAGTTTCTGTCTAAATTTTCAATTTGAAGATTATCACCTTTGCCTGTTGAATAATTTACTTGTGTCTAACCTGTTTAATTGCGATTATGGTGTTGCAGAAATACACACTACATGTTTTAAGAAAGAGTTTTTTATTTTGTGTATAGTGATTAGATGGCGAGATCACGACAACGCAAAACATGATGCGATATGATCGTGGTTTTGCGATCTCGCATCGTCATGTGTTCTCGCGTTTTCATGGTCTCGCCCAAGAGGTCGAAAGGGCGAAACCACAAACCCTTAAATTGGCTGCATAGCACTGAGCCCCCTCGATTTCACCGTCCTTTTAACATAAAAACATCGCATTTTACGCCGTGTACTCCTTTTGCTGCATTAGCAGCAATTTTTTTACTTGTAGTGTTGTGTAGAGAGGCGAAATAAATGGACATGCGAATTTTATCTTAATTTTCGCCCTCCGTGATTGGGCGGAAAATTAAACCACGTGACGCGGTGTCAGCGGTGTCACTTAACACCAGCTCATCAAATACGTCCTACCCTACTCGGTCCAATTGTCCTACTCGATAAAAAAAAAACCTAGGATTAAAGACACGAGAAATTTAAGAGCTTAAATTTCGCTAGTATCTAAATATCGCCGGTCTCTTCTGAAACACAGCATGCGAAAATAACGCGATAATTATCCCTCAAAAACCTCGGAGGAGGGCGATAATTATCGCATTGTACTAGCGAAATTTAACGTGGCCCGTTTAGGATTCCTTAGTTATCACATACATGTAATATTCTATGAATACCGCGGAAAGAAGACAGAAAGGCATGAGCAAAATTAAAATATATAGTTTCAAATGCTGGCAGGTAAAGAGCGAATGGTTTAATAAGTGTTTGGAAAATGGCCCCTAGTTTTATGACTCTTCTGGTATGTAAATTATCGGCACATCACCATGTTTGATAAATCGGTTGGTCAAAAACTTTTCAGCAAGTAACTATGCTTGCGTTTATTTCTTGCATTTTCTCTGTTGTGAGAAAAAGTGCAAGTTTTGTTCAGAATTTGTTTGCTGCCTGCAACGAGTTGGGTCCTAGAGTATTAATCTAACGTCTGATTGCATTTGTTTAATCAAAGTATGTTAATGAAACTTCACTTTTATCGCACTCTTAAACTGAAAAGTATTAACAAGTCCTGATTTAAAATTGATTAAAAGGTAAATTGCCCGATTTATTATTTTTGTATTCTTTTTCTGTTTATAAACTTTACATAACAATGTGCGCTTTATATCTGCCAAGTCTGGACATGTATGTTTAAACAGAAACCAAAATTAGTTAAGACCTTTTGGTTATCAATGCTTACAATAAACCAGCTAAAATCATGCGAGTGTACAACACAAATATTATCAATATTGTTTTCATATTTGATAAATCTATCTAAATACTTGTATATATAGTTGGCATGGCATGAACCAAATTAAAGACTTGATATCTAAAGATTTATTTATAAGCTAATCAAAAGGCCTAACAAATACCAGTAAACGAAAAGATACTTACTCAGGGTTCAAAACAACCAATTGAAGGTACAACTGTATATTATTATTTTATTACCTGACGATTAAAACATAATATTTCGAAAAAGAAACTTCTCTATTAATTGGTTTCCTCGGAACAGGAAGTAATATATTTTGAAAAAGAAGGTAATCTCTCTCGTCTACAAATCAAAATTGTTCTACCTATATAAACACTTAACAAATCAAATGGCCGGATTCCGTGCACGTGACTTGTAGTTGAAACAATTATGTTAAGTTTCGTCCTATTTCAGTAAAGAGAAAAAAGGGTTTTGGACAAAGACTGCATGTTGTATTTTAACGCAAGCACTCTGCAAAAGCATAGCATTGGTTTCTAGCACGCCAAAACGCGTCTGCTATAGTAAGTGGTCCGACATAGACCGCACTTTTAGTATATGAACATTTTCTGACTTCTTACAAAAATCTACAATGTTCCTTTTTTCCGTTAGAGCCATCGTTTCTTCGTTTTAATCGAAGACGCGAATAGATGATCGCGATGAAGCAGGGGACGATGGCGAAGCAGCGAAGGGACAAAGTGAAGGAGTGATAATACCTCCACGTATTCGTCATCGACTCTTTGCTTCTTTGCCATCATCCCTTTCCGTCGTCGCGTCTTTAGGTGTGAAGGAGATAAGGGGACGGATTTATAAAGCGACATGACAGTGGTGAAGGAACGAAGTGACGATGGCGCAATTACATCTTCGCGTCTTCGACTTCGTCCACTCCCGCTTTTCCGATATCGTGCGTTTGCTTTTTTGTCATTATCCCGTTGCGTCTTCGAGTAGGCCTATTTGCAATTATCTCTTCGCGTCTCTGTGTAAGGCAAATGCACAAGGGTCCTAGTGCAGCAATATAGAAAACACTGATGTTACTGAATTTCAAGACAATCAACATTGTTTTTCTTCAATCAGACCGAGTCTGCTGTATTTTTATATTTGTCGTTTTCGGTGGCTTTCAAAGTTCCCTTTTATCAAGTTCAACTGTCCTTTATAATAAACAAATAAGTAAACGGTTTCGTTAAATGTTAATTTAAAACTTTAAAGAAATCTTCTCATAAATTAATAGGTAATATTCAAGTTCAAATAATTATAAATCTTTTTTTCTTATTGCTCATCAGTTAAACCAGGCACAATCGTCCGTCATTAAGTTTTTAAACCAGGATTCGTAAAATAATATAAAATTGTTAAATAAAATGTTTCATATATAACCACACAAAGACAAACCCAGTAATAGTTAGTTACTGCTGATTTGGGGTTAAAACTTCGGAAAATAATATGTTAATATAAAAGTACGCTGCAAAGTCCGAAAATATTGCTTCCAGATAAACATAAACATGTACTTTTATTAAAATCAATACAAAAGATGTCGTTTTGGCAAAGAACTATTGCTTTTGCGAAGATTCTCACTGTGGAGCTTTGATGAGCATGTGTGAAAACCGGGAACGATCAGTGTCCAAGATCATAAAACTAAATCTGGAGATCAGTCTCAAATCTCAAGCATCTGATTGGCTAAAATGGCGACCTCAAATCTTAGTTTTATGATCTTGGGCCCAGGAATAGTTTAAATCTGAACACAGAGTTGCACAAGTCTGGATGCAAGTGTTTCAATTAAACGCAATTTGAACAATTATTTCTCAAGTATGGTTATACATGTAGTAGTATAAAGCAGCTGAAAATGTATGCCGCTCGTATGTAAATGTCGCCGTCGGAGATTTAAACGCTCACCATGGTCATTAGAACATATTTTTGAGGAAATGTGTCCATAGTGGTGTATTTGGGAATTGTGTTAGTCTGTTTGTTTAAAAAAAAATCCGCTTTTACCGTACTGCCTTCTTGCAAAACATGTTACTTTATATAAGATGACGGGAAAATGCTAATACTATTCTGTTAACTTACACAAATTAAAACTTTGGAAAAACATTGCCTTTTTTACCATCGGCTTCGGAATGCCGAAGACTGAAGCCAGTCATTGTTTTGAACATCATAAAGCAAAGTTTTATAAAAAGTGAGCCATATTTAGGTCTTATATGCTTGGACTAGCTCAAAAACCAAGATTAATGCATTATTGCCAGTGCAGGTTTCTTCAAGTGCTAGGTTGCCCTTTATGCGTACATCGGTTTTACCGTGATCCTTAGTGAATTGTCTGCCAATGATTTGGTGATATTCTGTTCTGATTGGTTGTGTTCTCTTGGCAGGAGCCTTGTTCAGTGTAGGCCTACTTTATCAATATGCTTTTATTATAACATTGTGACAAAGAACAAATTAATTCATTTCTCCGTTTAGTTAGAACCGAAGTGATGTATTTACATCATAAATGTCATCCTCTATAACCATTTAATCACATACCCTGTTATCCACTCCAGGATTATTCTATGTGATGCATATATACATATAGCTGGCGAGATGCTTTGATTATTACCATTGGAACCTTATAGCTACAGACAAAAGATGGTTTTCAATCATTTTATATTTTCATTACAACAAAAACCTAACTAAATATAACTGAACAGAAACGATAATGGTAGCAAAAATACCAAGATTTGTTGCCATTTTTTTATCAAGTATACTTACTGAAATATGTATTGCAAAAAAACAATCTAAAATAGTATATACACTTATTGAAGGAAACTTACTTTTCAAATACAATATGCATTTATACAAACATCTGAAATTTTATTGAAAATGTGTGTAAGAACACCACATTTAAAATACAACAAGAGGGCCATGATGGCCCTATATCGCTCACCTGACTACAAAAGTACTCTCAGCTTGTGGTTTCAGACAAGAAGATTTTTAAAGTTTTTCCTATACAAGTCTATGTAAAATGAAGTGACCCCCGGGGCGGGGCCAATTTTGACCCCAGGGAAATAATTTGAACAATCTTTGAAGAGTTCCAATAGAGGATGCTAAATGCCAAATATCTGAGCTCTAGGCCTTGTGGTTTCAGACAAGAAGATTTTTTAAAGTTTTTCCTATATAAGTCTATGCAAAATGAAGTGACCCCTGGGGCGGGGCCAATTTTGACCCCAGGGAAATAATTTGAACAATCTTTGTAGAATTCCACTAGAGGATGCTAAATGCCAAATATCTAAGCTCTAGGCCTTGTGGTTTCAGACAAGAAGATTTTTAAAGTTTTTCCTATATAAGTCTATATAAAATGAAGTGACCCCTGGGGCGGGGCCAATTTTGACCCCAGGGAAATCATTTGAACAATCTTTGTAGAGTTCCACTAGAGGGTGCTAAATGCAAAATATCTAAGCTCTAGGCCTTGTGGTTTCAGACAAGAAGATTTTTAAAGTTTTTCCTATATAAGTCTATGCAAAATGAAGTGACCTCTGGGGTGGGGCCAATTTTGACCCCAGGGAAATCATTTGAACAATCTTTGTAGAGTTCCACTAGAGGGTGCTAAGTGCCAAATATCTAAGCTCTAGGCCTTGTGGTTTCAGACAAGAAGATTTTTTAAAATTTTTCCTATATAAGTCTATGCAAAATGAAGTGACCCCTTGGGCAGGGCCAATTTTGACCCCAGGGAAATCATTTGAACAATCTTTGTAGAGTTCCACTAGAGAATGCTAAATGCCAAATATCTAAGCTCTAGGCCTTGTGGTTTCAGACAAGAAGATTTTTGAAGTTTTTCCTATATAAGTCTATGCAAAATGAAGTGACCCCTGGGGCAGGGCCAATTTTGACCCCAGGGAAATCATTTGAACAATCTTTGTAGAGTTCCACTAGAGGATGCTAAATGCCAAATATCTAAGCTCTAGGCCTTGTGATTTCAGACAAGAAGATTTTTAAAGTTTTTCCTATACAAGTCTATATAAAATGAAGTGACTCCTGGGGCTGGGCCAATTTAGACCCCTGGGAAATAATTTGAACAATCTTTGTAGAGTTCCACTAGAGGATGCTAAATGCCAAATATCTAAGCTCTAGGCCTTGTGATTTCAGACAACAAGATTTTTAAAGTTTTTCCTATACAAGTCTATATAAAATGAAGTGACTCCTGGGGATAGGCCAATTTAGACCTCTGGGAAATAATTTGAACAATCTTTGTAGAGTTCCACTAGAGGATGCTAAATGCCAAATATCTAAGCTCTAGGCCTTGTGATTTCAGACAAGAAGATTTTTAAAGTTTTTCCTATATAAGTCTTTGTAAATTGAAGTGACCCCTGGGGCGGGGCCAATTTTGACCCCAGGGAAATCATTTGAACATGCTTTGTAAAGTTCCACTACAGGGTGCTAAATGCCAAATATCTAAGCTCTAGGCCTTGTGGTTTCAGACAAGAAGATTTTTGAAGTTTTTCCTATATAAGTCTATGCAAAAAGGAGTCACCCCTGGGGCAGGGCCAATTTTGACCCCTGGGAAATAATTTGAACAATCTTTGTAGAGTTCCACTAGAGGATGCTAAATGCCAAATATCTAAGCTCTAGGCCTTGTGGTTTCAGACAAGAAGATTTTTAAAGTTTTTCCTATACAAGTCTATATAAAATGAAGTGACTCCTGGGGCTGGGCCAATTTAGACCCCTGGGAAATAATTTGAACAATCTTTGTAGAGTTCCACTAGAGGATGCTAAATGCCAAATATCTAAGCTCTAGGCCTTGTGATTTCAGACAAGAAGATTTTTAAAGTTTTTCCTATATAAGTCTTTGTAAATTGAAGTGACCCCTGGGGCGGGGCCAATTTTGACCCCAGGGAAATCATTTGAACATGCTTTGTAAAGTTCCACTACAGGGTGCTTAATGCCAAATATCTAAGTTCTAAGCCTTGTGGTTTCAGACAAGAAGATTTTTAAAGTTTTTCCTATATAAGTCTATGCAAAATGAAGTGACCCCTGGTTCAGGGCCAATTTTGACCCCAGGGAAATCATTTGAACAATCTTTGTAGAGTTCCACTAGAGGGTGCTAAGTGGCAAATATCTAAGCTCTAGGCCTTGTGGTTTCAGACAAGAAGATTTTTAAAGTTTTTCCTATATAAGTCTATGTAAAATGAATCGACCCCTGGGGCGGGGCCAATTTTGACCCCAGGGAAATAATTTGAACAAACTTTGTAGAGTTCCACTAGAGGATGCTAAGTGCCAAATATCTAAGCTCTAGGCCTTGTGGTTTCAGACAAGAAGATTTTTAAAGTTTTTCCTTTCGGTTGCCATGGCAACCAGAGTTCTGCATGGAATTGATTTCTTTGAACAACTTTGGAAGAGCTTCATGCAAGGAACATTCCTGCCAAGTTTCAGAAAGATTGGCCCAGGAGTTCAGGAGAAGAAGTCGTTTGAAGAAAAAGTTGACGACGCATGCACGGACGACGGACATCAGGCGATCACAAAAGCTCACCATGAGCACTTCGTGCTCAGGTGAGCTAAAAAAAGGACTAGTATCTCAATTATCAATAAATCTATATCATCCCAGGTTTAGAATTGAAATACCAGGGATATTTCTGCAAGAATATTTTAAACCACCCCCACCTTAACATATCAAAATGTGCAAGTTCTTAAACTATTATCATTGTATCTTAATATTATAAATCTTGGAGAAAAAAGGCATAAAGTTGGATCCTGGAGAAACAGTCTCCCTAATAGCCTTTTATTCTCTAGTCTACTGAGGCAAGGAAGGAGGCTTTAATTCTATGTTTCACATACAGAAACCTGGAGACAGCAATAACCTCTCCCTAAAAATGTAGAATCTTATCTCCATTACCACTGTGTAAGCCGACTTCAGATCCTTTCTGCTATATGGATAAAATATTAAACAAATAAACTCTGTTTTATTTTTCTGAAAAATATATATAAAACTTTTACAAGAATAGACACAAATAAACACATGTCCCACGTCCTTGACCACTTGGCTACAGAGGTTTGTGATTTTTTAAAGTAAAAAAATGTTGTATAGTAACAAATCTTTAAATAAAGAAATTTTCAAAACTTTTACTTTTTTCACATGTGCCACCAATGTAGAGCCTGATCAGCTGGCAAATTCATGTCATCTGATCTGGATCTAAACTGGCCACTTCTTGGGTCAGAAATACCATCAACCTAATGAATGTAACAGCAAACAGTATAGATCCTGGTCAGATGGCACAGATGAGCCAGCTGATCTGGCTCTCTACTATTTGTCCATGGATAATAGACATATCCCATGAAGTAAAGGGTCAAACACTTTTAAGATATTCATAAGTCTTTTAGCAATTCTTTGATTTGTACAATTCTATCACCACAACTAATAATTATCTATCTAATAATGACAACCAAAGCAACTTGTAACACACATGTATATGTAGGACGCCTGTCTATCCCGAGATCTAGACATATGAGAATTGCTGTTAAACTAGCACAAGATACAAACCATTTTAAAATCACATAATATTTTTAACACAAATTTATCTGAAACCTTTACACTTCAGATCTGACTCTAATCCCATGTGTGACTATTGTATATATATGCCAGCTTGCACAACTCTGCAGACTGATCACTTTCTACACTGTTTGCTTCTGGTACAGAAATAAACTAACAAAATTAATCAGAAAACAACTGTTGAACATTCTGAGCAGACTACATGGATGTGAGCAGAGGGCTGATCTGAATCTACACTGGTCACACATGGGATACAGGTACATGCCATTTCCCATGAAGTACAGGGTTAAAATAATTAAACAAAGTTTAAACCTCAGTTCCTGAGCACATACATATAGCCAGCTAAAGATGATAATAGATGACTTTCTTCAAAAGTGACACCAACATGTCAATTTCAGTCAACGAGGACTCTGTTGCTCTTGTTTAATTTTCACATTTTGCAATAAATGTTTCTGAAGCTGTGACAGTGTATTTTCTAAAGTTTTGAATTTTGAATCTATATATTCTTTTATTCGACTTTCTGATGACTTGATCATCTGGGAAAATGACTGTTCTATTTCATCTTTGAGAATGTTCATTGTTCTGTTGATGGAAGTTTCATTGACACACCAGGTTGTTTCTTCTGTCTCCGAGCTCTTTCTTCTGAAATGTAAAGTAACAAAACGCTATAGAAATATACCACAGATGCTCAGTGATATAAAGGGTTATTTTGCAAAGCTTGGACATAAGCAGCTAAAATAGCTGAAGTCAACATGTGGCCTAAAACATAATGGAAATCATTGAACCACTTTGGTTTAACTAGCTGTTTTTTAATTGACAAATTTTTTTTATTAAAACACTGTAAGTTGCAACATCTATCTTTGGACCTGAGAAAAGTGCTTAAAAGTGAATCACAACCTGTTAACAAAAGAAATGTTTGAAATGAAGCATGAAATAGTAGTCAAAACCTGCTAAAATACCCTCAAAATACCTTAGATTGCAGAATCTGGCATATAAAATTTCATTGGGGGAGTTTTAGGGGGAGGGAAAGGGAATTGGGGCTTAAATATGTTTAAAATTATAATAAAAAATACAACACTAAAATTAGAATTTTATTTTAATGATGTAAAATTTAATTTACAATATTTCTCCCAGTTGTACAAATGTTACACACAAAAATGGTTAAAATAATACTTACTTTCTTTTCCTATTCTGTATTTTTGGTTTACTTGTTTCGATTGACTTTCTCTTTTGTTCTTTTAATGAATGCTTATCATTTTGTGGTCCAGATGGATGATCAGTGTTTTTGTTTGAAAGTTTTTCAACATCACAAGTTTCAGACAGATTCAAGAAATCTATCTGAATTGTATGATCATTTCCATTTTCATAGATTACACAGGATTTGTCCGGAAGATCAATTATGTTTGCAAAAAGATCTTTACAAGGGCTTTCCTTTGGTTCATCATTGTTGTTTTGTTCTTTTGATGAAACACATGTCTGAGCAGAGTTTGTATGTGTACATTTAACTACTTCTGTACAATTGTCATTTGAATTTGGGCTAGCAATTTCTTGTAAACAATTGTCAGTACCATCAGATTTTCTAACACCCGTCCAATCCATACTACCTGACCTTTCAGCATTTTCAACTGATTCCACAATTTCATTAAGCACATCATCATCAATGTCTATTTCAATATCATCATCTTCTTCACCGTCACTATTACAGACATCACTTGCATTCTTGTCATCAATAGCCGAGACATAACTATGAGTATTGCTTGCTGCATTTTTACCTCTTTTAGCAGCTGCTGATTTTTTGGTATTTTCAGCTTTTACTGTTATAAATCCAGTTTCACTTGCAATATCATTGACAAACGATTCAATGTCTGAGTCTTCTTCACTGTCATCAACAAAGCCATCAAACAGTTTGGTTGACTTTCTAAATCGTAACCCATGCCTTTTAATGTACCCTGGTAACCAGTCAAAGTTGGGTTTTTCTGGTGAAGAAGTTTTGTGTAACTGATAATAAATTCTCTCAGCTTCTTTGCGGAATTCCTTTCTTGTAGGTAATCTGTTTAGAGTGCATTCTTGGCGATACCATTGCATTAAGATTTCCTTCTGTAAAGATCTTTTACCACCGATAGTCTCTGTGAACCTTATATTGTCTTTATTAATGGCTTTTCTTAAGATAACTTCATCTTTCCGCCATTTTCTAATATTGGTTTCAGCAATACCTGAAAAGAAATCATGTGAAATCATCACAATGATATTTTTCCTCAGTAATCAACATTCAGTGCTGGAGTAGGATTATTTATATTTTGGAATACAAGGGATGTTCAAAACCTATCATGTGTTGTAATCACAAGAATTTTCCAACGTTTATCTATCCAATATCTAAACTTAGAATGGAGGTGGTATAAAAATCATAAATATTGTTATACATGTATTACTTAGATAGTTTTCAAATACAATTACATAATGCAGACTGACTATTTCAGTCCAAAATATGGTTAGGAATTATTGCACTATGAGTATGATGTCAGGTGTAGAGAAGCCAACCAAACATCAAGTCACAAATTGAAACTACCAGAATTTGTTCCTGTTGTCCACCTTATCTGAAAGTGGTATTGCCCATCCAAACTGCAAATGCTGCATGAGTGTATAGTTTTAACTCTCAGTCCAATTCTGATCTTACAAGAGATTTATATAGTTTTGAGAACAATTTTTTGTCAACTTGAACAGTCAGGGATCTTTCCTGTTCTGGAAAGTTGGGGATTCCCCTTTTCACTTTCCTGATCGGAAAATATTTATTGAAAAATTTCCCAATTGGGAAAGAAAATTGACATTTTTAATATACCTTGGGGTTTGAGCTTCAGGCATCACAGAATACGTTGGAGCTACATATAAATTGCATGTATCCATTCTTAAAACAATTATCTAAAATTCTACCGAGGCCAAGTATCTGTTTTTTATCAACTGGCTAAAACACATTCAACTGGCTATAACAAATCTCCAAAAATCATTTAAAAACTCTTTATTTTATTTCTTTTGTCTCAAAATTAACAAAGCATAAAAAATAAGGAAAATATACTGTATACACTTGAGAGAATTATTTTATGCATCGTCAAGGCAAAGGCACCAAAACTGGGCACTGTCAACAAATACAGGCTGAGCTCTCCAAGGGTAGACATTATAGTTGTCTTTTAAATTTTCTAAGCCATTTATTGACACATTTTTGTTTATATTTCAACAAAGAAGTGATGTCTTCGGTTAGAAAACTGTAAACCTTTTATAATAATGGTAAATTTTAAAAATAAAATTGGCTCTTATGCTTAAAAAGCGTCAAAACTGGACACTCCAGACTGCATTACCTCTAGGAAGTGTCTCCTCAACTGGGCCCAGTCGAGGAGACCCAGAGTCTCCTCAACTGGCTGCCGGTCGAGGAGAATATACACGTCGGACTGTCTCCTCGACCGGCTCCGGTCTAGGAGAATATACAGGTAGGACTGTCTCCTTGACCAGTTCCAGAATAAATAATTGATAATAAATTGTGTTTAAACATGAACATCCGACGCAACATTCAGGAAAATTAGGTTAAAAGTTTGGTAAAAATGTTTGTTTCTTTCTTTTATGTAGGTGCTTTCACATGTGAAGAAATAATGGAAGTAATAGTAGCACCAATTGCTTGCCCTCTGATGTTTCGGCAATTAAAACTTGTTAAAACTATCAATACTAAATGATCTAATCAGTTTGCAGTTAAATATGTCGCAGCAGCTTTGTTAAATGCCGCCGTTCACAGGGTTGGTAATTAGACTATTGTTTATTGTTACTCAATAAAATACAACAGATATGTCTCTATCATTTGGTCCTTATTAAAATTAAAGAACAATTTCATTTTGGCACAATTATTCTGGGTTGATTCTAGATTGGAATTGTATTTTTAAGTGGAATAATAAACACAGATGTCGGAATATATTATCTGTGCTTAAGTTTTTCCCCAGAATTTTCATTCACCAGTTTCAAAATGTCTATCAAATTTCAAATTGGAGAAACTTTTCCGGATTATGATAGTTTGAAAGTAAAAATTGTTAAATACCAAAAACAAGACAATATGCAGTGGTACAAAAGAGATTCAAGATCAGTTGCTGAAGCCAAAGCGCAGGCACCAAAGAAAATCTTTAATGAGGAAATTAAGTTTAGCAAATTGAATTTCAGTTGTATTCACGGGGGAAGGAAATTTAAATCATACGGGATGAAAAAAAACAAATGAGGTATGTATCTTATCAAATTTGTCATATGCGTAGCGGGGACCACGCACGACTATTAAAATGCTCAATTGCAAGCTGAAATTTTTTTCAAAGTTTTGCACTATATAATACAATCAAAACACATTAATTTACTTATTACTCACATGAGGAGTTACTTACATTAAAAGATTTTCATTCAAGTTTGACGCTTTGTTAACCCTTTCCTGTATAGACACATCTTTATTGCTAGGGCGAACAGTGCCATCTGATCAGGATCTAAACTGTTCGCTTTTTGATGCATTAGGTTATTTCTGACCAAAATGCGACCAGTGCAGATCCTGATCAGACGGCACGGATGTGCTGGCTGATCTGGATCTACACTGGTCACACATGCGTTAAAATGCGTAACTATACGGGAATGGGTTAAACATGTTTATAAGAATATTCAAGAGACAACTCAAAAGTGGTCTTTGAAGACAGGTTGTCTTTGTTCACAGGTAAATTTGTGCTTAAAACCAGTCAGTGGGATAAATACAGTTCAACCTACGCTGACAACCAACTGAAATTTAAGACAACATGTGGATAAAGACCCTTTGTATTTGTGCCACTGACTGATTTAAAGAACATATTCGCCTGTGAATGAAGACCACGTGCCTTCAATTACCATTTTTCATTTCCACTTTTGGAGTAATGCGCTAATAATCCAGATGTATATTGAGGCATTTTGTGACAGACGGTTGTTAAAAGATTTTAAGCGTACATCTAATGCAAGCAAACAGACTCTAAAATATATCAGATTGAAATGACTGAAGATTTGTGATTCCCTCACAATCATTTTGATAGTGTCACTTACAGTGAAGGCTGTAGTTAGTTGGAAGATATTTGAATGCAGTAGACTCCGGGAAATCGAATACACAAATTGTCAGCTAAAAATATTCTGTTGCCCGGAGTATTCGATTCGCCGGTAATCGTATTCATCATTGAATCTGCATATATTTGTTGACAAGGAAGGTCAGGTAGATCGCGTTCTGGGCAATACTCGTGATAAATATGCATTATAATTTATATGTTTATTAATGGATAAACAGACCCTTCTGTCATGCACTGCTACAAAATAGAAGTTTCAAATTAAATTATGACACCGCGACATTTACAACGTGAATGTACAATAAGTATTAAAACACTAACCAATGCGAACATATTCCAAAATAAATAACATCCCAATTTTATCTCAAGTATCATATTCAGAATTATTGCATCTTCAACCAATTTAACCCAGCTTAAAATGTCAAATGTCACGTACACACTTCTTGTAGATCAAACGATTTCAAAGCAGGGCCGATAAAACAACACAGTCTTGATAAGAGCCGACAATTTCCTTTGAAGTTGCATTTCAAAGACAGTTGATATCAACGTTTACCTCAATACTGACTGTCAATCAAATCCAGTCTCCGTAAGAAATTAACAGGGAAGGCGGATCAAAGAAATGTGCATAAATCTATGAGTGATTTTAAAACATGTTTGAGAAAATTACATTATGTTGGTTTTTGAATTGTGCGGATTATAATTAAAAAGAGACAATGGAATTTGAACGTGGATTATTGTAAGTACATGTACCAATAACGTCTCGATAACGGATAGGCCTAGGTTGCTGTGTTTTTGTAACGCCTGATTGAATAATCTGTTTGAAAGAGGTGACAGGTTACAGTTTGTTTGCCCGGATGCTTCACTGTTTTTGTTCATCGCTGTCGAGAAAATTTAATTGGACTTATCAGCGGACAATAGACAAATAATAAAGGTGTCATAAGCTTTGATACGGACGATAAATGGTACATCCGGTGTCATTTCCTGTCAACAGGCGATGTAAATATTCAATTTCAATTAGTTTTGGCAAGAAAATTTGCAAATTTTCTATTCGATTTAGCGATATTTTCTCTTGTCCGATATCCAAATGGCCGATAAAATTTACATTGCTTGTAAAGGAAATGGTTTAGTGTTTGAAAATCGTATGCCATTTCCTGATATAATCTTATAGCCGATACCGATTTCGTAAAGTCGACTGTATATGTTTTGACATGATTAAACAATGTGTCAGCCTAAAGTCCCTTCCTTATTGTTTTACAACGGTTTAAGTTAAAATAAGCAAAAACTTTTTATTTTTTAATTCATTTAAAAATAACTAGTAAGTTATCATAAAAATTATCTAATGGTAGTACTTATATGTGATTTTTTTTATTCTTTATCAACCTTTAATATGAAAGCTAACACAGCAATCCCAATGTTTAACTGAGAAAACTGATAAAGTAACATAAAACAAAATTATTATGATATAGTTTTGTATATTTTAACACATTAAGAAACTGAATAAAGTTTGTTTATTTCAAAAAACATTTTATAACGCGATAAAATTATCGATTGTACGGAAGTACCCACTTCGGTTGTTGAGACCAGAGCCGGTCGAGGAAACAGTCCTACGTGTATATTCTCCTCGACCGGCAGCCGGTCGAGGAGACTCGGAGTCTCCACGACCGGGCCCGATCGAGGAGACACTTCCTTACCTCTACAGTATCGAGTCGGAACATAATTTTAAACTATATATTTAAACTATTAAGTTTACCTACCCAACTCTTTTGCTAGTTTTCGATTTGATATATTCCCTTTGTTTATTCTGTCAAGCACTTCGAGTTTCTCGCGGATTGTAAAAAAAGATCGATGTCCTGGCATTTTCAATTTTTGTTGTCTATGGCGTTTTGATAAAAAGGGACGTTACTGTGTCTGTACTGCCCGATTTGACTGTTTTACTGCGTTTACTTTAGAAAACTGTTCATGAACATACGATTTATTTCAGTTTAGAAATCCAGTTAACTAGTATCAAAAAATCTATATTCTATATTTTATAACTATGGAATAATGTTGATGTTGTCATAATTCAATGTAATTTTTTAAGCTTTTTCCGACCACATTGCGTTATTTTTGGTATTTAGTGGTACCCGAATAATTGTTTAGGTAAACTATCAACAATGTTTAAAGTGAATATTGCGCACGTGTTTGTTTCTTACAGAAATTTAACTTCAGGTTTGTCGAAATCGTGACATACATGTACACACATTCTGTCAATGTATAGTTTAAAAATGTTGTTGAGCAATAATGTGATATTTGCAATCAAACAAATAAACTATTTCAAGTATTTGATCAAATATTTATTTATAAAGACCCCCCCCCCCCCCCCCTGAATGCTAGCTACCAGCGTTTGAATTTACATTAAAGTAATTCAATAAATCTGGTTTTATTAATATTATTATTATTATTGATGGTCCAAACACACAGAAAGGATCATTCCAAGATGTGCATCAGAAAAGGAACTTTTGTACTTGCACGCATTTATGACTGATTGCGTTTTTATTTTTTTCAACACAGGATACACTTTATTATAACAATTAAAAAGAATGTCGTTTTTTTTTTCGTCCACGCTGCGTTCAAACCTACGTGCACCTGGCGACGGCGTTTTAACTACATAGGATGCGATTTGTTATTTGTTTAAGTAATATGTTCAAACTACAACTCAAATTTCTTTATCAAAATGTTTATGGCACTGGATAAAAGAGATATAAAAAGGAGAAACAATTACGATAAACTAATTGAAACTACGTGGTCTCATTGAAAAGGTCACCGTAACTGTATGCTCTAGCTGTTTATCGTGCCATTATGCCGCACACTTCTACCAAGCAATTTTGAAATTGCACGATGGATTCCAGATTTATGCATTTTGCCCATCGTGTCATAACGCCAAATATTTCTACCAAGTATTTTTTAAGTATTCGTGGGGTTTAAGAGTTAAGGAGCGGACATAATTTTGGGTCCTGGTCACTTTGCTTTGGAAGCAAGTACGACATTGACCTCGAAGAAAGTCAGCGTAACAGTACGTTCTGTCCATTCTGTCATTTTGCCGAACATTTCTACTTAGTAATTTAAAAATTGTTTGAGATGCTCAAGATTTGGAGAGGACACGATTTACAGGTCTGTCACTTTGGAAGCACAAATCTGACCATGACCTAAAAACGGTCAGCGAGGCTGTATGTTCTGCCCATCGCGTCATTATGATGAAAATTTCTTCAAAGTTATTTCAAAATTTTTTGAGGGATTCAAGAGTTATTGAGCGGACACGATTTTCGTGCTGGTGACTTTGTTAGGATATGTGACATTGGCCTTGAAGAAGGTCAGCGTTACTGATTGTTCTACCCGCCGTGTCTTTTGCCGAACATTTATACCAAGTATTTACAAAATTGTTCAAGGGCTTCATGGAGAGGAAACGATATAGGGAAGGACGAACGGACAGAATGACAGACCAAGAAACGGAAGGACGGATGAACGATGCGATCAAAATATGCATCCTTTCGGGCCCATAAAATAGCCCACGCAATAAAACGCGATGTCAAATAGAGAAAAAAAAAACGCCATGCTAAATAACCACGTGCGAAATAAAGACAAAACGTTGGGAGATGCAAGAAGTGATGATGTCATGACAGTCGCCGGTTCCTTTTGTTCGGGAGTGGTAACAGAAAATCGCGTTATTTCGTTATTTTGTGTGTTTTGTGCATTATTTCATTTTTTCCCGCGGTGTTGTTTGTCTGTTTCTGTTGTTTCGTCTTTTCGATCGGCATAATTTTGTGGCAGAAAAAAGAAACATTAGATGGCATTTATTTTTTATTCATCTAATTACATAATGCTGATTCTCAAAAATTGCCGTTATAACTGAACAACCTTTAACACCCATGCATTGTAGAAAATCCTGTCTTTTGTCGTTACCGATTAACGCCCTTGTAAACAAATCGTCAGATCGAAGAAAATTAAATATTATGCGGTAGAGTCTTAGTAATTTTATTTGGTAGATCGTAATGCAGGACATAGATGGTTCTCTTATTCCAGAATCGTCTCTGGTCTTTAATGGTTCCGAGTGTATACAACTTCCACACTGGGCCTTGGTTAAAACCCCAACCATAAAGGCTGATAGTAGTTTTGGTTCTTGATCGAACTGCAATCCAGGGACAAAGAGTCAGAAGTGCTAACCACTGAGCTATTTTTCCTTTCCTAACAGAATGAACAGGTGTCAGATCCCCATTCGTCCAGTTCTTCATAATAAAACTGAATTGCCCATTTCGAGTAAAGGTTTACCAGTTCGGTGTTTATCGTACCGGATTTGACCTGGAAACCGGTTTCAAAATGCCAACTAGGAAAAAACAAAAGACTACAAAGACCACGCCAGTAAAGGAGACGGAAGTTAAAACGGCAGAAGATGAGGTATTACTGAAAAATGCTTACGATTTCACTAATAAAACCTGGGCCTCCGATGTTATACTTCGTGTCCAAGGCAAGAAAATTCATGTTTCAAAAGTTGTATTGGCACTTCATTCACCTGTTTTCGGGGCGATGTTCGGCTCGGACTTCGCTGAAAGGACTCTTCCGGAGATACCTTTACCAGGAAAAAAGTATGATGATATGCTCGAGCTTTTGAAATGCATGTATCCGACTTGTCAAAAAGAAATTTCAGACGAAAACATCTACATTGTTCTACCGCTAGCATACGAGTATCAAATAGACACATTGGTATCAAAGTGTGAGAAATGGCTGCGGAACTACATTAGCAAGACCTGGATCAGTACTGAATATTTAATTGACTTGTTTAAGCTTATTGAACCATACAATTTGCCAACAATTATGAATCCTATCATGAACCGATTTCTCCAGATGGATCCAGACGATTTGTTTGCAGCAGCGGAAAGCGATCGGGATCTAAAGCAACCCATGCTAATTCTACAAGAGAGATTAATGAAGCTGCACTACGAAAACCTAAAGAAACTGCAGCTCCAACATGTTAAATCGAATATAGTGTCGGACCATCCACAGTTGTTCAGGCAAGCAGATATTGCTGGATTCGAAACAGCTAAGGGGGCGATGGCCACGATAATAATAGACGAAGCTCCAACTTTACTAGCATTGTGCACCACACGTCCGAGTAGCGAAGTTGTCAACTGTACCGTGGTCGATATATGGGGAATGAGTTTCATAGTAACGTGCACTGTACAGACAGGGGAAACTGACGAAGAGATACTCCCACACATGTATTTTAGGCTGGACTGTGGAAGTTCGCCTGAAAGGGAAGACAGATGGACTTGTACAGCCCGAATCAAATTGACCATGAATTGTACTCTAGAATCTAGTCGCAGAAAAACTTTGTCGGAACTGGTAACAACGTTTTCAGATATGGAGACAGAACTTTTGTTGTTTCATACAGACGTGGCACAGTGTGTCAAGCAAACTTCCGGATTTGTTATAGACAATAAACTTGTAGCAGAAATATTTATTTTGGCAAATGAGCCCACGTCTGTCCCTGATGTGGCTATTGCTTCATCTTAAACAAGAGCTGAGACAAAAACATTTAGGTCACTGAAATGTATTCATTCAGTTCTAAAAAGTCAAGTTTAAAACATCTAGTAAAATCTATAAACTGCTGATAGAATATATATATAATGTAAATAGTTCTTTAAAGATGTTGATGTTTGTAATTAGTGATGAGTGTGCTTATTCTTTTCTGAGTGTCAGTGAAAGTGTTTAATCCACATCAGTTGACTAATAGACTCTACAAATTAAAGATCGTTTGATCTTGTAAATTACTGATATGATACTTATAATGAAAAAGATGTGTGAAAATACAAATAATAAAAAACATTTTCTTATGTTCACACTGATGATAATCATCATTAATTTATGTATTTATTAAACACAAACATTGAATATCCTGATTGTTTCGCAAAACGGCGCTGTCATCAGTATTTTATGTATACTTATATCACAATGACACAAAAATCGAATTTCCGTCTGGAACTGAATCCACGGTAGCAGAGAGTTTGTATTTTGCGCTTACAACGGCACATGCGCCTTTTCGTGCGCTATATATAATTATTTGCTGTTTGTGTATAATCAATCACATTTCTTTGCCTCTGATTTATTTATTATATATGATTATTATTATTATTATCATTATTATTATTATTATTATTATTATTATTATTATTATTATTATTATTATTATTAAAGTTTATCAATATTCAAATGATTAACATTCATTTGGTTTAATTTAAAATTTATGTCTAGCTTATTTCTAAGCTTTTGCAGTCTCATGTATTTGATACTACACTTTACTTTATGCTTGTGTTTATTGTAAAATGTAAATGTAAAGTATTTTCATTTCAAACGTACTGTTCTATTCAGTTGTCGTTATAGTTAAGTGAATTAAATTAGCTATAAGAAAGACATGTCGTTCAATTCTACTCGCTCCTTTTGGTCGGAGCTGCCGCCAGTCTTTGCATATAACTTAACCACATCTTCTACAGTTGTTCTTCATCTGAGTGCCTTTCTTACCTTTAGAAATCGGCCTGTCCGTTTGCAGGGGTAAGAGATCAGGGCCCAAGATCATTAACCCGAGTTTGGAGACCAGTCTAAAATCTCAAGCATCAGATTGGCTGAAATGGCGACTGGTTGAAATGGCGACCAGATGCTTGAGATTTGAGAGTGGTCTCCAGTTTAATTTTTATGATCGTGCTCACAGTAATGCTCTTACAAGAAATCCCCAATTTCCTGTGTGTTTTGAATAGACGAAACGAAGATCTTCGCACCAATATATGGTTTGCAAGGAGTTAAGATGACAGGAGTTATGTTTTATGGACATTGAATATAGTTCATTTAATAATGAGCCCAATTGGAATTCGATTTACCTTGGGGCAACCTCGAACACCTTTTTCCGTAAATAATAAATTTCGCGACAGAAGGAACATAACAAATCCGAATTAAATACAACTGTTATGATGAAAGTATAGTTTAACAAGTTTGCTTTAAAAGTTTGGAACAGTATTTTGTTGTTAATCATTTTCATCTCACATTGTTTCATAACAAAGCCTTACAGCCATAACTTCTTTTTATGTACATGTCCATTTGTTTTCACGCGTTTTCCTTATTTTAAAATACCACCATGACGTTAGATATTTTTACTTTACTGTTGACCGTCCTCGACCTGGGCTGAAGATTATGAAACAGCGTTTGGAAACCAGTCTCAAATCTCAAGCATCTGATTGGCTAAAATGGCGACCAGTCGCCATTTCAGCCAATCAGATGCTTGAGATTTGAGACTGGTTTCCATGCTCAGTTTTGTAACCTTGGGCACTGGGTTGCAAGTTAACATACTCGAATTCAAATAAAATAAGAGAATTTAAATAACAGACTGGATTTAGATAACCATGTTTGGATTCGAATAGTGCCTTCCTTTCGAATAGTATGCTGTAGTTCTCATACTATGCTATACTGTGGTTCCAATACTATGCTAGAATTCTAATGAGATTCCGGAAATGATTAGCTTGCTGGAATTCGAATTAAAGTGCGAGATAAACAAGGTACGGCCATTGCCGGGTTTCAAATGATAGGAATCCAAATGCCGTCTTCAGTCGTCATTGTCCTGACAGTGGTTAAAATAAAAATATCAAAATGTTTGTAACAGCAAAATGCAGTTCAATAAAACTATGCATAAATAAGCGCTGTAAGTGTATCTTCATTTTACTTAGAGCTAGAGCTGAACATTCCCTAAAACTCTAATTAGCACATAAGAGCAACACTGGCCCAAATCTTTAGCTCAGAGGCATATGTTGCCCGGCCGTGCAGTTTTCACCTCTTGGCCTTTAAACCCGGTATATACCCTTTTATTGGAGGTGCCGGGTTGATTTATCATGGACTGCCTTCATTATGCATGCTCTGTTAATATAAACTATGCTGTCTTTACTGACAACCTTTCATGTTAATTCAGAAGTTCCAGACAGTCACAATTAGGGCTTTTTCTGCTGCGTCATTAAGAGTTTTGGGACGTAGTTATTAAGACGAGTACACACGATATTACTTATTGTTACAAATTTGTATACAGCGTTTCAACCGGGCCATAACCAGTATCTGATAGCCGGTGTAACGTTGTAAAGTGACCCCCATAGAATAATGACCCCCCGGTCATTATTTTATATAAAATAATGACCCCTTTCTATAAAATACGGACTCCCCTTATAAAATAATGACCCCCGATTTTATCTGTAAAATATTGACCCCCACCTAGCCTATTACTAACAAACTCTATACCGATTCAAGTCACTGTCGTGTTTCTATGGCTTTTATATTTGTTGTTGTTGTTGTTGTTGTTTCTACTGGAGCCGCTGCATGCTGCTGCTGCTGCTGCTGCGTCTACATCTATGGTACACAGTCCTAGGGAAGAAAGAAAATTTATAATAATCTGAGATTGCTGTAAATTAACCTGTAACTCAGATCTTTTGCATGCATTGCATATCCTTTTTATGCTAAATGACTTCTAAAACCACTTTTCGAATGGTCGTGAAAAGGGAAACAGAATAATATTTTTAAGTTATTTCATCATTGCTAGTTCCACTAGTTACACTGTGTGGGACGTTTAAACACTATACAACATTGATGACTACGAAAATGATTCAAACCACTAACAAACATGCACTTACAGTGATTCTGCTTGTATAATTAATAGATATTTGGTTTCAGTCGCAGAGTGGTTTATGTAGTTGACTCCTAATCCAGTTGCCCAGTTTCGATTCCCAGGCGAGGACGCTATCGAAGTATGTTACATCAGATCAGGATTAGAAGAGTTCTGGTAAGAAGCCTAGAGATACTAGATTGAAATCCAGCCACCCTTGCCGCCTGAAAACTAGCTAGTTCTGTGATTATAAATATTTTTTGATGATTAATATTCAAACAGGCCGTAATTTTTTTTTTTTTGATGATTAATTTTCAAACAGGCCGTAAATTGCAAAAAGTAGTTGCGTATCTTGTTGATGGAACGTTCCTATGCAGTCCAGCGCCTGTGTTTTAAATGATAAACTGAGCGCCGCACAGTATGTATGCCTGTCACCCATACACGACGCTGGTAGGCATCGAACTCCCAACGGTGAGGGGCAAGTGATTCTCGGTCGGAGACCTTAACCATTTTTTCTTTCCACACAAATCGGCATCGGTAGCGGTAATCCCTGAAGCTTGGATCAATTTCGTCTAATTGCGGTCAAAAAACCTGCACGTACGGACGCATGCACGGACGGGTGCCATTACTCCTCCGATGCCTATCGATGGAGATGATTAAGTGTACCATAGAGGTTTGGGTCGGGGGTCCTTATTCTATAGGGGGTCACATTTCTACGCGAGGGGTCATTTTTGTACGTGTGAGGAGTCATAATATTATGACACCCCAGTCATATTATTATGACCGCGGAGTCAATATTTTATATAAAATAATGACCGGGGGTCATTATTCTATGGGGGTCACTTTACAACGTTACACCGGCCCTCCGACTGTCACAAAGTTACTGTTTTCTTTTCGACCACTAGATCTAAACTATTGCGGCCTGCTATTAAGGTTAAAATAAAATGATTCTCGACAGTGTTCCGTTCTGCAATCCACTCGGACGGTTATGCTCCTTCCGGATTATTCTCTAAATACACGTATTTCATACTGTAATAGAACAAGTCGCTGACGACTGAATGTTTATATACCAACAATATAATGAAATTGCCCAGCGTTTAAAACTTGTGAATTCTAGAAGTGTTTTACAGCGGTTTGGGTCTGTCATTGCTATGATTAATACGGTTATGATTTTAGAGTAGCGTTTCATTCTCATCTATCGCTGCTGCAACAGACATCTGTTCAGGGGGTGTGTTCAGAGGTCCCTTCCAGACCCATTGTCAGTAGAGCCATATATGCCTACGAAAGTTCTTGGTCGAAAAAGAACTATTTCAGCTCATTAACCAGCGACTTATATCATGTGATACCTCTACATTTAAAAACTATTTATCTGTAGCCAAATTGTAAATTTAGATATTGGTTTAGAGAAATGTGCTTTTACGAAAAAAAAAACTGTAAGGAAATAGACCAAAATAACAATATAACTTCTGCCAATCATACCGTCTTCCATCTTTACTTACAACCTGTAACCGGAAGTGTACACACTTACATACTCTACTGTAATGTCCGTAAAGTTCTTTTTTTTTTCAGGAATTCATCAGTCATACAAAGAAACCTTCTTAAAGTATTCACAATACAACCGTTGTACTATGGCGGATTAAGTATCAAACTTAAGTTGCGCCTTCAAAGTGTGCCCTCTCTAGCATCAGATACTAAACCCGCCATAGTACACTGGTTGCCTTTGATGAAGTTGGACTTCAAAGGCATGTCGGGTTCCCAATTCCAAGTCGGGGGTTCCAACTGAATCTAAATATCTGATATTGAACATGAGATTCCGATATCATTCTGAATTTTGAACACCATGTTGGAATTCGAACAAATTGCTGTATTGGTATCTCACACAGGCGCTTGACCAGCAGACCACCCCCACCCTCTGCCAACCCTTACTCATCCTCGTTTTCGTGTAAAAATGTTGTCATTTCACTGATATTATTCCATTTAATCAAAATATGCGAACATTCAGCGTCAAATCGTAGTTCTAAAACAATCCTTATTCTCATAGAATATGAATTTTTTAGAACTACGATTCCGACGGTGAATTTTAGCATTTTGATAGAATGAAATAATATCGGTGAATTTACACCAGTTTTACAAGAAAACAAGGGAGTATTAGTAAGGGTTGACAGGGAGCGGGTGGGCGGCCCAAACGTCAATGTATTCTAATAGCTTATTTATGTTCGAATATCATATTGTTGTATCCGAATTTTCGAGCACTGTTATACAATGCTAAGATGGAAATTCCATTTTGAAATTCAAATGTCCGAAAAACATCTGGTCATTCCAATACTGTAAGAATTTAAAAAAAACAACAACACATTTTAGGATTCGAATTCTATGCTTGAACTAATACTAGTATTACATTTTCGAGTTAGAATAACAAACTCCAAAAATGTGTTTGACGTATTTACTCGGGATAGTATGATGATCAAACGCATAAAGGTTTTAAGGGATTGCCACACTCCTCCCAACTTTGTTCGTCAGTAAAAAGAAAAATATCAAAATCTCAATAACGGAAAAATGCCGTTAAATGAAACTTTGCACAAATGTATGTTATTAATGTATCTTTATTTTGAAGATGGTAAGACACGTTAGAAGAGTAAAGACAAATAGCGAGATCGAAAAATTCCCTAAACTTCTATTTACATAAATTCACAAAAACTAAACAACACAAAACATCATGAAAAAGCCCACATTAGTAATATGATACTGACAACAATTTGTTGTGTCCTCGTGACTTACATATGTAAACTTTTTAGTAAAAGTGTGTTTGACCTTCAAGTTTCTGCTCGCTTCTTGGTCGCGTAAACGGATGACAATCACTGATTTCTCTTTTATTAGTTGACACTTTTTTACAAAGTACACAACATTTTCTTGTCAGTGTCATTGCGCTCACGTGGGAATTTAAAATTATGTTTTGTATAGCTTAGTTTTTGTGAATTTATGTAAATAGAATTTTAAGGAATTTTTAGGTCTAGCTTTTGTTTTTTTACTTTTCTAACTTGTCTTACTGTATGCAAAATAAAGATTCATAAGTTACATTCATTTGTGCAAAGTTTCATTGAACGGCATTTCGCCATTATTGAGGTTTTGATAATTTTCTTTTTATCGATGAACAAAGTTGGGAGGAGTGTGGCAATCCCTTAAAGCTGTAGTTAAAGTTATTTATAAGATTTGGTGAAATCCCTAAAGTGTGACGCACAGCTTGAATATAGCTTAAATTGAAGGTTATAAAACAGACTGGAAACCAGTCTCAAATCGTAAGCATCTGACTGGCTGAAATGGCGACTATTTCAGCCAATCAAATCAGATGATTGAGATTTGAGACTGGTTTCCATGCTCAGTTTTATAATCTTGGGCAAAGAATGTGGATCCATCTTTGTGAGACAACCCAAATAAATGTTAAAAGATACTTGGATTCAGACAGCCTAAAGTGCTTATAAAACTTCGACCCGACGAGAATGACAACTCTGTGATTCAAACTGAGCAAGTAACAATATGCCGTCGGAGTATTGCTGCAAATTGCCAAGAAATCTTGACGACAACAGGATTGGGGACCAGTCTCGAATCTCAAGCATCTGATTGGCTGAATTGGTGAATCAAATGCTTGTGATTTGAGACTGGTCTCCAGATTTGCTTTGATGATCTTTAGCACAGTACTTAGTTATGTAATAGACATGATGCCATGACAACGGTTTCGATGTCACCAGGCGAATGTTAGGGCATCGATTTTAGTTTTTTAATTTACGTTTCAATTCAATTTTAAGACAAATTAAAGATTTAATTATTTTATAATTTATTGACTATGTTTATTCGCAGAACGAGCGATTTTCAATATCAGACCAAATTTGAAACATTTTAGGGCAATAATCCTGCAAATAACAACGGTATAGTTATGGTTCTTGCGACCTGCACTTCTCATGTTATACAGCTACCCACCATCCAAAGAAGAAGTCAGTAATCCATTGGTTACTGAGATACCCTTCGGACAAAAAAATCGCAATTAAAACAAAAACAACGGGCAATAATTCTGTAATTAGTAAATATCGAGTTGAGGTTCTTGCGATCTGCCTTCTTCTAAATGTCATCTATCAATCAACCAAAATTACAGTCAATATCTCCAATGGTATCTGAGATATGTGCAGTACAATAATTTCAAATTTTAAAAGCAAGAGCCTATGTTTATATAAATTTCAAATGTAGTGTTATGGTTCTTGTGCTGTGCACTTCTCTTCACCGCCAGCTACCCACCACTCAAACATTAAATCTCTTAAGGTTTCCGTGTTATTCTTTGGGAATAATTTCAGAATAAACTAGAGATTTTTCCATAGGTTACAGATGCCCCCAATCTCATTTGTCACTGTAAAAAGCCACTTTTAAACATCAAGGTTTATCGTCCTTTAAAGTTGGAATCACTTCTATTAAAGGATTAAGATTTATTTATACAATCAAAATTTCCGTAGGAGTTAAAAATGTTATTTAAATAAAGGGAGATAATCCAATCATAGTTCATTTACACTTCCGTAATACTACCTGAACACATACATGATTATCAACAAACTTAATAGTTTCATGACTGGCTTATATGGTTTTGGAGTTATGTGCAACACAATATTTATTAGTGATTGTATGGTACTGAGATACACAAGGGGCCATAACTCTGGTTCAGATGGTCATGGTCAGAAACAAAACTCTAGATGCACAACTACACTTTATGGTTAACAAAGCTGTAAAGTATTATAAATGTGGCTCATATACTTGTAGAGTTATGTTTGACACAAGAATATATATGAATCCCTCATATTTGAATGCATAAGGGGCCATTATTCTGGTTTTAGTAAGCATGGCCCAAACAAAAGCCTAGGTGCACAAATACACATGATGGACAACATACATGTAATGTTTCATAATTGTGGCTCTCATACTTTTTCAGTAATTCTCAACGCAATATTACATGGTAAATGTAATATGCAGAAATACATAAGGGGATATTAATACGGCTGTAATGGGCATGGCCAAAACAAAACCCCCGGTGCACAACTACACATAATGGTCAACATACCAGTAAAGTTTCATGATTGTGGCACTCATACTTTTTGAGTAATGCTTGACACAAGATTACATGGTAAATGAATGATTATACCGAAATACATAAGGGGCCATAACTCTAGTTTTAATGGATGCGGAAAGAAACAAAACCTCAGGTTCCCATCTACACATGATGGTCAACATGCGTGTAAAGTTTCATGGCTGTGACTCGTACTAATTGTGTTGTGCATGACACATGATTACATGCTGAATACATTATATTAAAATGCATAAGGGGCCATAACTCTAGTTTCCATGGGAATGGCCAGAAACAAAACCCCAGGTCGAAACTACAAATGATGGTCAACATACATAATGTTCCATGATTGTGGCTCTCATTCTTTTTGAGTTACGCGCGACAAGTTTCGGATGGATGGACAAAGGATAGAAGGACGGAAGGATGCACAGACAAGGGCAAACATATATGACCCCTTTTTCAGAGTAGGGGCATAACAAATGGCAATAATTCTTAAAACACCAATCTAGGGTTATGGTTCCTCTGCTATGCACTTCTCCTGACTGTATCAGCTATTTACCACCCAAAAATGATATCAGTAGTTCTAAAGGTTACAAAAGTTATGCTACAGACAGAATGATGGACACACAATGGACCGACCTGTACTATTACCATATCCCCAGGTGGGAGGTGGTTGGGAAGATAAAAAGACACAACTGAAATTATACTATTTATTTTCAAGAATGTTTTAGAAAAAGTTGTTAGTAATGATATTCTGATTATTATTTATTTTATTTCTCAACAAACATATGTAAGATAACTATAAATAAACAAACAGACAAACAAGAAATTCAACACAATTTGTCAAAGAAGTTATCATGCTTGGCTGTTCAAATAATGGTTGAAGGTTATAAAGCTGAGATTGGAAACCTGTCTCAAATCTCAAGCATCTGATTGGCTGAAATGGCGACCAGTTGGTTTCCATGCTCAGTTTTATAACCATTTGCAAATATCTGGAAACAAATGTTATTTTGAAATAGTTATCTTTAGAAATTATTTTTTAATATTTTAAGATGAGCATTTACTCAATTAGAAATTTAAATGCCAATCAACCAAATAAAATCAGGAATGAATTTTATACTGAAAATTTTCATGATTAGTGAATGAATAACCGACTTGGAAAGTATTACTTAGTTTTTTATCCGACAGATAGAAGAAATCATGTGTCAATTACCCTTTCCTACATGGCCTTTTATGGCTTTAGTGAAAATTGTGGATCCAGATCAGCAGGCACATCCAGGATGTCTGATTAGGACCTTCACCTTTCACTTTTGTTTAGAAATAACCTAATAAATATAAAAGCGAACAGTGAAGATCCTGATCAGATGGCACAGGTGTGCCACCTGATCTGGATCTACACTGTTCACCCATGCCATATAGGCTTATATATGGAAAAACGGTTAAGACAATAATAACATTAATGAATCTTGAAAATTAGAATCATTTCACATTTGTCAAAATATCTTTCGAATACTTCAACAAATGAAATAAGTTAACATATATAATTAATATAAATATTTCAACTTTTAAGAAAAACTGGGAATAATAAGTTCACTGATTTTTGGAGAGAAAGTGATATGATAAGAGCATCTATCACAACTATCGATGTCTAAAAATAGGAAGCCAAAAAAACTATAAATGATTATTAAATTATTAGATAAGAATCATATTAATAAAAATCATTCAAAAAACATAATTAATTTTTTTGGCATTATCACCTGGCTAATAGCATTGAGAAATGGTCTTAAAAAAAGTGTTCAGTTTATGTTATTAGTGTTTTTAATATAACGTGCAGGGTTGAAGATTATAAAAATGACATTGGAGACCAGTCTCCAATCTCAAGCATAAGATTGACTAAAATGGTGACAATCAGATACTTGTGATTTGAAACAGGTCTCCATTCTCACTTATATAATCTTAAGCCCAGTTAGCAAAATACACATGAAAATTCTCCCTGATGTAAAGTTTTACTAAATATGGTGCAAAAACATATTCTCTGTCATTGTATAATGACACATATGTTAACATCAATCACCAAGTCAAAAATAGCCAGGGCTTTTCATTCCTTCTATAGCAGGGGCCGTTAAGGAGCACCTTCCCCACATAAAATTTCTTTGAAATCATGCAATTTTTCCCCAAAAAGTAACTACATCAGGTTTTTTCATTTCCCTTAAAGAAGAAATCATGCTATTTTCCCAAAAATTATAGGGCTTTGGCCCCTTCTGCAGGCAGTGAAAAAAAAGCCCTGAAAGCTATTCTTTTATCAAAAGGTACCGGTTATGGAACCTGTGACACCAGCATGGTATATGATTTGCTTTATAAGTTTGAGCTTGCATCATAGTTATAACTACGCAAAATTTAGCCTTCAACTCTGAAACGAAAAAAAGAGTACCTGTATAACTTAATAAAAGCTAGACAAATGTATAGTGTTTGATTTTTATAATGGTTAACAACTGTACCAAGTTTAAATAGTGTTGTAGGGTGAGTGGTTTAAATAGAAAAGATATAGATTTTGATGGTTTATAAATATTCAAGTTTCAATTTCATACGTATATCATTTCAAAGTTATCGACCAAATAAATAAAAGCCTTAAATGCACAAAGTGAAAAGGGGCATAACTTATAAAATAATATATCTGAGTTATGGGTTTTGGTGGCAACGATGTAGATTACAATGGTAATATATATATTCCAAGTTTGAAGTTGCTATCTCAGTAGTATTTAAGTTATGGACCAAGTGCATAAGCCAACGCCAATGTTGAGAGCAGACTAGCTTCCATATTCTTTAAATAGTTGAGCTAACATTACAATACGTGATTTTTTTCTAAATAAAATGCATTTAAAATCTATTTCTATCATTTAAGGCATAACCATAGTTTACTAGGCCTCTATATTAAGAGATGAGAAAATCATTCAACACCTGAATAATGCATTCTGTATTTTAGCACTAATAGTCTATGTTGTCGGTTAATAAGTAAGTTTTAATGTTTGAGACAATTTCATGTTAGTTATACATCTATAACATGTAGAAATTATAACAAATACAAAAATACCAGACCCAATGGGTTTAGTTAACATGTCACCTAAGCATCAGTTAACTGAAAGACATATGTTATAAATCATATACAACTTACTTGAATTAATTAGTCTACAATTTTAACTAGCACTTATTTTGCATGGAAATTTGTTGGCTATAAAAAAAGCAGTGTCAATACTATTTAACTCTTTCATCTATATGTAATAATGCATTTTTACATATTTGTGACCAGTGTAGATCCAGTTCACTGGTACATCCATGCCATCTGATCAGGATCTACACTGTTTGCATCTTGGTCAGAAATAAGCTTTAAGGCTTATGAATCAAAAGGCAAACAGTGTAGATCTTGATCAGATGGCACAGAATGTGCCACATTTTCTGGATCTACACTGTTTGCCCGCACAATAAATGGAGTAAAGGGTCAAATAACAAGAGGGTTGATGGGACCCTGGGTCGCTCACCTGTCAACAACTGCTCAATGGCTGCAAGAATTGCATGCAAGTTTGGTAAAATCAAGTCAAAAATTAAAAAAAAAAATAAGCTGCCATTGTGGAGAAAATATAACTAGATAACGCTCATTACCAAATATCTAAGCTCTAGGCCTTATGGTTTCACAGAAGAAGATTTTTAAAGATTTACTATATAACACTATACAATAAAACTAGTGTTCCCCGGGGCGGAGCCATTTTTGACCACAGGAGAATAATTTGAACAACTTTTGTAGAGGACCACTACATGATGACACATACCAAAAACCAAGGTTCTAGGCCTTGTGGTTTTAGAGAAGAAGATTTTTTAAGTTTTCCCTATATAAGTCTATGTTAAACAAGTGACCCCTGGGGCTGGGCCATTTTTGACCCCAGGGGGATAGTTTGAACAATTTTGGTAGAGGACCACTAGATGATGCTGTATATCAAATATTAAGGCTCTAGGCCTTGTGGTTTTAAAGAAGATTTTCATGTTTTTCCTATATAACTATTTGTAAACCAAGAGAACCCTAGGGCGTTGTCGATTTTGGCCCAGGGGAACTAATTTGAACAACTTTAGTAGACATCCATTAGACAATGCTACTTACCAAATATCTAAGCTGTACACATTGTGGTTTGTGAGAAGAAGATTTTTAAAGATTTCCTATATAAGTCTATGTAAAATGAAGTGACCCCTGGGGCGGGGCCAATTTTGACCCCAGGGAAATAATTTGAACAATCTTTGTAGAGTTCCACTAGAGCGTGCTAAATGCCAAATATCTAAGCTCTAGGCCTTGTGGTTTCAGACAAGAAGATTTTTAAAGTTTTTCCTTTAGATTGCCATGGCAACCAGAGTTCTGCATGGAATTGATTTCTTTGAACAAATTTGGAAGAGCTTCATGCAAGGAACATCTGTGGCAAGTTTCATCAACTTTGGCCAAGGAGTTTAAGAGGAGATGTCGTTTGAAGTAAAAGTTTACGGACGACGGACGGACAGACGCCAGACAAATTGTGATCACAAAAGCTCATCTTGTCACTATGTGACAGGTGAGCTAAAAAGTGATTGCAAGACTTACAAATACTTGCATTTTAAGTAGACAAAATGCATATTTGAAGTAGACAAATGCATATGAACATAGCTTATGTTAGTCACTGATATTTTCTCACATTTACCGGGGTATTTTGTTTAGAATACATTTTCATTATCTCACAAACTACAATTTCAAACCTAGGTTAAAAAAAATTACAAATTTGTTTTCATAAACTGTATTCTCTGCTAACTTGCCTTACAAATGTATATTAATTGGTTACTTTTGTGTGCCACTGTTAGTGTAGACTGTCATGTAATTAAAACAACTGGCTACACAGTTGCCTTTGTAATTGTAATTGCATGTGAAGCATGTACAGTCAAGTACAGTAAATTATCGTGTAAACAATCACCTTTAATCCACAGTCAATCACATCACTCCACCATTAATCAAGTGTTTTGCATGTATCAGACATGCAATTATTAACCAGGGTAAAATGAATTTGCCTTCACTTAACTATTGCTGATATTTCTCCATGACAACTCATTCTTTGGACTGTAAAACAAACACTGTCACTGCACCATCCGTTATATACCCTTCATGTCACCATTTACGCGACTGGTTTCTTTACCAGTAAAAATACATTTGCAGTCACTGCTCCGTCAATGACAAACCCTGCAGTAGGATTGAGAAATTCCGCAACTTCCGACTTGTACAACTTCTTCCACGAACTGATGCTTGTTTGGAAATGGAATACCTTATTATACACTGTTCTTTTACCAGTGTCAACATGTTTACAACTTAACATGACCTTCGCCCATACTGAACAACGTTTATTCATGCCGGTCTTTCCTTTGCATACCAATGATAACTCTATGAAAGGTGTCTTTTGTTTACCATTTGCGCGTGTTATAATTTCACAATTCACAAAAAATCTTAATCCCCACAAATATAATGCAGTATTCTGTATTAATTCTTGTGTCGGAAGTGTGCGATATGACAACAATAATTCCGATGCTGGTTTTATTGTTATTGTGGCGTCAGCACTAAGGGCTGATCTGAATCCATCAACAGCATGGAATTCTTTCGGACCATCACTCACAATATTTGTTCTAACCATGTCCAGTTCCAAACTCTTGTAACGTTCATAATACGTCTTTATCAATCGTTTCTGTACAGTTTTCCTGTATATTCTTTCATAGTGCTTTCCTACCACACTAGCAGTTACTTTTTTTGGTTCAAATTCACTTAGTTTCTCAATTATTTTGTCCAGGACAGTATCCATTGTGTATTTAGCTGCAAAATCATACCAATCTATTAAATCAGATGGATAAAAGAAATCAGTTTCTTTAATAAACTTCAAAAGCCAATCTTTGCAAAGCATCAGCATCCACTCAACTTTGTATGTATGCGCTAATGGCAATATATGACCAATATTTTCTCGCATTATTTTGGGGGTAGTAGATCTATCAGGTAACAAAAAGTTCAAAAATTCAAAAACTTTGTTTTGTTGAAAATCAGTAATTAATATAGCCATGTATTTGTTGACAATCCATGGGACTTCTTGTTCGAATTTCTTCCTAAACACCGAAGAGTGCATCCCCAAAATTGCTTTGGAAGCGTAAAGCGCTGGCCATCCAAAAGGAATAATTTCAAGGTCAGTCATCCACGTTTCTTCTTTGAAATCCAAAACAACATCGCCAGAGAACTTCCGCCATTTAGAGGATTCCACAATATTATTTTCTTCATCATCGAGGGTTTTTCTTTTCTCCCGCTGCATTTTGTCAGTTGTTTTGTTTTTGTTGTTGTTATTTATTTTACAATAAACCGGTTTACAATCCGCTCAGTTAATCTCCGAAACGGAAAGTAAATACCGAAATGAACGGTAATGGGAGTTACTGCAATAATAACATTTGACTGTTTCACTGCGCATGAAGAAGACGGGGAAAAAGTCTATAATAACATATGACACATTTGACTGTGGCACAGTATCTTCCATTACAAAGTGTTGAAGATTGTATATGGATTTCTGTCCTTCTTATAGATTTTAAAATATAAACACACTCTTTTTGCAAATTCAATTAACTAACGCCACAAATGCACAGATTCTGATCTGGTGGAGTACTATGAGCTGTCATTCCTAACGCTAATAGATAGAAATTATCTGAATTACTGTTTGTAAATTAATCGTAGAGTGACGAGTTGTCGAACGTTTCATAAATTTCTGTGAACAATTGGTCCCGAAGTAATGCTGTATTAAGACATGATGCTATAATTATAATGGTCAGATGCATTTGTGAACAGAATCTGCTCGCAAAATCTACAGACCCGGCGAGACTGTGACCTTATATTGCGGGACTTCAACCCATAGTTTAGCAATAAGACGGGCAATCTTTAATTGAGTTTTAGTTTTCGCAATTGACCAGACGATACTCGGCATTTGAAGAGTTTGTAAATTTGTTTAATGTGTCAGTCAGGATCCGTATTAATTCGGATTTTCCAACAATGATTACTACGGTCGTTAAGTGATTTGTTGACTATTGCTTTCCAAGAGCATTTCGTTGGAAACGATCCATTTGTTAAATATTGGCTAAGGAAGTGGCAATTTAAAGATTGAGTATTGGATAAACAGCCAGATCCACTTGTACTCTTTTTACAATACAGTCAATTCTCCTCCAAAGATCACTCAGGGAAAACCAAAAAATAGTATTTGAAGGAAAGTGGTCTTTCTTTACAAGTTAATTCGTTAGTTGTTGTTGCTGATGTTTTAATAAGTCAGTGGGACAAATAAAATGAGGTCTTTATCCAGTTGTTGTCTCGTTTTACAGGTGGTCTTTTGGAAAGGTTTGACTGTATGCAATAATCTTACATTTTGAAAAACTGAAATAAATCTTTGCAAATTATGCGAGAATACTGAATCCTAAAATTTTCGGAATTATTTAAGACATTATTATTTATATTTTTAAACATTTGCTAGTACTCAAGATATATCACCGATATTTGGTGGTCAGGGAGATCAATTACCTATCATGTGCAACTAGCGCACAAGGTTATAAGACTGAGAATGGAAACCAATCTCAAATCTCAAGCATCTGATAGGCCGAAATAGCGACTGATCAGATTCTTGAGATTTGAGACTGGTCTCCAGTTTCAGTTTTATGATCATTCGCTTTCTTAAAACCTGAGGTTCATTTATCGGGTCCATTTTTATATGTTGTAGGAATTGCACCCTTGCACCATATTGAACCACAGTTATTAATGGTAGTTTCCCATCCGTATACAGGGTGTAACGAGGCGATAAAATGTTTGTACGCGCTTACGGTTGACAAGACACCGTCAGATTCCAAAGAGAAATAAGTTTCATGTGTGTTTGTTGTTTTTATGCCCCCACAAAGTGGGAGGCATATAGAGTTGCATTCGTCCGTACCTCCATCCGTACGTACGTCGCCAAATCTTGTTGCATCAACTCCTCCTAAACTATCATGCGGATTTCTTTCAGACTTGTACTGATGATCAAGCAGGATGTGTAGATGATCGAAAAAAAAGGACTTTTCCTGCGACAATTTTTACCTGAGTTATGGCCCTTTGTTATTACACATGTTGTTGCAGCAATGGGGTATCAGTGTCCGAGGACATTCTAGTTTTTAATCATATTTTGCCTAAAACTAAAGAAAGTTGTAGTTGGCAACAATTATTATTATTACCTGATACCTTATATAAATGAAAATTGGTATTTCTTGCTGTTTTCTGAAATTCTTAAAGCATCCACGTTCGCGAACTGTTGACCGGTCAATAGTTTTGACTGTTTCCCTCGCGTGCTCTCATGTCATAGAGGATTCACTCCTTTGAGCGCCCGGTTTGTTCAGCGAACTGTTGACCGGTCAATAGTTTCGACTATTTCCCTCACGCGCTCTAAAGTCATAGAGGATTCTCCCATTGAATTGATCAGGTAATAAAACAGTTATTTCATATGTGATCTGGGAACAGTCAAGCAGCTGTCCCTCGGTGTCGGGGATAGTGTTTTGAACTGTTGCCCTCGGCTTACGGCCTCGGGCAACAGTTCAAAACGCTATCCGCTCCATCTCGGGCCAGCAGATTAACTGTTCCCAAATCACATACATGAAATAACTGTATATTATTACCTGATACCTTATATAAATGTAATTTGGTATTTCTTACTGTTTTCTGAAATTCTTAAAACGTCCACGTTCGCGATTTGTTGACCGGACAATAGTTTCGACTGTTTCCCTCGCGTGCTCTGACGTCATAGAGGATTCTCCACTTTGAGCGAGCGGTTTGTTGAGCGAACTGTTGACCGGTCAATAGTTTTGACTGTTTCCCTCGCGCGCTCTAAAGTCAAAGAGGATTCCCCCTTTGAATTGATCAGGTAATAAAACAGTTATTTCATATGTGATCTGGGAACAGTCAAACAGTTGTCCCTCGTTGCCGAGGATAGCGTTTTGAACTGTTGCCTACGGCCTCGGGCAACAGTTTAAAATGCTATCCCCTCCACCTCGGGCCAACAGATTAACTGTTCCCAAATCACATATAAAATAACTGTATACTGTTGCTGTATTTCTCAGTTGTGCTTTTAGTTGAAAAGCCAATGACCTAGTAAGAACAGCTAAAGCCTTTGGATTCGTGTAAGATACCCTGTTAGCAAACTCTATAATAAAATACTTGAATAACTGCTATTATATTGCTGAAAAAGGCGTTGGCTGCTCGTGAAATATATATTTTTCTATCAAAGCTATGTTAAATTATGCTATTAGAAATTCATCCGCTGTATGACTAGCAGCAAACTAAATGTATGACTAGCTATGAATTTTTTGGTAAGATATTTATTTGCCTAGCTGCTTGTTTTTATTTTGTTACATAACAATAATACATATTGGAAAGCACTGGCTCAGTCAAATTTGGCTTAAAAATCTGGTTTCATGCAATCCATAAATTACCTTGTCATTATGACTGGGAGAAAGTAAAAAATAACATATTTGGTGAATCGAATACTGTTCATCTGCTTATAAAACAACTGAGCCTTGTCTTAGAATTATGGGTTATGGCTATATTCAACTCAAGCCAAATCCGTATTATCATCAAAGGATTAAATAAGGAATTTCGCCATTCTTGCGTGCAAACCTCAATTTGATAATAACGCAATAACTTGGTTTCTGTTAAAATGTTTGTTCCTTGCTTTAAAGGATTTTTTTCGCCAATCACTGAGATTCCTCACGTTTATGTTTCACTTTTATTTTTATCCTTCATATACGATTGTGCAAATTCTTGAAATAAGAAGTGTTTGCACACAAATCGATTTTACTGAGTGTGCAAATTCTTGAAATAAGAAGTGTTTGCACACAAATCGATTTTACTGAGTGTAGCCTTATTGCCGGGAGTCCAAACTTCCAAATTATCCACTATAGTATTAAACTACAGTCACAGGAAGGTTGTCTATATCAAGGTTAACAATGTCTTAGAATTTAGTTCAATAAACTTTACTAGAACAATAGCAAAACATGTTTCTCCCAGTGACTACAAAAGCAAAATTTGACATTTATGTTTTCATTGTTTATAACTATTGTTCTAGTAAAGTTTATCGAACTAAATTCTAAGACATTGTTAACCTTGATATAGACAACCTCCCTGTGACTGTAGTTTAATACTATGGTGGATAATTTGGAAGTTTGGACTCCCGGCAATAAGGCTACACTCAGTGAGAGAAATTGTTTCATATTTATAATTTTTTATAATTCCTGATTGACCTGTAACATTCATATGCCCTATAATTGTTATTTGCAGTAATAAGAAGATTTATAATTATTAAATAACATGAATTTTATGAAATAGGTCACCACACTCCCCCCAACTTTAACAGAATATTGTGACAAATGATACCACCTTAATCGACTTATTATCACCGTATGAAATTGTTGCAACAGATTCAACATTTTTTGAAAGACATTTTCAATAAATTTATGAGTTGTCATGACTCGGTCGCTTAATCTCTAGGTCATACTAAGAAGGCAGGGAGGATTCGTCAACAGATATAACAAGTAAAATAAAATAACTAAAATGTGTCTGCTTCGCCTCTCTATATTTCTTTCTTTCTTATATACATGTACACTAGTCAAAAGTTCTAAGTGCACACTTGATAAATGTTGATTTTTCAAATTATTTTATTCAATCTTTCAAAATAGTTTAAATTACAATGAATAAGAATCAATATTCTGTTAAAGCACACCAAAAATTTATGTCTGTTTAACCAGATTAAAAAATAATAACATTTTAGATCACTAATACTCAGAAAGCAATTCTCAAGTTAATTATCACTGCATCGGCCATCATTTTTGATCGTTTTCTCATCTCCGTATAATTTAAATTTCATGCAGATTTAAAGGAAATACTGTAGTTTGCCATTCCATTGCACTAAAATAGCTTCCTGTAGCTTTGTAATGGTCTGCTGGGCACCATGAGCCAACGCACTCTTCTCTATTTTATCCATAACGTTTTTACAGGATTTCAAGGAGGAAATTCCATGTTTTTAAACAATGTTTTGTGCCAAAAGTTTTTAAATTGTCTAGCAGTTTGGGATGATGCAATTCTCTATGATATATGTGTAACAGCCTTTCCAAATGAAAAAATGTATTCATTTTGATAAAATTGACCAGTTTTCGGACACGCTTTTTGACCAAATGAACGTCATTTTCGAATCATTCGATTTTAAAGTTTATTGAATTTCTATAAATTTTAGTTTTAAATTTTTATTTATTGGAACTTTATCCAACAAATGCTACACTAATATTTTCGAGTTTACGTTGTTTTACATAAATATTGAATGACGTAATTGAGTAGCGTCAGCGTTCTACGAAAGCAACGTTATCAATCTAGAAAATAATATCGTTTGATTTTCTTCTAAAATTAATTAAATATGCAAAAATATGGTATTTCTTTTGCATTTACAAAAACCGTCAAATTTCTTTAGAACAAATTTGAATTTGTGCCAGTGAAAAGAATTTTGACGGCAATGTCGTTGTCTGCTGACGTCAACCGTTCCATGGTTACAATTTGTTGTGTGTTTTTCGTGTTTGTCTGGAGTCGGTGAACATGTGAAAAACAAAAACGATTGTAAAAAATTTTTTTTATTGCCGCACGAGGATTACGCATAAATAGCGTATGCCGACGTCACACCGTTCAACCCGATAAGATGAATGCCGTGGGTAAGACGACGGCAGTTGCTTGTGTACATGAACGTTTTTCGGCGAAACTGAGTATTGGCCTGATTTTTACATTTTCCGGCTATATCTTAGCAGACAAAAATATACATATTGATTCCCTGTTTGTTAAGGACTCTACTGACGAAATCTTGACGCACACATGATATTATTTACAGAGAAATTGCAGAAAAAGTGTGCAATTTTTTGACAAAATATGTCATTTGACGAATCGGTCGCAAATATCCTTTTTAATTACCAAATCTGAAATATTTGAAATAATTACCATGATAAAGTTAAATTATTTCCCTGTAATTATTTGAAACCACAGCTTCCAATTCGCTTTCTCTAGAAAGATATTTACTTTTAAACTTGGTACGTCGTAGTGATTTTGGTAATGACAACGGCCGTTAACACTTCAAATATTGGTACAGTTGAATGCAGTTTCGTCAGTGGATTGGATAACGTTAACGGCCGTCAAGTGAACTTATTTTCAACGTCGCTGTTGTCTGCTTTATGCATAAAGTGTATCAGACTCTAGTGTTAACAAATCTAGGCTACTCCTTGTTGTGTATAAATCAAGATAATTATTGAAAAGTATGTTTACCTAAAGAAAAACATTTATAACAAAACACCTGATTTCCAGGTTGAATAATATTACCTAACGTTTTGTTGTTGATGCAATTTTAGAATTGTAATAATTTTAAGTATTCAATTATTTCGTACACTTGTCAAAAGAGAAGTACAAGCGTCTGTACTCATTCAAATGAAAACAATATAATATTTTATCTAACTTTGTACAAATTCTTATATTATTTACTATATATACTTTACGAACTTGAAATTTAATGCACTTGCACAGCCGCCTGCAGACGAGAAAAAATGTTGCACCGCATATTATTTCAGCTCGAACTTTATCTGGGGACGAACCATACCGAGTACGTAATATTATAGTTTTAACATTCGGAAATAAATGTTATTATTCTTTATTTTCATTTGGTAGCCATTACTCTTTAAGAATATTCGAAGCGCAGGCGGTCTTGATTTACTTCTGATTAATACATAAAATTATATAGACAACGAAAGTAAGTAAAATTCAACTCAGAATGAAGTATTTGAAGTTCTTTTGCTTCATATTTGTAACAGACGAAAAACAACTATTTTATGCGACTAAGTTTTGCCGTCGGAACGTTCCAAGGCGGTAACCCCTCGGGTTCTCACTTTCGTTAATTGTTTGTGGCGTCTATATTGAAATTGATTATTGTAATACCATGTTCTCTTTTCGTCTCTGCTGTTTGGCTGTATGGGGAAGCTGTGTCTGCTGGATGTGGCCATCCCTGATATGCATATTTCACTGTTTTATATATCATTGTCGTCACCTTTGCTTCGCTGACAATACGGCTAAGACGTCATGGTCATATCTCTAGAATATAGTTTAAATACAAGGAATCGTAATCTCTGTCAGATCAAACTCAATTTGTAAAACAGTATTTTAAAAACTTTCATAAATATGTCATTTTCAACAGCTGTTTAAGGAAAAAATATACAACAAAATTGGCAGTGTGCGCGTTAAAAAAAACATCGGTCAAATCCGTGACGATGCAATTAAAACATTTAATTATGTTCTCGGGTCCAGTGTTAATCATTGTAAATACAAAGCTAATTTTCGCTTGACGGCCGTTTACGTTATCCAATCCACTGACGAAACTGCATTCAACTGTACCAATATTTTAGTGTTAACGGCCGTTGTCGTTACCAAAATCTCCACGACGTACCAAGTTTAAAAGTAAATATCTTTCTAGAGAAAGCGAATTGGAAGCTGTGGTTTCAAATAATTACAGGGAAATAATTGAACTTTATCATGGTATATTTCAAATATTTCAGATTTGGTAATGAAAAAGAATATTTGCGACCGATTCGTCAAATGACATATTTTGTCAAAAAATTGCACACTTTTTCTGAAATTTCTTTGTAAATAATATCCTGTGTGCGTCAAGATTTCGTCAGTAGAGTCCTTAACAAACAGGGAATCAATATGTATATTTTTGTCTGCTTAGATATTGCCGGAAAATGTAAAAATCAGGCCAATACTCAGTTTCGCCGAAAAACGTTCATGTACACAAGCAACTGCCGTCGTCTTACCCACGGCATTCATCTTATCGGGTTGAACGGTGTGGACGTGGATGACGTAATACGTAAACCATGTGCACGGTTTTCAAAAAAATATTATTGTTTGATCATAATTAACATTGTGTCAAACTTTCATTCAATAAGAATAAGCTTACTTTGAGATATTCAACATTGAAAAGTGTGCACTTAGAACTTTTGACCAGTGTATATATAAATCTTTTCTATCAACGCCGTTTATCTCTTTTAAAGATATTTCTTGTTTGTTCTAACTTTAATTCCAAATGTTATTGCTTACATCATTACGTGCTTATTTTTCAAATGTGTTTAGAAATATTCCCTAAACTTAACATTTTCAATTTTCCGATTTCATTTTACGATATAAATTTTGGATAAAAATTACATTTTAACTTCTTAATTGTAAATAGAAAGCATTTAACCTTTACAAATAATTAAGTAACATTTACTTAAGTTATCTTAATACGTGGTTTTTGTTTTAGATAGGCTTGTATATAGATGAGACTTTTTAATGACGATTTTAATTTCTTTATGCATTTTCTTATGATTTACATTTTTTGTGACTCAATGCAGACCTTTATAGATAGATTTAATGTATAGATCTTTGCTCAATGTGACATATTGTTAATACACGAAATGTCACATTTCTTACCTGTTGATTTACCTGGGGTTCATTGTAATTTGTTACAATTATCACCTTTTTAGACTTTCATCAGGGTTTATTATATCAATCGGATTTTATTTTACAACTATATCGAAAAGACATATACTTATTTCTAAATGCCATGAATAATTAAGTACGTATTTGTTTCCGCCTATGAAAGTTGTAAAATATTGACGGATTCTCCAAAATTGTGTGCTTCCACTTAATTCAAAGTAATATCACACAATTTCAAAACAATTCATCAACTTCTACAAATTAAACTAGTAAGGCTCTATATTGTTTTCTGTACTTGACTGCCGAATTAAACAATCTTCCGTCAACGATCGTAAAATATCGGGAATGTTCGCAAATTTACGGAGACTTAAATTTTCACATACAATATTCGATAGTCGTGTTAGAAAAAGCTAAAAAGGACCGAAATGTTTTAAATTTAATTTAATAAAAATTAGTTTAAACAATAGCTTAATATTTTTTGCAAAATACGTAACCTGGGTTTTTTAAAACTTATAATTTGGATAAAAGATATTAACAATAGAATACGTAAGGATAAGCGAAAAAATCAAACTTTCTCTACAGTTTCTATGTAAATAAAAGGGAAAAAAGGGTCGCTATATTCAAAGTCAAAAAGGACCAAATTATCGTTAAGATAAATTAAAATAAAAATAACCATCTTAATCGGCAGAAATTTATCTTTAATATGTACTATGGGTTTTTTTCGACTGTTTAAGAAATAAAAATGTAGTAAAGAAAAAACTGAATTGTTCCTTCATAATCTATTGAGAAATTCGTAATCGATTTTTGCTAACCGATGATGAGCAAAGTTGGATATGGGCGGCCAGGCGAGCGGGCGTCCAACCTCTGTAGTTGCTTGAGCGATTTCGCTGGTTATCGAATATGGCCGAGATACTATGAACACAAACATTTTTCTTAAGTTTCATGAAGATCGGTCAACAACTGTTTAAGTTATTGAGCGGACATCGCTGTGGACTCCGCCCTGAGGTTGGACGCCCGCTCGCCTGGCCGCCATGGATGTTCCCATAATACGACCTATTTTCGACGGGCGTATAAAAAGTGATTTTAAAGAAAATTGTTCAGATAATATAATGTAAGGCTATACAACCAAATGATCATTTTATAGAAAAGGTTCAATGAAACGAACTACTAGGGAGAAATATGAATGAACGGACGGAGGGACGTCCAGGTGGATAAAAGGACGAATGAACGGAGAGAGGGTGGAAGGGATGAGAGAAAGAACCGACTGACGGACGGTCGGTTGATGGAAATCGAACGATGAACGAACGGACGAACGAATGAACCGGCGAATAAACCAATAAATGGGCACGTGGAGTTCTGTGCTAAAACTGCAATATAGAATGTACATAGGCTGTACATATGAAATAAGTGTTTTAACCTTGTTAAAGTTTTGTAACGCTTTATTATTGTTAAACATATCTATTAGCATTTTCATAAACATTTAGCAATGTATGCATTAACCTTACATAAAAAGGATACTAACACAGTTGCGATAAAACTTAAGGTTTCTCGTTGAACTTCGAAGTCCCCTGCTCATGTAACGTTAATTTACATTCTAATAAGGAGAATGCAGTGACAAAAGTCGAAATTGTCCATAATACAGTGAGTAAACAGGTGCCTAAGTAGTCATTATCATTGAGCCTACCTGTGCGCAATGCAGAGAGTCAGCCTGTGCATCAAAAACTGGTGAGCAGAGAGACCGCCGGTGCCCAAATTAAACCGAAAGTAAAGGGTTTTGGATAAATCTATTAATATTTCTACCTATTTGTAAGTATTTTTGGAAGAATATTGAAGAAATGAATATAATATATCGCTTGATACGTTAGATATCAAAGCAAACACTCGTTATAGACTGCGGAAAAGCTGGATCTGTGCTCTACGTCTATGTATCGTCAACTAGTTTCATCGAGATTTCGGCCACAATCGCCGATATTTAAAAAGTAAACACTACAATGCATAGTTTAGACATTCTAATGTTCCGTGCACAACTTACTTTTTCATCTGGAATCTTCGACATATGCTCTCCATCCATTGTTATTAGCAAAGCCGTTGCCGAAGCAAATAAACAGCCGATATAGCGAATTTCGCAAAGAAACAGCCGATATGGATAGGCACCGTGTAATCCATTGGTTACTGAGATACCCTACGGACAAAAAAAATCGCAAAATAATAACGCTTAACGGGCGTTGAATACAACGGCGATACATTGTTGAATTCATCCGTTTTCTTTTCCAATTTAGGGAGATCAAGTTAAAAAAAAATATTTTTTTTTTAAGTAAACGCATTTTGTCAGAAAAACACGAGACGCTTATATATGTGTCTGTGGCAAATAGACAGTAACCTGCAATCCACATTGTCTTTGTTTATATATTAGACTTCCTGATTCAAAATTGCAACCACGTCTTTGATTGTTTTACGCTTTTCACAGTCAAATCTTGCCGACCGGACTTTTTAAAGCCTGCAATATCCGGAAATTCGTAAAACTTGAATTTATTGTGCCTCATCACAATTATTATTATAATTTATCATAAGCTTTAAGGCGACACCGTGATCATGTCCGTCCATTCTGTTAGCAATGACACAGTTAAATGCCCCCTCACTTGTGGGTTTAGGATAAAACCAATATCTTCCGCACCTAACGTGGCACACGACGCATGCGCACAACAATGTGAAAGACCTCTATTAGAGTTCTTTCACATTGTTACCTCCCCTTAGCGCTCTCTAAAATTGAAGAGCATATTTAGTCGATAAATGCACGCGAGGGGGCATCGTTTACTATTGTTAATATGACTAAGTGATTATAAAATTAAGAACATGTTGATTAATCATTTCAAATTTATAAATAAGTGAGTTCAGTCAAACAACAAAGAATAAAAAACCGTTATGATCACTTACAAGCACATCAAGAAAGTTTATGCGCATTTTAAACATTGTTTATCGCGGTATTTTCAGGACGCGAGTATCCGACGGATTTGTGTGGGTTTTTATGAAAATACACACGTGAATTGTGTTTACTAAAAATAAATCTGTATAATTGACAATTCAGACGAACATTATCGAACATTGTTACGGCATTTTTTGTAACGCTATAATTTATAGTGGAATGAGACATAAAATTTTATATTCTTATGTAGCTCGTCGGCGACTAGGTTGATATGTGTTTTGCGTGTTTTGCTTTTGAGAAAAAATATTACGTATTTACATAATAGGATGATTCCAGCTACAACCCGAGAAATCGTTAAATTGATTGAACAAAACGAATATTGCCGGACGGCAGGCCCACCAAAACTATTCAAAAAAATCCAGAGAGTTTTTGGGTTTTTTTTAATAAAAACTATTTTGATATTGAAGTTGGTAATTGTTGTCGCTGAAGGTTTTGAAATATAATATTTTCATTTCTGTTTAAAATCAAAATGACCATGGACCAAAACAAATGAACGGAACTGCGATATTCAGGTCCGAGTTTAGTTATGATGACACTTAGCTGTTGTGTACATGTGTGCCCGAGGCATCGTGTCACTATCACGTAATCTCTCAATAAACAGGAAATTTTGGAGCCGTGACCAAGACCAAGTTTCTTAAAATTAATTAATATAATTGTAAAACCCATTCTAAATTCAGTTAAATTTATGTTTCATTAATTATCCTTTTCAATATTTTTAAATCCTGAGATTTTGCCTGAAAATCATTAGATCCGGAGAAGAACCTTACGGTTCGGAGATTTCAGATAAAATCCTGAGATTTTGGAGGTCTGCGGACATTTTATCTTCTTTCTACATCATTCCCGTAACACGTAGATATTCATAAAATGCGACTTAAACTAATGTCTATTGACTATGGCTGACGATTTTACAAAAAATGATGTTTATAATAACATGAATAAGACGTAAACTACTACATGATCTGCCATTTCAACGCTACAAATTATAGTTATAGAAATATGGGACTGAACTCGTGAAAATTTTTTAGGTATTTCAATTTGATGATTTGAGATAATTAATTTTAAGTCTCCTCAAATGTCAGATATCAAACAAGTTTTCACACCTCAATATGTCACCATCGTTTTCTGGGCAGAATGGGAATGGGAATATTGTGTCAGATATATAGGGGCAATTAACAGTAACACGGTCGTGTTCAAAGTATGATTTCTAGTTATTAAACATAAAAAGAATTTTAATCCAGGACTGATAAAAGAAATATACGAATGATTACAATAAATTTTAGTTTTAAACATATGTTGGAAGGAAGTAAAATAGTAAACAAAATAATAACGCTTAACGGGCGTTGAATACAACGGCGATACATTGTTGAATTCATCCGTTTTCTTTTCCAATTTAGGGAGATCAAGTTACATAAAATATATTTTTTTAAGTAAACGCATTTTGTCAGAAAAACACGAGACGCTTATATATGTGTCTGTGGCAAATAGACAGTAACATGCAATCCACATTGTTTTTGTTTTTATATAAGACTTCCTGATTCAAAATTGCAACCACGTCTTTGATTGTTTTACGCTTTTCACAGTCAAATCTTGCCGACCAGACTTTTTAAAGCCTGCAATATTCGGAAATTCGTAAAACTTGAATTTATTGTGCCTCATCACAATTATTATTATAATTTATCATAAGCTTTAAGGCGACACCGTGATCATGTCCGTCCATTCTGTTAGCAATGACACAGTTAAATGCCCCCTCACTTGTCGGTTTAGGATAAAACCAATATTTTCCGCACCTAACGTGGCGTACGACGCATGCGCACAACAATGTGAAAGACCTCTATTAGAGTTCTTTCACATTGTTACCTCCCCTTAGCGCTCTCTAAAATTGAAGAGCATATTTAGTCGATAAATGCACGCGAGGGGGCATCGTTTACTATTGTTAATATGACTAAGTGATTATAAAATTAAGAACATGTTGATTAATCATTTCAAATTTATAAATAAGTGAGTTCAGTCAAACAACAAAGAATAAAAAACCGTTATGATCACTTACAAGCACATCAAGAAAGTTTATGCGCATTTTAAACATTGTTTATCGCGGTATTTTCAGGACGCGAGTATCCGACGGATTTGTGTGGGTTTTTATGAAAATACACACGTGAATTGTGTTTACTAAAAATAAATCTGTATAATTGACAATTCAGACGAACATTATCGAACATTGTACGGCATTTTTTGTAACGCTATAATTTATAGTGGAATGAGACATAAAATTTTATATTCTTATGTAGCTCGTCGGCGACTAGGTTGATATGTGTTTTGCGTGTTTTGCTTTTGAGAAAAAAATTACGTATTTACATAATAGGATGATTCCAGCTACAACCCGAGAAATCGTTAAATTGATTGAACAAAACGAATATTGCCGGACGGCAGGCCCACCAAAACTATTCAAAAAAAATCCAGAGAGTTTTTTGTTTTTGTTTTTTTTAATAAAAACTATTTTGATATTGAAGTTGGTAATTGTTGTCGCTGAAGGTTTTGAAATATAATATTTTCATTTCTGTTTAAAATCAAAATGACCATGGACCAAAACAAATGAACGGAACTGCGATATTCAGGTCCGAGTTTAGTTTTATGACACTTAGCTGTTGTGTACATGTGTGCCCGAGGCATCGTGTCACTATCACGTAATCTCTCAATAACAGGAAATTTTGGAGCCGTGACCAAGACCAAGTTTCTTAAAATTAATTAATATAATTGTAAAACCCATTCTAAATTCAGTTAAATTTATGTTTCATTAATTATCCTTTTCAATATTTTTAAATCCTGAGATTTTGCCTGAAAATCATTAGATCCGGAGAAGAACCTTACGGTTCGGAGATTTCAGATAAAATCCTGAGATTTTGGAGGTCTGCGGACATTTTATCTTCTTTCTACATCATTCCCGTAACACGTAGATATTCATAAAATGCGACTTAAACTAATGTCTATTGACTATGGCTGACGATTTTACAAAAAATGATGTTTATAATAACATGAATAAGACGTAAACTACTACATGATCTGCCATTTCAACGCTACAAATTATAGTTATAGAAATATGGGACTGAACTCGTGAAAATTTTTAGGTATTTCAATTTGATGATTTGAGATAATTAATTTTAAGTCTCCTCAAATGTCAGATATCAAACAAGTTTTCACACCTCAATATGTCACCATCGTTTTCTGGGCAGAATGGGAATGGGAATATTGTGTCAGATATATAGGGGCAATTAACAGTAACACGGTCGTGTTCAAAGTATGATTTCTAGTTATTAAACATAAAAAGAATTTTAATCCAGGACTGATAAAAGAAATATACGAATGATTACAATAAATTTTAGTTTTAAACATATGTTGGAAGGAAGTAAAATAGTAAACAAAATAATAACGCTTAACGGGCGTTGAATACAACGGCGATACATTGTTGAATTCATCCGTTTTCTTTTCCAATTTAGGGAGATCAAGTTACATAAAATATATTTTTTTAAGTAAACGCATTTTGTCAGAAAAACACGAGACGCTTATATATGTGTCTGTGGCAAATAGACAGTAACATGCAATCCACATTGTTTTTGTTTTTATATAAGACTTCCTGATTCAAAATTCCATCACGTCTTTGATTGTTTTACGCTTTTCACAGTCAAATCTTGCCGACCAGACTTTTTAAAGCCTGCAATATTCGGAAATTCGTAAAACTTGAATTTATTGTGCCTCATCACAATTATTATTATAATTTATCATAAGCTTTAAGGCGACACCGTGATCATGTCCGTCCATTCTGTTAGCAATGACACAGTTAAATGCCCCCTCACTTGTCGGTTTAGGATAAAACCAATATTTTCCGCACCTAACGTGGCGTACGACGCATGCGCACAACAATGTGAAAGACCTCTATTTAAGTTTTTCTAAGACTCCTATTTCAATATTATCAAACAATGTGTTAAGAATAAATAATGCTTTTAGTGCTTGCTTAGATAATGCATTTTGTGTTTGGTAAAAAGTTTCCATTAGAAGACAGCGTAACGCCTAGATAAGTGAACGTTTTAACAACTTTTAATAACTGGTTATCATAATATAGTGCTACATCTTCTATATTATTTCCTTTCTTAAAGACCATGACAACTGTTTTCTCAGTATTCACTGAAACACCCCAAAAATGACAATAGTTATACAATCTGTCTAACAAAGTTTGTTCTTTCGAATAAGAAAAAAGAACAGTATCGTCTGCAAAAAGTAATAAATAAATTTGAATTTCGTTAAGAGTGAAAGCCGAGACCTCTGGGCTTTGTAAACATTCATACATATCATTAACGAATAAAATAAAAAGCAAAGGCGAGAGTTGCTCCCCTTGTTTTACCCCCATATATGTTTCAAAATTTTCAGTTAAAGCGCCATTTACCTTAACACAACATTTAACATTTACGTACAAACTTTTTAACATTCTGACCATTTTGGTTGATACCCCAATTTGTATTAATTTAAACCAAATTCCATTACGATAAAGCATATCAAAACATTTACGAAAATCAACAAATGCCGCATATACTTTTTTCTTTTCGGTATTAATTATTTTATCAATGATAGAAGTCAAAACAAATATACAATCAACTGTTCCTTTGTCTTTTCTAAAACCGTATTGATAATCATTAATTAGGTTATTGCTCTCAGCCCATTTACGCAATCGAATATCTAGTAAAATTTAAAACAGTTTGGAAAACACGCTAGTAAGAGTAATCTCACGACAATTATTGATATCATCAGCATTACCTTTCTTAGGAACCGGAACAATAACACCGTAGCACCAGCAAGATGGATAAACACCTCTCGAGTAAATATGATTATTACTAAACAATTTAATAAATACTGGTATTAACAAGTCTTTACAATCTATAAATATATCTGGAACTAACTTATCACTACCAGCACTTTTCCCGCGTTTTAACGTAGAAAACGCTTTATCAACTTCTTCATATGAAAAATCGCGATCCAGTTCATCAATATTGATAAAAGTATTTGTTCCATTATTTAACTGTTCTTCTATATAATTATTTTCAAAAATTTCATCATTGGAAAAAAGATGTTTAAAGTATTCGTAGAATTCGTCTTTTGAGAATTTGCTTTTCATATTTTTATTTTTGTTTCTTATTTTCCTTATTTCTTTCCAAAATTTCTGAGGATCGTTTGTAGCGAACTTATGAAGATTATTTCGTTGACTATTTGAAAATTTAGCTCGCGCGTTTCGCTTAGTCATTTTAAAGATTCGTTTACTATTTCGTAGAGCGTTTGCGTTTTCATTCGTCGGTGATTGTCTATATTGTTTGTTTAATTTTTTTAAATTTCGTCTTGCGTTTTCACAGTTTTGGTCATACCAATGGCTTTTATATTTACGCTTATTGGCATTATTAACGGGTTTATATACCTTTTCTGATCCAAATATTTTAAAGGCTTCGCTATACAATATATCCGATATTTTATTAACGCCTTCATCAACTGATATATTATTATCAATTATCGACCGCACTACTTCATCCATATTAGGAATTTGTTGAGATACATTGTATTTTAATAAATCTACATTTTCATCATTCCAAACCAGTTTTTTTGTTACCTGCTGATCATTATTTTTAATATTAATGAAATAATTTAGTTTCAAATCCAACTCAATCGGCCTATGAGGCGAAAACGTAAATAAATCATGTACATAAAAATAATCAATAATGGGGAACAAATCTTGCGACAAAATAACATAGTCAATTAAGCTATTACCGTTATTTGATATATATGTAAAATTTCCGACTTCATCCGATTTACATCGCCAATTTACGATCTTTAGATCGTTACTCAACAAAATATTAATAAGTTTCATACCTGAAGAATTTGTGATTGTATCCATAGATTTACGCACAGGTAAAATATTAATGTTGTTTTCATTGTCATCCTGTTCAATCACGTGAATGAAGCGATCAAAGATCGTAGATGGCTCGAGAATATCGGACCTATTACCACAACGGGCATTCAGGTCACCAATCACGGCCACTTTACCGTTGTTTGAATATTTACGAATATTGTATTCAAATAACTCAAAATAGTCGGTGTCGACTAAGTTAAAATATACCGAATTACTAGGTGGTATATACAAAAACATACGTATATATCGTCTTCTAAATCAAAAAAAGATTTACATAATTTAACCCAAATTATGCCTTTTGAGTTTTTCTCAACAATTTTTAAACCATTTTTAATGTGATTTTTGAAGAAAAGACATATTCCTCCATGACCTCTCTTCACACCAGGTCTTAGAGATTCATCCCTCGGCAACGATATACACTCGTAGCCGTTTAATTCATAATTGTTAATGCGCTTTTGCCAAGTTTCACAACAAAAGAGTATAATCAAAATTGGTTACAAAATTCAAGAAATCATCATCAATCAAGCACTTGTCAAGTCCTTCAACGTTCCATGATAAAATTTTTAGGTCACACTTTTCTGATCGACCCTATTTATCACTTCATCCGAATGTTGGGGCTGGTTCAGGCACGTATTCAACGTCATTTATAAAGAGCTTGTCTCTAATAAGGTTTGCCCTTTTCCCTTTCCTGCGTGCTTCCTGCAATGCTGGGATCAGCTCCTTTCTGCGTTGCTGAACCTCCTGAGGGTACTGATCAGCGACGTTGTAGGGGGTGGGGCGTAGATTCACACCTTTTAGATACTCTTTTATTAAGGGTTTAGAGTTTATACTAGTTTTATTGACATATTTGTTTCTACAAGTTCTGAGAATGAACGTTAACGCATATGTTATGAAGATACTTGGTTGGAAATATGGCCACCATATGACACTCAGTGAAATATATATACAAAACACTTTTTCCATATTTTATAATTAGCTTATTTGTTCGTGTATCCTTTCGGGGATCCAGTGTTTCTGAAAGATTTTTGTTGATGTTTTATTTATTTTCTCAACCATATAGTTAAATCTACCCGAACGTTTTCGTCAACATTGACGCTCTTGTATGAAATCTCAACCCGCTCAACCCGCTCTTGTATAAAATATTACATGTATTTGGAACGAAAGGCACAACTTTGAAACATTAGTTCGGGCTAATAAAATTTTGATTTACTAAAATAAATTTGTTCCCCGCGAATATAAGCGAAAGTAGGATTTCCGAAACGTCACAGAAATCGAGATCGCGCATGAAGTGGTCTCTTCGTCGGTTCTAAATATTTGACGTCATGACGTCACGTCGCAAACAAGCGGTTTTGGCGCCATTTCTTGCAACTTTTCTGTCATATTCAAGCAAATTTTGCACTAAATGCATAAAATAAAAAGAAAATATGTTTTTACCAGTGAAAGATAGAGATATATTTCACTCGTGAACTCCGGAATTACGTATTTTCACTCGTGGCTTCGCCACTCGTGAAAATACGACTTCCGGAGCTCACTCGGTGAAATATATTTCTATCTTTCACTGGTAAAAACAAATATCCTCTATATATTTGAGTCTGTATGGACAAATATGATTTTTCAACAGTATAATATTCTTACTGAAGTTTAGGGCTGGGGCTTTAACTTTTACAAATAATAAAGTAACATTTATTTAAGTTATCTTAATATGTATATGTGTTTTTTGTTTGTTTTAGATAGGCTTGTATATAGATGAGACTTTATAATGACGATTTTAATTTCATTATGCATTTTCTTATGATTGACAATTTTTGTGACTCAGTGTGACATATTGTTAATACACAAAATGTCACATATTTCTTACCTGTTGATTTACCTGGGGTTCATTGTAATTTGTTACAATTATCACCTTTCATTACATTAATCGGATTTTAATTCACAACTATATCGAAAAGACATATACTTATTTCTAAATGCCACAAATAATTTAGTACGTATTTGTTTCCGCCTATGAAATTTGTAAAATATTAACGGATTCGCCAAAATTTAGTGTTTCTACTTAATTCAAAGTAATATCACAAAATTTCAAAACTATACTCCAACTTCTACAAATTAAACTGGTAAGGCTCTATATTGTTTTCTGCACTTTACTGCCGAATTAAACAATCTTCCGTCAATGATCGTAAAATATCGGGAATGTTCGCAAATTTACAGAGACTTAAATTTTCACTTAAAATATTCGATAGTCGTGTTAGAAAAAGATAAAAAGGACCAAAATGTTATAAATTTATTTTTAAAATTAATAAAAAATAAGCTTAAACAATAGTTAAATATTTTTTTTGCAAATTTTTATAAAACTTATAATTTGGATAAAAGATATTAACAATAGAATATGTAAAAATAAGCGAAAAAAAACAACTTTCTCAACAGTTTCTATGTAAGTAATAGGGAAAATAGGGTGGCTGTATTCAAAGTCAAAAAGGACCAAAATATCGTTAAGATAAATTAAAATTAAAATAACCATCTTAATCGGCAGAAATTTAACTTTACTTTGTACTATGGGTTTTTTTTTCAACTGTTTAAGAAATAAAACTGTAGTAAAGAAAAAACTGAATTGTTCCTTCATAATCTATTGAGAAATTCGTTATCGATTTTTGCTAAACGGTTGATGCTCAAAGTTGGATATGTCACATTTCCACCGCATTTACAATAGCAACAAAACTGAAGTGTCCAGGTCTGTTAAGTTCACATTCATAGTATACGAGTTCCAATGCAAATGTGTAAGTGCTTGAGTTGACCTCAAAGCTGAGAAAGTTATCTTGGAATTAACCTGTGATTGTGAGCAAGTATTTAAGTTGACAGTGCAGTTTCTAGCGTGTGCACATACTAAACGATCTTAGCCAGAGTTGACATTCTGCTGCGTAAGTAATGTAATTCTCCGGCGCGACAATCTTTCAACGCTTTCGGCGCTTTGATATGTTTATGTGCTTTTGCGTGCAATACTGTCGAGTTGATGGGGTTTGATTTATTTTACCAAGACAAATTGTACTTTATTGCTCATAAGAGAACCTGTTGGGGGCAAATTTACGCCCAAAAACTTGGTTTTAACACTAAGAAGCAAATTTTTTACCACTGACCGTTCCAAGGCGGTAACCCCAAACTTTGTATTTTCGTTTATTGTTCTTCATGTTAACATATGCCCTTTTTCCTCCTTACCTTTTGGATTCGTGCAGTGTCTGTGTTTTCTGAGTTTGACAATTCCTTATATGCATATTTCACTTTTTTCCATTGGCGAAAACTGCAACCCACAGTTCGATTGAAGACAGAATGTTTATCTTCAAACTTGAAATACAAATAGCAAAATATGACTTTTCAGACACATCCTCTAACCGTTAGCTGACAAATAAATAGCTTTCAAATGTCCAAGTTTAGAAATATTTTTACTTAGCACAAAAGAAACTTTACATTTTATTTCTTTAAATAACTATGACATACATAAACAAAATATATTTTTTGCACCTTCCCATAAAAACAGCTAAACACTTTTTTTGTTAAATGCGCCGCCAAATATATCAAAGTGCACAGACAAGTTCACTTTTTATTTTCAACCAAAATTGACATAGCTCGTCGGCCTGATACCGCGAAAAAAGGTCAAATATGCATTTCCAGGTTTCTTTAAAATTTGTTTCTTTTTGTTGAACAGTTTTATTCAACACATAAATATACTGCACAACTCGCAATTATTACCTACAATTACATCTTCAGACTGTTCCTGCGACGAAACGTGTGTTAACAACAACAACTGCTGCTATTGGGATTTCGGAAGTGTTCTTAATAAAGATTCCTATGAATGCATTTCGCCCTTCACACATCGTGTATTACCCGAGCAAAAAAACAAATACATAGCGTATCAAATGGTGGGATCATGTCCATCAGATGCCTCGGACAGATTCTTTGGTCAGCACGACTGCGGAGACACAAAATCTGCGCCTTGGGGTAGTTTGTTTCCTGTTAATTCAAAGACGAATGGTATGATCTACAAGAATAACGCATGCGCAGAGTGTCATGGTGTCCATGATTATCTCCCTTGGGAAATTAATATTGTGTGTAGACAGGCTTATGACCACACTAAATTCATTACAGTCACCAGTTATGTAGAATGGCTGGTTGGGAAAAACATGTCAAAACCTTCATTCTGCGAAGTAGTTTTCAGATTTCCGTTTTCAAAAGCACTTACTGAACCGAAAACTTGTCTACATGACGTCATAGATACCTGCAGTGAAACGGAAATACTGCCGATAGATTCTCTGAATATGTCTACAGACGACATCGTCCATGCTTGCAGTTTTGGGCCGAAAAACTTGTTTCAGTTTCACATGGCTTATGCAAATGTGTTTTGCTTTTTGTGTAACGGAGGAACATTCGTAGATATAGATGGCTGCTTTGATTTAATAAAAACTCAATCACCTTATCAGGGCACAACAGTAACACTCGTCATTGATCCAAGTCCAATACTGAGTTTTAACAAAGAAATTCTCTCCCAGGAATATAAACCAAATATTGCTTGTAGGACCGACGGTTATACACGACAGGTAATTCATAATACAAATTTCGTTATCAGTTAGATTTTGGCTCGTAACCAAAACATCAAACGGTCGAGTGGCGGCTGATATTTTCGTTGTGAAATAGCGGGAAATTTTATTGACAGAACGCTGCTCATAGGTAATCACGCCTTCCGATTGCTTTAAGCCACGCCTTTTGTTATTGCTTCATGTACCATTCTGTCTTTAAAAAAACGAAATTTTTAGTTCAACATCCGCAAAGAAAATGATCTCACATTGACAAAAAAACATGAATGAGAGCAAAACCTTATTTGAAAGCGGAACGCAGCGTCTTCTGATTAGAGCGGCAGTTCCAACAGCAGTCGCATAACATAAAACGAGATCGGCGTCTTTTGAAGTGTTGCAGTGCAACAGGTGTTTACGGAGGTCGCTCGCTTGGGCAATATCTAATTGAAATCGAAATTTGTAGGTTGTTTTATATAAAACTACGTATCAATATATGTTATTGTATTATACAATGCATTAACCTCATCTTGTTTCGACTAATTACCTGATCTTATGCGTATGGGTTTTCAATACTTTTTTATTACTTTGAGATGACTAAAATGTTTCATAGTTAGGAGCAATAAATAAGGACGAGGTTAGGGTAAGGTTTAGGGTTACAAATGGAGTATTTGTAAAGTGTCAATATTGAAAAGCGCTCAACACTAGACAGGCGCCAAGGGCCACACGTCTTGATGATAACTCCGCTCTGTCAAAGGCAATTAACGACATTTTCTGATTGATATGCCATTGCTCATTCCTATTCGTCTTAAAAACTATAATGCGTTTTTATTTTTTTTTATTTTACAGAATGACTGTGTGTCAGTACACTGCCCCTCCGGTAAAATTTACAACTCGAACTTCGACTGTATCAGTCCAGCAATTCGCTGGAAAGTCACATACCACGTAGCAGTTAGTCTTTATCCCGTCAATAACTTAAGCGTTTCTGATTTACAAACTATATACAACAACCATGTAAACAATAACTTCGGATGGCTTCGGATACCATGGCCGTCTGCTTGGAAAATCCATAGTTTGTTCTACAAAACTGATAACAATCAGTCTGTTGTAAGAATCGTTGCTATATTGTATCTAAACTCAAATAACAGGTATGAAAAGGTATTAGAGACTGTAAACAAATTCATCTTCAAAACATGGGAGGTCATAAATGGCAATGAAACGGTTGTCCTTTCGGCAAATTTCCTTGAGTACTCGTCCGTTGTGTTAACGTTCTCGTCCGTAGATAGAAGACAGGAATATTATCCAAACTGGTATAGGATAGCAATTAGGAATAACCATGATCTATATGGGAACATACGTTCAAATCATTTGTTACGGCCGATCACAATAGGGTCAACAATGCTAATATACCAGGGTATGATTACAAAAATGCACTTCTGCAATCAGATATCAGTCGAACCAAATTCCACGTATGAACTCTTGTTTGATGACTTAGTATTGAACTACAGTGGTCGAGAGTACTATGACGGAGAGTTTGATGTTATCAGAGACGACGAGGGGATATCAGACGTGAGGGTTTGCATTGAAGATACACCCTATGTTGAAGTGATACCTAATACAAGTAACAGCGGTCATAGTCACTCCTCGTGCTGGTTTAGAATGATGTCATTCATAATTTCCGGATATGTCATATTTGTAAATTGGCATTAAATGAAAAAAAATGCTGCAAATTTAGCGAATATAAGATGGGTAAATTGGTAAAGTGTGAAAGCAAAAGCACGCACTAATTTAAGCTAAACATTTTCGTGATGAAAGAGCGAATGGGAGCACTTTTTTCGTCAATACTGATGGCGTTTACGTCGACGTTATTATTCTTAACAATGTAAATAGTCAATTACATTTTAACAACATCACCCTTAGGAAATGTGAATGTAACCGTTAATGCACAGAGGACCTCCCTTAATGTCTTAAGGGCTTACTACATTCCTCCCAAGCACGTTCATCGAAAAAAAGAAAATTGTAAAAATTTCCATAACAGTAAAATGTCGTTCAATGATACTTTGCACATATGAATGATACTAATTTATCTTTATTTTGCATACAGTAAGACACGTTAGAAAAGTACAGAAAAAGCTAGACCTAAAAATTCAATTCAATTCTATTTACAAAACTTCAAAAACTAGGCAATGCGAAACATAATTTTAAATTCCCACTTGAGTGTAGTGATACTGAAAAGAAAATGGTGTGTACTTTGTAAAGAACTTTCAACTACTTAAAGAGAAACCAATGATTGTTATCCGTTTACGCGACCAGGAAGCGACCAGGAAATTGAAGGTCAAACACACTTTTATTAATATCTCAAAAAGTTAACATATGTAAGTCACGAGGATACAACATATTGTTGTCAGTATCATATTACTCATGTGGGCATTTAAAACGATGTTTTGTGTTATTTAGTTTTTGTGAATTTATGTAAATAGAAATTAAGGGAATTTTTAGATCTCGTTGTTTTTCTTTACTGTTCTAACGTGTCAGGCCTTATGCAAAATAAAGATACATTTTTAGTAACACTCATCTGTGCAAAATTTCATTGAATGGCATTTTGCCGTTATTTAGATTTTTATAATTTTCTTTTTATCGATGTATGTGCTTGGGAGGAGTGTAGTAAGCCCTTTAGCTTGCATATCAGTTCCTATTACAGTGTAGTATTAAGAGCTAGGATTTTTTTTTCTCCAAAAAATGCGAAAATGAGTTCATATTTACTGTTTTGCAAGCAATATATTGTTCTGTGTATTTACCAATATATTTAAATCTTGTCTTTGCACTGTATCTTACTTTAAAACATTAACAACCGATACATTAAACAATACATAAATAATAAACTCCAGTGTGGGCTCAAACTGGGCAAACCACCGGACGGGTTTCGTATTTTGTCACCACGTGTACCCGTCTACTCCTTGATGCTCAATGGCCAAGTTTATTATGACAAGAAAAGTATAACACACACGTGTTATTTGTGGACGACATTCATGCTAATGCTGTAATGTCCCTGAGCCAAGTTGCGGTTGAATCCATCTGATTGTAGATATGAAGTGAATAGTTGTTTAACCTATAATATGAAATAGAGATCAAGTATACGCCTTTCCAATAATTCGATGAATTTATTTGGTTACCTCCCCTGTCCAGTCACGTGACTGCTCTACGGGAAAAATGATTGCTCGCTGTAATAACGTAATAGGGAATATGTACCTACAACTTTCTTTTTTATCATAAAATTCTTATTTGAAAAATATATTTTCTCTTTGAATTACTAATAATACATCAGCGTCATGATATTTTTGAAAATAATTTATAAAACAATCAAGTTTCTTTGATTAAAAGTGTCAAGTCTTTATTCCTCGCGTTAAACACTAAACGACTTGAACTAACATCCAGTCATAGGCGGATCCAGGGGGGGGGCGGACCCGGCGTACGCCCCCCCCTAAAATTGCCCAAGCAAAGTTTTTTTCTCTGTAATGAAATATGATATATAGGAAAATATAATATATAAATGTCAAAAAATTTTCGCACGCTACGCGTGCAATAAGTTTCGAGACTATGAGTACACTAATACAATGACATAACGAACAATTCACAAACAATTCATTCTCATTTTTTGTAAGATTTTAACATGATCCAACGGCTGTTTAAAAAATTATATGATATATTTAGATGCTTTACAAAACATCGTGATCTAATCTACAATTAGCCCAACTATTTGTGCGCAACAAGAGCTTTTCTATATATACAATGGTCGCTCTTCGCGCACAACCCAGTTACTATTCAAATCAATGCGGAAAATTTTCCTTCTATTTCTATATGCCGCCGATCGGAAAATGAATCGCAACTTTTCAATCTTTTGCCTGCTTCATAAAGCATCTTAAACATATTTTTTTTTTTAATTTACATACCTGAGAAGCCACATTCAAGTAGAATCAATAAATGTAATCCTTTATAAGTAACGTTTTCGTTTTTTATGCAAAACTGTTTTAAACCTCAACCCATGTCGATTACACCGCATAAAGTTTATCTGATTCGCGTTTATCGATAATTTTCACCGTGTAAACGGCATATGATGTGGTAGGTTTAAGAAGTTATTTTGTGGATTATTCGTTCATTTTATTGTTACTTTTATCATTATTTATGTTTTATAACGATATTTGACATACCAGTGTTGAAATTTTCATGTGGATGTGAAAAAAAAGTATTTAAATCGGGTCGATTTCCACCACAGTTTTGATCGTAACTGCTTGAGACGTAAAGGACAGACAACGAAAACGTCCGTATGATAATGGGTCTGTGCTTGCAGTCGAATTATTGAGACTAATCTACTATCTACTGAAATTGATTCGACCTTCAAACTTTGCGTTTCAACTTTTTCCTTTGAATTTTCCGTATTTTATTCTATCTTTGGGTTGATTAGAATTGTCAACAACAATTGACGCGCCGAAACGTCAGAAGATGTTGACGAGTTTTTTTAGCAGAGCTGCAGCACGAAAATTTCATCATCAATATCATCATTTTAATCTTACGTCCCCTCCCTAACCCAAAATGCGATTGTGATACCTAAGTTTACGTGTTTGCTATATTTTTCCTCTCGCTTGAATTCAGTTTACATGTTCATAGTAAAATACGTTTCTGTATTTTAAATATTCCCGCTTTCACTTACTTCCATTTATATTTTTCCTTTGAGTAAAGTGAGTCAACAAACATGGATGCATTAAGTGGGAAACACGCAAACATTCAAAATATATATTGTGCAAAAGATCTTATTTTTGCCTCCGTTTGATTCATACCTTAAGCACACAGTAGATTAGAGCTCTCGTACATTGTATTGTATACCCTGGGAAAGTAAATTTGAGGTTCTGGAAATGTGCATATGAATCCCTTAGAAATGACTAAAACACGGGAGCTTCACGGGGCCTCCGGCCCCCTGGACCCCTGGCCAGGGCTTTGCCCTGGACCCACCGGGGCCCTTACGGCCCCCTGGACCCCCAGTCGGATTGTTTATTTTCCGCCCCCCTAACTACAAATCCTGGATCCGCCTATGCCAGTCGCAGTGTTCTCTCCACGGCTTAATTGAGTTTCGTTTCCGGATTAGCGTGTCTAATCAACTACTGACATCATGTTATGATTATGTCGGCAGCGACTGATTTTGAAGGCGGTATGCCATAAACATGTCAAATTGTCTCGCACACGGGGTCATCTGTCAATTACTTCGAGGGGCAGATATCATTGACCAATAGAGATCGTGTAATTACTATTTGCAAGGTATCTACACCTCCCAATTCTTAAGTATTTCGGAGTCCTTTAACTACTGGAATGCCAGCAAATGTATTTGATTTAGCACTTATATGGATTCTTAATCAACAAAACGACACGTAATAGAAACAAAAGCCGTCAATAAGAAACAAATTTTGTCAAAACGTTTTATATATGTTTAATTAAGTGTTAGGGCTTTTATGCCAAAATTACAAACTGTCAAACCTATGAAATCTAAATTGGATATGCAACCATATTGTAATATAAATAGTCCCATCTTCTTGGAAGCCGTCATCTAAATCCTTGGATTTCATTCTACGAATGATACTTCTACAACAAACAATCAGATTACCGATCGTGTTTTATTTCAAGACAGAATCAATCATATTTGGTTGTGAAGTATACGTAACTTTTTAAAAATTCAAATAATTTATTCGTTGACCATAAACGCCATAAATTTTTAGGACAATTCTATTGTTCCAAACAAATTTAGATTTTATTTTTTGTCTACAGATCATGTAACCAGATGTTGACATATCACGATTTCCGGATAATAGCGCATTACCAATCTTAGCAATTTGCAACATTCACGCCAGTAAAATATATTTTCAGCAGAAAAGATATTAAGAAGAAATTGTTGTACAGAATTGGTTAAACTAATGCTTATGTTCGTCCAAATCGCGTTTCATACTGCCTACTATCAACAAGAATGGTACATGTTCTTTAATCATTAAAAATCTAAATATCTAAGAAATAGTGAAAATAAAAAAGTCTGGCTAGAATATAGAATGTTTTCACCGACGGCGACGAACGCAGACGTGCAATATTGTGGATAATGTTAGCTATTATGTGCTTAAGCCATTAGTCCGATCGTTCAGCTATCACGCAGAGCCTCGTTTGGATTGATTTCCGGTCGCGGGAAGTAACTCGTACAGGACTGCGAAACTGTTTATTGGAAAGGCTCATAAGTAGTTATATCAGTGGTAAATTTTATTGAATATTACATATGACTGGCAATGATGTAATTATGATATCTTGAAGAATATTAGCATGGATGAAAGATCCCTGGCTAGAGGGAAGTGGATATTTTCCACATAAGTTAAGCAATGTAGCAAAAACGTTTAATTAGACTAGATATCACAAAACATAGACATGAGAACTTCTGACATAAACAGATGTTGCAATTAAAATTTAAATGATACAAAGTAAAAATGTGTTTTATGCAATCCACATGAGTGGTAAGAAATCTTTGATCACAATGAAATTATTAAAGGTTAACAAGAACCTTTCAATAGGAAGGATTCACAGCTACGTCATCAATTTGTGTTATCAGTACCACATGATACACATTTCTAGGAAGGTGGTACAATAGCAGTGATCGGCGATAACGTCATCAACACGTGGTTTGCGCACCACGTGGTACACAAAAAGCCAAAGGTAGTACAAGCAACTTTTAACAATAAAGGCAGATAGTATACAAGTATACGCTGTAAATAGTCAGAAGGCTAAATTTACAATAGAAGAACATTTACTGTATTTATGAAATAAATGTATATATAATAAATGCTGTAATAGATATTCTTGATTAAATAAATAAAATGTTGAAATAGATCGGATTCTGGTATACCAAAGAAGTAATTTTAATTTTGGTCCCTTACATAATGAAAGCTTTCTAACCATTAACTCCGTGGGAAACGGCTTATGTACTACGTGTAACCAGTGTAGATCAAGATCATTCTGCACATCAGAGCAGTCTGAACTGTTTTCTACTTGTCATAAATAACCTGATGCCCATGATAACATATCAAAAGCACTATTGTAGACCCTGATATGATGTTCTGGTTGATGTGAATCTAAACTGGTTGCACAAGGGATGAAAGTCGTATCCACCGAGTGAAGCGTTAAATTGCGCCATAATTGCAAATAAAAGAGCTCCGAGACAGGCATTACGAACCACAGTTTTTATGGATTTTAAGCTTGGTGTCTAAAAAGGTTTATAACAATTATATGCGTCTACAATGGTGATTATGTCAAGAACATTATCATGGGTTCAAATGCACATGTTGTGTACAATAAGCCTGGAATTTAGGCGATGAAGTATTGTATTTTCTTAAATTTTCAACAGTTCTCTTAATCTTTAGGAAGTCTACATCCCTCTATGAACTGATAATACAGCATCTCTCTCAATGCAGTGAGATAGAAAATAGACCGGCTTTAATAAACATTTGGTAGTTACATGAAAAAATATTTAAAAAAAGACAAGCAAACTTATTATCAGACTAGTAGCTAGTGTACAATAAACAGCAAGCGTTGGGATATGCTAATAAATTGATGAAAAGAAAACTTCGAAAGCCGCAAAACACGACATATATCAAAATATTGCAGTCTCGGGTTGATTGAGCCTGTTCATGGGCAGTAATGGGAATACATATTACTGTCCACGGTGCTTAGCCCTGGGTACTTAAAAAGCCTTTAAATAATATAACATCTGATTATGATGTATACCAAAACTGTAAAGCTCTGTCCTATAAATGATTAGATATTGTCATTTTCATAAATCCAATTTACTTCTTGCATATGCGGTCGATCAGCATACCTACTGTCATTATTATATTGTCCATAACAACAATGCCGAATTGTTATTTTTCTGAGTCTGATTTTTTCTTGAAAACTTTCTTTTTTTGTCATTGTGTATGCACTGCTGATGGTAGTACAGCATCGATTGTTTGTACTACCTTTCTCAACGGCTTATCAGTCCATGCTATTTTTAGAAACTAATCTTATCTGACGATCACTGCTTTACAGTGTAAACAATGGTTCCTTGTGATAAGATATTTGCTGTAAATTTAACAGAAAATGCTGAACCTTGAGTTAAGTTTCGCTCATCTGACATAACCTGAGCATTCAAATGTTTAACTCAAACTTTGATTACAGTGTCAAGGTTTAAACTTGTCAGGGAAAAAGCAAGCATTAATTGAAAAGATTCATAGAAATTCTCATAGTATTTTCATATCAAGCAGTTAAAGCATGCATTATATAATCTTGAGCTGGAGGTGGTCAGAAACAGGCGCAGTTTCAGTATCTTTATGATGTATCATGACTAATCTTGTCTGTATATTTATGTTTACAATATTGTAAAATTAATATGGCTAATTATTTAAGTAGGTATTCTTACCAGTAATTAAGTTAATATACTTAATGACAATAAAAACGGACGGTGGGGATAATTGCATTTTGACAAGGAAAATATACATATTATCAACATTGTTCACAGTTTCATAATACCGAATGCATTGCAGTAATTTAGATACCAAAATTATGAAAATTTATTTATAATAAAAAAGTTATTGCGTAATAAAAACTGTACCCCGAAAATAAAAGAAACACTTTTTGCTAAATGTGACAATGAATTGGTTCAATCTGTTTCCTGTTGTTCATTGTCATTAAGTATATTTTATCAAATGTAGAAATTAAATGTAATGTTTTTGTTGTTGTTGTAATTGTTTTTCAGATGCAAGGCATGTATTGAAGCTGGGGACGAGAAGGACATTATTATTAATTGATTAGGGCAAATGGTTCCAAATAGAGTTCTTTCACATTGTTACCTCCCCTTAGCGCTCTCTAAAATTGAAGAGCATATTTAGTCGGTTAATGCACGCGAGGGGGCATCGTTTACTATTGTTAATATGACTAAGTGATTATAAAATTAAGAACATGTTGATTAATCATTTCAAATTAATAAATAAGTAAGTTCAGTCAAACAACGAAGAATAAAAAAAAACGTTATGATCATTTACAAGCACATCATGAAAGTTTATGCGCATTTTAAACATTGTTTATCGCGGTATTTTCAGGATGCGAGTATCCAACGGATTTGTTTGGCTTTTTATGAAAATACACACGTGAATTGTGTTTACTAAAAACAAATCTGTATAATTGACAATTCAGACGAACATTATCGGACATTTTACCGTTTTACGGCATTTTTTTTGTAACGCTATAATTTATAGTGGAATGAGACATAATTATATTCTTATGTAGCTCGTCGGCGACTAGGTTGATATGTGTTTTGCGTGTTTTGCTTTTGAGAAAAAATATTACGTATTTACATAATAGGATGATTCCAGCTACAACCCGACAAATCGTTAAATTGATTGAACCAAACGAATATTGCCGGACGGCAGGCCAACCAAAACTATTTAAAAAAAATCCAGAGAGTTTTGTTGTTTTTTTTTAATAAAAAACTATTTTGATGTTGAAGTTCGTAATTTTTGTCGCTGAAGGTTTTGAAATATAATATTTTCATTTCTGTTTAAAATCAAAATGACCATGGGCCAAACAAATGAACGGGACTGCGATTTTCAGGTCCGAGTTTAGTTATATGACACTTAGCTGTTGTGTACATGTGTGCCCGAGGCATCGTGTCACTATCACGTAATCTCTCAATAAACAGGAAATTTTGGAGCCGTGACCAAGACCAAGTTTCTTAATATTAATTAATATAATTGTAAAACCCATTCTAAATTCAGTTAAATATATGTTTCATTAATTATCCTTTTCAATATTTTTAAATCCTGAGATTTTGCCTGAAAATCCTTAGATCCGAAGAAGAACCTTACGGTCCGGAGATTTCAGATAAAATTTTGGAGGTCTGCGGACATTTTATCTTCTTTCTACATCATTCCCGTAACACGTAGATATTCATGAAATGCGACTTAAACTAGTGTCTATTGACTATGGCTAACGATTTTATAAAAAAAAGATGTTTATAATAACATGAATAAGACGTAAACTACTACATGATCTGCCATTTCAACGCTACAAAATATAGTTATAGAAATATGAGACTGAACTCGTGAAAATTTTTAGGTATTCGAAAAATTAACGCTTGAAGTGACAATAACAGTTAAGTTCAATTTGATGATTTGAGATAATTAATTTTAAGTCTCCTCAAATGTCAGATATCAAACAAGTTTTCACACCTCAATATGTCACCATCGTTTTCTGGGCAGAATGGGAATAGGAATATTGTGTCAAATATATAGGGACAATTAACAATAACACGGTCGTGTTCTAAGTATGATTTCTAGTTATTTAACATAAAAATAATTTTAATCCAGGACTGATAAAAGAAATATACGAATGATTACAATAAATTTTAGTTTTAAACATATGTTGGAAGGAAGTAAAATAGTAAACAAAATAATAAAGCTTAACGGGCGATGAATACAACGGCGATACATTGTTGAATTCATCGTTTTCTCTTCCAATTTAGGGAGATCAAGTTACATAAAATATATTTTTTGAAGAAAACGCATTTTGTCAGAAAAACACGAGACGCTTATATATGTGTCTGTGGCAAATAGACAGTAACATGCAATCCACATTGTCTTTGTTTTTATATAAGACTTCCTGATTCAAATTTGCAACCACGTCTTTGATTGTTTTACGCTTTTCACAGTCAAATCTTGCCGACCAGTCTTTTTAAAGCCTGCAATATTCGGAAATTCGTAAAACTTGAGTTTATTGTGCCTCATCACAATTATTTTTATAATTTATCATAAGCTTTAAGACGACACCGTGATCAAGTCTGTTCATTCTGTTAGCAATGACACTGTTAAATGCCCCCTCACGCGTCGGTTTAGGATAAAACCAATATTTTCGTACCTAACCGTGGAGTACGACGCATGCGCACAACAATGTGAAAGAACTCTATTTATAGTACCATAATTCACAAGTGAAAATCTATATAGGTGCAGCAAAATTACTATTCTGCCATGCAAAATAAAATGTCTACAGCTAAAAGATTGACTTAATTTTCTATACCTAAAGCGGAATGTAAGAGGCTCGAATAGTGTCTGGATTTCCTTCTGTAGGTCCTTTTCCTCCAACAAAATATCAACTGAATTTGCATGTCCACTTTTTTAAAAAATTTTTTTGCTTTGTCAATAATAAAATACAGCCGACCACATGCACTTATCCACTTTTTGAACTTATGTTCATTTGTTTTTGGTTTTGGAAAGGGTATAAAGATACATCTTTCATGCCATCTTTGTCTGTATACCTCGAGTCACCTTTACAAACATCATAGCAACATTGTTGTGTCTTACTAAACTTTTTTTTTAAAAGATTTTGGTTTCAGATCCATGCCTCAACACAAGCTAATTTATAGTAAACTGAATGCAAGTCATACAAAATGTGTACCGCTAGCAAGGTTGCTAAGGTCAATTCTTATCAGTGAATCTATTTTTAGCATATTGGCTACCTGTGAATCCTTCCTATACAATATTTACATGCAAAGGGAGAGCAATCCAACATAACTTATTGAAAGGGGTGTTCAAAAAGTTCTTCTACCCCGTCAAAATCACTTAACAATTTCACTTAAAAAAAACTAAGGTTTCTACCCATAAAAAGTTCACAACAATACATTTTATTTCTAAAACAATAATTTTGAATGCATAAGTAACAAAAATCACGTATTTACCAAAACAACATCTTTTCTGAACTTTTTAGTAACCCTCTTATCTCTCTTGGGTCAAACTAGATGTACGTATTAAACATCATCTATTAATAGTTAAATAATAAATATAATACATGACCCATAATTCGTCCAGAAAATAGGATGACAAATCTTAAAATGAAGCCATCTATGTCCTGTTCAAGCATTGCCGCAGCCTATCGGCGAGTCACCTGCTGGTGTTGCACATCAATATACGGGATATGGTGTAATAATCTAGGAAACATGTTAAGTATCTGTCTGTCTGTCTGTCTGTCTGTCTGTCTGTCTGTCTGTCTGTCTGTCTGTCTGTCTGTCTGTCTGTCTGTCTGTGCATGTGTTAAAAGGATGAGTGCAAAGGGTAAAAGGCTGATAAGAGTCAGCAGTGACAGATAAAAGATAAAAACACCGACAGTCATTTAGGGTCTGTTTGTTGCATGCAAAGCCTTCTTGAAATTTGCAAGATTAGGCTGCATGACTACTATAGTGGGCAGGGAGTTCCACAGTATTATTGTATGCGGGAAGAACGAGAACTTGTAATAATCTGCAGTAGTGTGGATTTGTCTGTAAGAAAGAGGATGCATGTGCCTGGTCATTCTGTTGGGTCTCTCTAGGTATGGTGGTATAGGAATGCTACAAAGTTGTGTATTATTTTATAAAACAGGAACAGTCTGTTGTCTGTACGTCGTTGCTCTAATGTCGTCCAACCCAGTTCCTGCTGCATGCGGGTGACACTGCTGAAACCAGAGAAGTCACCCTTTACCCACCTTATAGCCCTTCTTTGAACCTGTTCCAATTTTTGTATATTTTTGGAGGTGTAGGGATTTCAAACTGAAGAGGCATATTCCAATTGAGGTCTGACTAGAGTTTTAAAAGCAGTTTCACGAATTTTAACATTTTTGGTTTTGATGTTTCTTCGAATAAATCCTAAAGTTTTGTTTGCAGATGAAGTGATGTTATCAATATGTTTGTTCCATGAAAGGTCTTTGGATAGTGTTACCCCTAGATATTTTGCAGAATCTACATGTTCTAATATATGTCCATGAAGTGAATAATTAAAAAGTTTGGTACGCTTGTTCCTGGTTATGTTGTTGAAGTGAATTATATTTTATTTTTATTACTGTAAAGTTTAGATTTTTGGAGGATAGCGCAAGCCAATTGAAAACTATTACCTGACATGATTTTGTTTAAGTGCATGCTGGGCCAAAGATCATAAAACAGATTTGAGATCAGACTCAAATCTCAAGCATCTGATTGGCTGAAATGGCGACCAGTCGCCATTTCAGCCAATCAGATTCTTGAGATTTGAGTCTGGTCTCCAGCTTTAGTTTTATGATATTGGGCCCTGTAAAAAAAAATCAACAACGAATCTCAGTTTCAATTCTTATCCGAAGCTTTCTTGTCATTTTTGAGGAGCATGGAATCAAACCTGCCATGATTACCACTGTCAGAGTTTAAGGCCTAAGTTACACAGACGATCGGTGCCCAATCGGTTGTTGTAATTTAAGTAACTCTCTGTTTTGATCGGTTGTCATGCGTTATTTTATTTCTGGTTTTCTGTGTAAACAGCCATCGGGGATTAACATGTGTCCAATCGGTTAAACAAATATTCCATGGGTTGCTGGTACACTTTCATTCTCATCTTTTTCGATCTGTGGTAAGTATAACTTCCCTGGATCAAAAATGCGGGGGACGTAGATTCGATAAAAAAGTCCCAGTAGCTTAACCACCGTGATATACCCACCACGCACTGTAAATTGCGTTTTCAGAAAGGTGATAAGTGTGTTAAGTGAGGTCGGTTTTTTTTAAGAAAAAGTGATTTAATCATATACTAGTATGTTTTGGCTTATTTTGGTGATTGTAAACGATCTACCTCGATCGTTGTTGTTATTATTGTTGTTTACTTTAAAACAAAAGTTGAAGATAAACATCGATTTAATAAAAGTATCATTAAAAGGCGGTTAAACAGTTAGACAACAAGTTTGGAAAAACATTTTCACAAAACAAACAGCAAGACAACACCCATTACAGTTACTGTAGTGGTTAAACTTACATTTTGTCCAATTTAATAACATTATTTTTCAAACTGTTGGGAGATTTATTTCTATAAATCAGTGCTTGCGCTTTTTTGAATGATTTACTCAGTGTGGAATGATTTATTAAATATAATTTCGACCTTTAAGGGCTTACTACACTCCTCCCCAGCACGTTCATCGATAAAAAGAAATTATCAAAATCTAAAAGAGAAATCAATGATCGTCATTGAAGGTCAAACACACTTTTACTAATATCTCATAAAGTTTACATATATAAGTCACGATGACATAAGAAATTGTTGTCAGTATCATATTACTCATGTGAGCTTTTAAAATGATGTTATGTGTTGTTTAATTTTTGTGAATTTATGTAAATAAAAGTTTAAGGAATTTTTAGATCTCGCTATTTTTCTATACTGTTCTAACGTGTTTTACCATATGCAAAATAATGATACATTAGTAACACTCATTTGTGCAAAGTTTCATTTAACAGCATTTTGCAATTATTGAGATTTTTTATAATTTTCTTTTTATCGAAGAACGTTCTGGGGAGGAGTGTAGTAAGCCCATCAGTCGCTTAGCGTTTATTAATGAGCTTTTACAAATTAAATAAATAGGTCTCGCGGTTGCATCATGCTGCACCTATTTAATTTTGTAAATGCCCGTTAATAAAAACTAACCTTTACAGAGAAACTTAAAACAGAAAAAAATGTTTCAATCCTGCTGTTCTTTGCGGCGTCTCTGCCTTACAACGCTGTCTTTGCCATCGTCATTGTCATTATCGTCGTCGTCGGAGGAAAAGTTAAAATTGTCAGAGTTGAGAAGTTCTGCGGGAACAACATCCTCAATCATCGTCATAACTTCTTTCGGCGTCGGTCGCTTCATCGAGTTTGCAATCGTACAGTTTCGTACAATATCGCGAAGCTGAAATATAAATATCAATGTTATGACGTTATTAGGCTGCATGGCAAAAGTGGAGCTATAATTCATAGATCAAATAGAAATTATATTGTTTCTTTACGAATTAGAGGTGTTTTTGCAAACACAATGATATTTTGTTGATTGCGTTTCTTCTGATTCTTAACACAATACTTGCGCCAATCGCACAATGCTAGCACCTCACCAATTTCGTTATTTCCGCTTTGTATTGAACGTGTTAACTTACTACAAATTTCGATTTCAATTAGGCCTAGATTTTGACCCACCGAGAACCTCCGTAAACATCTGTTGCACTGCAGCACTTCAAAAGATGCCGATCATGTTTTTGTGTATTGGTGTGTATTTAGTTTTATTTATCGTCGCTACCGGAAGCCCATATGAGCGACGCCTCCAGAAGAGTGTTAGTCATTTTAGGTTTTGGAGGATGGTGCAAGATACAGAGGACTCTTCAATTCCAGAATCGTCCCTGGTTCTTTTAAGTGCCCGGTGTATAGCACCACTACACTGGACCTCGGTTTAACGTCTCTTCCGAAAGACTGTTAGTAATTTTAGTTGGAGTAGCGGGGGGATCGAACCAGCGATCCCTGACGACTGTTAAAAGTGCCGCTCCAATCAAAAGACACGATGTTTTACTGCCAAATTACGTTTTGCTGTCAATCAATTCCTATTGCGGATGTTGAAACAATAACAAAAGGTGTGGCTAAAGCAACCTGAAGGCGTGATTAACTATCAACAACGTTCTGTCAATTAAACTTTTCCTCGCGAAAATATCTGTCGCCGCGCATCGTGTTTGATGTTTTTGTTTCAAGACAAAATCTAACTGAAATCGAAATTTGTAGTAATTAAAACATCGTTCGGGTTGTTATTCATGTTATTGTGCGATAAAAGATCATTTAAAGACGGGTCTAATAGTGTTTTCTGGGTTTAAAAAATGGTATTTTCACTGATTTGAATCAATGGACTACCATTTTTCACTGTTTTAAAACTTATTAACTTCCTTTCAATGAGATTTGTTTGACAAGAAAACAAAAATGCAGTTAATCTTAATGGATTTTTATTGCCGCCATTTTTTGAAATAGATACCCTATAAGATTTTTATTCAGATTTACCATCTTTTTGCGTCTGTCAAAGATTCTGATGATATTGTTTATCTGACATTTTTCTATGATTTTTTACGATGCAGCCAAAGACTTAGAATTTCGAAATGGCTATACTTACGACATTCAATATTTTCTCTTCATTTTTAATGTTCGAAGCTGGCTCAGTGAAGGTTCTTTTTTTGCCTTGGTTCACTTCTTGGCCCCGGTCTGACTCCTCGTAGGGCGGCGGCAGGTCCTTGTCGAAAGATGTCGAAGGGACGTACGTACAATCTGACAGACATTCCGAACTATAATCTAAATTCAAATATTAAAGAAGTTTATTCACAGTTCAGTGCCCAAGGTTATAAAACTGAGCTGGGAAACCAGTCTCAAATCTCAAGCATCTGATTGGCTGAAATGGCGACTATAATAAGCTGAGCTTGGAATAATAAGCTGAGCTTGGAAACCAGTCTCAAATCTCAAGCATCTGATTGGCTGAAATCAGTTGCTTGAGATTTGAGACTGGTTTCCATGCTCAGTTTTATTACCTTCAGCCCAGGGGTGGAATACTTCAATGTCGCAGGTGTGGTAAATATTGATAGTACTACTGTGTTATACCAATAATAACTGATCAGAAGCTAACTTCACAGAAATTTTGGACAAATCAATACATTTTATAATATGTTTGAAAAAAGAGTGAAATATGATTATCTGGAATCGCCACACTCACGAAACACAGCCTCCCACGCAGCGAAAAAGAAGAGAGGAAGAGAGAGATAGCATGTTTGAGCATGTGAAGTGAGTTTTTCTGCGTTCGTCACGCTATAACAACTTTGGCTTTAAAAATATTCACTCTTACATTAAATGTTCAAGAATACTACATCATATTAACTTTGTTTACATGTCTTCAATGGTTCAAAGTATACATTTTTATATTTAAAAACAATTAACATTTTCGTTCCGGTATTTGACCAGGCACCTTTAACATATGCGAGAAGACACAGTCCTGTTTGCAAGAACATTAGTTTAAATGTCTAAATACGTGAAATTCTTTCAGACAGCGAGCAATCTCATTAAAACCCACTACTCTAACATTTTAAGAGATCTGACTTCAGTGAGATTAAGAAAGCGATATTTTTTACCGCAAATTTCAATGAAAATGTCTGGGCTTTTTTTCCATATTTAAGCCAGTTGTTATTTAAAATTTATTAGCTTTAATATACACAATGATTGGCTGTTCAACGGCCTTAGGTAACCCCTTAGGTTCACACTAATTGTTTGTGGCGTCTATTTTGAAACTGATTATATTATTACCATGCTCTCTACTCCTCTCTTCTTTTTGGCTGTGTGGGGAGGCTGTCTGCTGGATGTGGCCATTCCTGTTATGCATGTTTCACTTTTTCATCAAAAGATAAGACGTAATGACAAACATTATGGACCGCTTTGCATCGGCTGCTTATTATAAACTAAGGTTATTTTGGTAATACCCTTAAAAGTATTGACGAACTCGTGTTCATGTACGCTCCAAACCATTCGGCGCATTCATGTACATGTACGCTCCAAACCATTCGATGCACCCATGTACATGCGCGCTTTAAACCATTCGGCGTACTCATGTACATGTACGCTTCAAACCATTCGGCGCACGCATGTACATGTACGCTCCAAACCATTCAGTGCAGTCACGTACGCTTTCCGACATTCGGAAATTCTGCCATAACATTTTTGCTTGTGTATAGCAAATAGAATATGTTTGAAACTGAACTGATAGCGGATCAGCGGAGAGCAAATTCCCCACAACGATTACGCCCTATTGTAGATGATCTAACGTTGCGTAAAAGGGAGGCCACTAGGTTTAGTTTGGCCGGACACTAATTATGCCCGAAAAGAAACAATCAATCGTTTTTTATAAGTATACGCTACGTCTGGATATTTTAGAACGCATGGTTAATTTTTGGTCAAGTATTTGTACTACAAACAACCTAACGAATTGTAAATTATCTTGTATTATTTATCAAAATCTTCGGGTAATTACTAATTACACGTAACATCCCTGACACAATTTATTTAAGAAACGATTTCCGTGGGTTTACTGTATCAAAATTGTATTACTGAAAAGTGGTCTGATTAACATATGGGAAACACACGTATTCCCAAATACAAAGTGGCATAAACTAACAGTAAAACAAAAACTAAAGGATATCTATAAATGAATGATTTTCAAATGTAGAAAATTCAAGTAAAGGTCAAACATATAGAATCTTTAAGCATAACTTTCAAACTGAACGATATTTAGCGAATACACCAAAACAATACATTTATCATATAGTAGAACACAGTACAGTAGAAACTGGCAGTTGGGCAAGAATACCAGTAAATCAACGTTTCTGTACATTATGTGAAGGTCAATTAGGTTGCGAATTCTATTATTTATTCCAATGCCGACTTTTAGAAAAATGTACCTTAAGCCGTACTACTTTCGAAGACCTAATACTTTTAAATTTGATCAACTATTAAACACAATAACCAAAAGATATATAACAACTTGTGCAAGTTTATAAAAATTATTATAAATTATCGCTCTTAATGAACATTACTTAATATCCACATAACAGGAGAACGCTGGCATTTTAGCTACATTTCGTTCAATGTTAACATTCAGATGAAAATAATTGTGCTTATACCTATATTGTGTTTGTTTACCTATCTATCTATCTATCTTCCAGTAATGTCGAACCCCTGATGGGGACCTAGACATTTTGCGCGTCTGCTGGGAGACTGTTAGTAAAGAATAAAGATTAAGAATGGATAGGGTTTAAAAGAGCTGTAAAAAAAGAAAGATAGAGGGGTTATGTTAAAAGTAAAAGTGTACTATGTTAGCTTATGGGGAGACATGTCCAACACAGCCTACAGCTTTGTTGAACTGCTCAATCGTCTGACATGAGACAATGTCTGGTGGTAGATTGTTCCAATGGAATATCGCTCGAGGGAAAAATGAGTATTTGTAATAATCAGTTGTAGCAGTAATAAGTTGATAAGCCAATGGGTGAGATTGTCTTGACTTCCTAGTCATTGGGATAAGGTTTCCAGAAATGGGAATCTCCACAAGAGAGTTGGTTATCTTATACATCATGGCGAGACGACAATCTATGCGCCGTTGATCTAATTTGCGCCAGTGTAGGGACTCAAGCATCTCTGATACACTAGAAAGTCGTCTAAAATCATTCTTGACCCATCGCGCTGCCCTGCGTTGCACTGCCTCGATCTGGTTTGTTAGCGTGTCCGTGTACGGGGACCAGACAGAGGAGCAATACTCCAACTGGGGTCTTACTAACATTTACTACTAGTTACATGTATAAGTATTTGACATTCCGTATATATTATGTACATTGTATCGAATAATCTCATGAAAGTTTCTGTTGACGTTAATATATATTAGTTTGTAAGCCTCGTAAATATCAGTTATATGTATCCTCAGTTTGTCATAATGTCATAATTGGCATAAGAGAGTAAAAGGTTTTTGACTTGACTTGACTTGACTTGATATATGTATGTAAATGCTTCTAAACCAAATCGTGTAAACTGAATGTTTTCTTACCTACGCTCGTACTGTTGTCGTCTGCTTTCACATCATCTAAGTGTCTGAAAAGAATGACCAATTAGAAACAAATTCTTTTTCTTATTACATGTAGTGTTAATTTTGACGATTCTGATGTTCCGTTTTTCAAGAAATTTATCACTGTAATCTAAAACAAGGATAGCTTTAAAAAAAAAGCTTGTAGACGGCTCGTATAGCATATTACATCGAAGTAGATGAGGCTTTATGTTAACGCTTTGAAATTTTTGCATTCAAAAACAAATAGAGAATTTTGGGTGCCCAAAATATTTTACTTTACAAAATCGGGCTCCGACAGGTCAGGCAGAAAGTTAAATTAGAGTATTAAGTTAAAGTATAATTAAAATCGGATGTTTTATATTGAAATCTAATGTGAAATCTAACAGTTTTTACAATACTTTTGCAGTTTAAACAGAAAACTGAAAAAATAAAAATACACGATACAAAGTAATAATAATAAGACATCACGAGACCCAGAATCAGATTTCAGCGAAATTTCTTCGTTTAGAGTTCCATTGAGACAATATAGATTTATAATTATCACATCGCACAAAATGTGATTGGGCTGATGTGGTTAAACAGTGGCATACAACTTGAGAGCCACATATGATGTATTACTTACACCCATGGACCTTTAACAGAATTTACTTCCATACACAAACCGATGAAACCCTTACAACAGTGCAAAAATTGAATGAAAAGTTACAGACATAATAGATGTTTTAAACTCCGATACCACTTAATTATTTAAGATATCTTACTAGATCTTAATTTTCTTAAAACTTGTTGACGGCACGTTTATAATTTAATTGAATGTTGTCTTCTTATATATTTATCAACTGTGCGTGAGTCTATATAAAACATGGGTCGAAATATTCTAGAGACGAATACCTCAGGAAACGTTCGTACTCCGTACTTTAGCGCGGTACAGAGAGCGTCTACAAGTCTAAGCGTCAAGATGACCAAGGCCAAGGAAACTCCGGTTATTTGCCTAGTTGCTTTTGAAATAGCGATTTTGATTAGCTGCTATTTAATAATCCAATGATATTAAAGGATTGAAAAGGGGTATTCCCACACTGATTTCCTTCATCCATGAAAGAATCAATAGAGAAAGCGAGAACCACGAACTTCCGTTCAAACGGCTTAACTTGGTTTTCTTCGCCGTTTCATAGTAAATTCCTACCGTATTTCCTGCCGCCCGTGGGCGAGCCGGAAATACTGATATTGAAAGCTTGTCAATTTAAAATACAGTTAAGTCATTCAATAATTTTGGAATTCAATTTAGTACCGTAAATTTTGGTTTAAGAAATAGTGATACTACAAATTTTGATTTCAGTTAGATTTTGCTTTTAACCAAAACATCAAACACGATGCGCCGCGATTGATAATTTCGTTGAGACGTTGTTCATTGTTAATCACACCTTTAGTTATAATATCAACATCCGCAAGGAGAATGAACAAATTTGATTGACAGCAAACATGGGGTTCAACGTATTTGGTTTTTGCGGAAAAGTAAGTGAGTGACATGTTCTGTACGGAACAAAATGGCGGAATATTTCGATATTTTGTGCATTTCTGGAGATATTTTGACCTGGTAAGTAGGTTTAAGCCACGCCTTTTGTTATTGTTTCAACATCCGCAAGGGGAATGAACAAACAGCGGCAAAACTTTGACTGACAGTGGCAAAATCAATTTGGTAGTAGCACATTTCGTTTTTAGATTACTATTACATTTGGCAAAGTAAGCCATACATTTGCTGCTATGAGCAGCCCAAATGATTGTCACACATTACGAAATCAATCGAAAACGTCACCAACTCGGATTGACGTCACTGACGTCAAATGCAGCGGAAATACGCTAAGCGTATAAACAACATGGCGTCCTTATTTCAAAGTTAGTATAAATAATAATAATAATAATAATAATAATAATAATAATAATAATAATAATAATAATAATGTGTGTGATTTAATGTCAAACTTAATCAAAACAAATGTGCGCCTTTGGTAAAATATATCATTAAAAATTAAAACATTTTTTCTGAATTTCGACTGTCCTGTCACAACAAGCGACTTAAAGGTTAGGCTTTTATTTGACTTTTTCGCCTCATGTACTTTTCGGTTTAGTCAATACTTGGCACATATGAGACAAAAGAATGTTGATTCAGTGTTTGCTTGCTAGCATGTCCGTTTAGTACAATAATCTGTAAAAATATTGGACCTACTTAAAAAAAAAAATTGAAGCGAATGTGACCACTGTTGTAGATAAAAATTCTTATTCCAGAAAATAAGGTATCGTATTGCTGCAAATTTGCTACACATCATATTAATGACGTACAATATTAATATTCTATGATATTGTGTAATTAAGAAAATGGTATACAAAATAAGTGTTGTCGATGCCCAGTATTGCACCACTGATAACGTATCAGTGATAAGAGATAAGAGTGGCACCGTGTTAAACCGATAGATTTTTTTTATCTGAAATGTTGCCGGTAAACTCCACTTTTTCCCAAAAAAAAACAATTGATGTGCAGAACTCAGTTCTTCGCTTTTGGAACACCATTTTCACAAGCTACAAAATGTACTTGTTAAAATAAGATGTACTTATTTTTGTCCGGATTATTTCTCACATCTGCTGGCTATATAGGATGAATATTTATAAATAGAAAGCGTCACTAACAAGTTAAGATAAGCAATTCTGAATTTTGTAAAACTGAGATTGGAAACCAGTCTCTAATCTCAAGCATCTGATTGGCTGAAATGGCGACCACCTTAATTTCTAAGAGAAAAGTCTATAATTCACTGGAAAGCATAAACTAGAAGGTTATCCTGAAACACGACCATGTTTGAAACTACTGCAGCTGATCAGCAAACGATATTTATCAACTAAACCATTGCGTAAAGGTCTTATATTATCTATCAATTTATACTTGTTGCTGAAGGGAATTTCCATACTTACAGCGATCAACAATATTTAAATATTTATTCAAAAGCGCACTAATTGATGAGCTGGGGCTTGCCGTAGATTTCCAATTGAGAATTGCAACGCACTTTAGACAATTAAACTGATTGATCTAACAGAAGAAGGATCACCAAGAGACGGCCGGGACAGCATGGGACCAAATAATAAAAAATTATATTGACAGATTGTTAATGATAGGAGAATGTATTCTATTCCTTTTATCCCTCCTGATATAACAACAATACACAGATAAGCGGGAAATGAGTTTTACAGATAAGACGCTTAAATGAACACATGGAGTAAACGGGGCATCATTTGTTTGTATAAAGATCAAGCGGTTCCACAGGGCATCCTGCAAAAATCTGCGAGAATTTATAGGGAATCAACAACACTGTTTAAATCGCACTGTCCTTAATGAAATGCTACTCCTTAAGTATATCGAGGCTTTCCGATCAACTTTGTTGGGGGGGGGGGGGGGGTTGTCCCGGTTTGCTCAATTGATTGCGTCGTCGGAATTGAAGGGCAAGGCGCTGTCGCCGTGGCGGTGCGGGTTCGCTCCCAGCTAGAGGCAATGTCTTTTGAAAATCACAGTAGCGCTATTTGTGCAGTGTGGCGGCCGTAAAACGTCTCCCCGTACATATAGTAAGTACTGTTATCAGTAAAATAATCCGTCACCGATGTCATGCTGTAATGATAACGTATATCAGGGCTTTCTGATCAACCTTTTTGGGAGTTGTCCCGGTTAGCTCAATTTGTTGCGTCATCGGAATTGCAGGGCTATGCGCTGTCGCCGTGGCGGTGCGGGTTCGCTCCCAGCTAGAGGCAATGTCCTTATAAAAGTTGTAAGAAAGGAAATTAGCAGCGCTTCAATATGATACCATTATTATAATTCTTGCAACAACGAAGATGTCTGATTAAAGTTTATCAAAAACAGTTGGCTTTCTCGAGTTCCGATATTTCTTCAGATTCTAGTGCAAAGCGGACATGGTGGTCGAAAATCAACGATTCATTTATCAATTAAACCGGACAAACTAAAACAATGCATTTTTAATTTTTTGTCGTAATCTTGAAAACTACTTAAATCATTCAAATTTCACTACAGGGCAACACTTAATTCATATTTTCACTGGTAAAAACGAAATTCCTTCTTAACTTATCATTTTATTGCAGAGTTTGCGTTAATTTGACAGAAAAAAATTGCATTGCATGAAGTGGCGCCAGAAACGTTTGTTTATGACGTTTAGTCATACCCAAACTTTAACCCGAATTTGAACGTTCATTGGAAATTGCAAATTGAAAAAAAAAATAAACATGCTGATTGCGAGAAATTTAAAGGTATGTTTTATGATTTAGATGTGCATGTGCCAACGGATAAGCATACAGACTCATGAAAATGAGAAGTGAAGCCCCAAAAAAATCAGGAACTCCGAGAAAAATAAGAAGCAAACGGACAAGATTTTTCTGCGACGAAATTCCCACAAGAGACGTACAGGAATCGAAATCTCTCGGCGCGACACCAAATAAAGGGCATGACGAAACGTCATTAAATTTTGTAAGAAGAAGTTGTCCGGATCTAAAACATGTGCGAGAAAGTAATCAGGTATTGCGGCGAACTGAGGGTCGGCCGCGGTATTTACTTCAAAATGAAATTCATTATGTTCCGACTAGGCTCCATCGCTCAACTTCTGAAGGCAATTTAGAGGATCCTAACATTACCAACAACTCGGCATTTTCGTCGGACCTTAGCGTAAATTCAGCAACGCCAAACGTAAATAATTTGACAAAGAATATCTACAAACTTTGGCAAAATGGACAGTTATGTGATGTCATCATCACGGCGGGTAAACAGACATTTTACGCGCATCATTTAGTTATGGCGGCGAGTTGTGAAAATCTTTCTAAAAGCGTAGATTCGACAACACATCCCACATACCGATATGACTTTCCAAATGTTCGGCCAGAGGTTATGGAAGAAATTTTAAAGTTTTTATACACGTCACGACTTAACATTAATTCTAATAACCTGGAAGAACTGCTAGAAACCAGTCAAAGTCTCGGCATAAAAAAGTTACTTGATCTATGTACTATCTTCCTGATGAACATCACTCTTAACAATGCGATCAGAAACCGTTCAATTGCTAAGAAATTCGGACTCTCTCAAGTTGTGGTAGCTATTGATAGCTATGTTCATGAACATTTTGCAACTCTTGTTACAACATCGTCTTTTCTGAAAAGCAGCTTCCGTCTTTTGTATGACATTATTTCATCTGGTATTTTAACCGAACCTGACGAGCTTCAGATCTTCCACGCATGCGCAAAGTGGATCGGATTCAACCCACAGGACAGAATGCAGTACACTGTACCACTTATGAGGTTGATCCGATTCAATCTCATCCCAGCAACCGATATTGTATCTCAGGTTGAACCAGTAAAAATGATTTTTGATCATCCTGAATGCAAGGATATGCTTTACAACGCGTTCAGACACCACGCGCTCATTGAAACTGAAACTGGCTCAAGTAGAGGTGGATATGGCGAGTCTGTAAACGTAAAGGATTATGTAGAGGAAAAAGAAGCAATGAGTTCAGAGGGTCAACAAACTAACTACACTGAAGCTGGGTCAGAACATATTGCACCGGAAGTGTCAACGGATTATTCTTCAACTTCCGGAGAGTTTGTTGTTCAAGAAGGCGAATTTGCATATGATACCGCTGGAAGTGCTAAACCGGAAGATGAAGAGGAGGAGTGGAATACGCAAGTAAAGATGCAGCCAACTGCACAACAAGGGCCGGACACCAGAGAGTCACATGTAGTCGGAAGTTCTTGGATAAAAGTGTATCCGGATGAGGAATGGAGTACACAAGGAGAGATACAGCCAACACCTGATCAACAAGAGCCTGACACCAGAGGGCCACATTTAGAGAGAAGACGAAATTCTACTGTGCCAAACGTTGATGTAAAGATAGAATGCTACTCAGCGAAGTCCCCTAGCAGCGCAGCTTCGACGCTGCCTTCAGTTGAGAGAGTTAGCGCACGAGCAATAAAATCCAATTCTCGATCGAAACCTTCCAGAGACGAATTGACCGTCGCTCCACCAAGCAGTTTGCCATGCAAGCATAAAATATCACGTGATGACTTAGCGCAATATTCTGATTTCACAAAAGAAAGTGTTCCATCTTCTTTAAACAAATGTCAAAACGCAAAACAATCATCAAGCACTGGAACACATAAATCAGAAGAAAGGGGAAATGATAACGTAGCTTCAGACCAAGACCATCACAAGTTTAAAATAAAACCTTCAGATATTGCTGCTTGTAGTGAAAACCTGAAATCTGCTACAAATTTAGGAAGCAGTAACTTGGGCCGAAACTCATGTCGCCGTCATAGTTTCCCACCATTCACAAACTTTATTCAGCTCTCGCCAATTAAATCAGAACCGTCTGTGGCGTCCCCGCTTTCTCCACCGACTGATCCTACAATTATATTCGTGGTGGGAGGAGGTGCGGGTAACGGTTCAGAGCACAAGATCCAAACTTTGCAACAATATGTCCCGGAGCTGGACACATGGAGTTTTAGGTCACAGATTCCGGTTCCGGTTCACCATTGCGCGGTGGCGGTTCTACACAATTACTTGTATGTTATTGGGGGCCAGTCATCTGACAGGCGTCCGGTTAAAGAATGTTACCGATTTGACATAGGGCGGGACCGCTGGGAGAGAATTGCTTCAATCAACACTGCTCGAATCCGCCATGCAGTCGTGGTACTAAATCGTAAAATATATATCATGGGTGGGGAAGACTGCATTGGCATGAGCTGTAAAACTGGAGAAGTGTATGATCCTTGGGAAAATAAATGGAAACATATAAGTGCAATGCATGAACCCCGTGCTGGTCTTTCTGCGGTAGCACATCGCAGTCGCTTGCTGGTTGCCGGCGGAATTATGGACATGGACGGAAGACTTCTTCTTGACACGGTAGAAATGTACGATCCGAGAACCAAAACATGGACATTCAGAAAACCGCTTCCGTTCGCAGTTTGTGACTCTTCACTGGTGGAGATCAGCGGGGTAGTCTATCTGGTTGGTGGCTTGATTTTGCAAGGGCAGGAGCCGCTAAGCGTCGATTCTATTTTTAGATACATATATGAAAGCGATACTTGGGAAGGCTATACGAGGCTGTACGTTCCACGACACGAAGCTATTGTCACAAGTGTTGGGTCAAAGTTGTACATTATAGGAGGAGAAAGCTCCGCAGCGCCGGGAAATCCCCTGTCAAATGTGGAGTGTATTGACGTACAGACAGACGAACGAATAACAGATATAGCTCCACTGCTATCTACGGCTTACGGAATTCGTGGCTGTGCTTTTCGTTCAGATGGTTAGATATATACTTAAATCAGACATGTCTTGAAGCTATTTGATTGTCTGGGGCCGGTTGTTGGAAAATTTGTCCGAGAGTTAAACTAACCTAGTTTTAAATTTGTGATACGTAGTTCTTACAAATAAAATATTTCTACACTTGTATTCTATACATTTCTACACTGAAAAAAACAAGTTTTTAATGATTAAAAAGAGTGTTTATAAAACTGTCTTTATTGCCTTTGAAAATTCCATTCCTGTTTGACGCGCGGATAAAAATTCAAACAACCGATCCCAGACGTTTACATTATTATGTTGTGGAAAAAAATATTAAAGTTAAAAAATTCGTATTTTTCATTGTGTCCGATTTTTTAAATTAATAAAGCAGGTTCAGCGATGCTGTATTTTATTTTTTTATTTCAAAGATGGTATTTGAACATATCTGAATGTGTTGTGACTTTTTAGACGAGTTCAAGACTGTCTCTTGAATGAAAGAATCCGCCTTCTTTACATATAAATTTGTACATGTGCTGCAGTTTTATTGACTGTCAGGTTAAGAAGGTTATGGCATACAAAATAGAAAAGTGGCATACAAAATGGAAAAACGGCAGAGTTCCACTGATATTTTCCTTTAATTAAGAAAATAACAAACTCTAACTCTTAATTTGCCAAAAGCATAAATTATGCATTTGAGGCAAATTTTGTAAATTTTCCTGATTAACTAGAGCTACATCGATAATTATAAATTCTTACACTTTTACACTAATTTAATGCGATGGACATAATTATAAAATTTGCAGGTTGGGCGTACAGAAATAAAGAAGCAACTGTTTTGTTTTTATATTTATAATTTTCAATTGTCTAGACTTTATCATTATTTCATATTGTATACATATGATCAACCAAAGTAGGGCCCAAGATCATAAAACTAAGTTTTGAGATCAGTCTCAAATCTCAAGGATCTGATTGGCTGAAATGGCGACTGGTCGCCATTTCAGTCAATCAGATGCTTGAGTTTTGAGACTGATATCCAGATTTAGTTTTTTGATCTTGGGCATAGGCCTATACATCACAAACATTTATTATGTACGTGTTATGGTACTCACGTGGGAATTTAAAATGATGTTTTGTGTTTTTGAGGGTTTTTTTGTTTTGTTTTTTTTGACGGGGGGGGGGGGGGGTGTTTTCTTTGTATTACGAAATATACGTATGTTGGGATATATATAACGTGTTTGAGTACAAATATTTCATGAATTGCACATATAATCCCAAATTTTACAATGCAACGAAATAACAACGCAAATCTGTAAGAAATCAAACATTTTATGGCTTAAGTAATTGACTGTGGCTTTGGTTGTATGTTCGGCAATTTGGATAAATTAGAGTTATTTCTCGAGGATTTCGTCTGATTTCGGTGATATGGACCAAAGATAATAAAACTGAAAAAAATGCAGACCAGTCTCAAATCTCTAGATCTAATTGGTTGAAATGGAGACAAATCTCCATTTCAGCCAATCAGATGCTTCAGCTTTGAGACTGATCTAAATTATGTTTCAGAGACTGTTGATTGTTCATTTTGAAAATCATCATAAAAACACTCGTAATTTAGAACGAGACTTCAGCATCACAGTTTTGTCTCTAAATTTTTTTCTTCAATCAATTCAAACATATTATAAATGAAGCATAAATGTTAAATTTGCCATACAACTCAATAAAGCCGCTGGCTAATTGATTTTCTGTTCCAAATAAGATAGAATTATTTATTTACTAATAAATTGATTTGTGCGTTTTGGGAATTCCTGTATGTTTCCTGTGTATGTTTCAATGGCGCGAGTGGAACAATAGCGTTATATGGTACAAAGCACTGTATCATCTACCGGATATAGCGCACTGATTGTCACAAAAACATAGTAAACAGTTCAAAAATGAGGAGATTTTGTATGAATTGTAATGAGAAATCCAATCGACAAATACATGTTCAACAGGCGATTCTCGTAGCACTTGTTATGAAAGACGCTGTTACCTTTTTTTATGCAATATATTTTAAACAAGAAATATCTTTAAAAAAGATAAACGGCGTTGATGGAAAAGATTTATATATACATGTATATAAGAAAGAAAGAAATACAGAGAGGCAAAGCAGACACAGTTTAGATATTTTATTTGTTATAGCTGTTGACGAACCCTCCCTGCCTTCTTAGTATGACTTAGAGATTAAGCGACCGAATCATGACAACTCATAAATTTATTGAAAGTATCTTTCAAAAAAAATGTTGAAGCTGTTGCAACAATTTCATACAGTGATAACAAGGCGATTAAAGAAGCAAAATATTCAGTTTCAATAAAATACCTCGTGTAGAGTGAGAATTCAAGATGAATACATGTCCTTGAAATTTAATAAATATAAATAATAACAGCCTGTCACAAGAGCGAAATCTACCAACTTTTACGTATATTAAGTTTAAAAAAAGTGTCCGTCCTGAGTATTGAACCCGGGGCCTCCGCTTGAGAGGCGAGAGTGTTAGCCACTACACTACATAAACTTGTCTTACGAACTTGAAATTAACAATCAGTATCAAAGGAACTAGAAAGGAACCAGTAGGAACTAGGAATATCTACACTTCTCTTTCGTTTTACACTGTTTATTGTATGCAAGTGACACCCAAGAATATTCCATATAATATTGTATTAAAGCCATCAATATTGACTTAACTGGTTACTTAAATCGTAAATATGTTTTTTCCTCCAATACAACACCCACTAACAACCAATCTAATTAATCTATTTGATTTTTCCGCTGCATAATAATAAAATCCCACTAGATACCTCTCCAGCCTGCTAGATGCCTCTCTGGTGTAAATAGCTACCAATCGAAATAGTTTATTTCATTTTCCCTCTGCATAATAAGAGAATACGAGTATTATTTACAACATTTCATTGGTCGAACAACTAGGTCAAAAGTGAGCTTAGACAGCTAACGCCGAATAACGCCGAAAAAATCGCTTAAATCACTCACACAAAGTACCGTTTGCACTGTGTACTGTTATAAAATCAGCGTAAATGTTTATGTTTTGACAGGTTTTGAGAGGTATTCTCATGCTAGCGATGATGAAACACATCATTTTTATTCTTACAATAATAAGAAAACCATAGCTGATCAATTAAACCTCAAAACATTAGACCAAACATGCATGTAGCTTCGACCCAGACTGTACCATTTATTAAACATGTTAACTCAATCATTTGTATGTTTCTAGTGATCTATGTGTATCAGTTATGGAGATTTTTTAAAGATGATTTTAGTATATGTTTTCGGATTTAAGAACAACGGCTTGATGTAAAAACATGTATTAAAAGTGCTTCGCACAGAAATATGATACGTTATAAAATATAAGGGCCTCGGTGCCTTTATATACTGCGGCGACACGAAACAATTGGATCTATCTGACTACATTAGTTATTACCCAGACCGCTCTAAGAACTACAATTTACAACAAGCGATAATTAATGTAGTCCCAAAATGTTTTGGATTTGATAAACATAGTCTAAGGTTTTTTAAAGGTAACAGTTTCGAAACTCAAGGATCACGATTATAAATACATACGCAGGTAGGCGTGACATACAAACTCTGAGGCAAACCAAGTTATTTAAATACTGATATTTTAAGCTGATGATAAACCCTTTACTCACTGTACGACCAATGAAGATTATCGTCAGCTGAAACACCCATGTCATTTAATCGGAATATACAACGGTCACTTGTTTTCAGAAATATTCTAATAAATGTAATAGCAAACAGTGTTCAACAAAAACAACGTACTCTATATCCCATGGAGTAAAGGGTCAAATTGAACTTTAGCAAATGAATCAATGTCTTGTTTTCCGCCAAAGGATTGACTATCACAAAGGTCTTCCCTTGAGAGTCAGGTATGTTCCCATGCTAATTTCAGTTAAAGAAATTAACGCATTCGCTTTCTAACATATTCTCATAATACATTTATACTAGCCATTAAAATACTGTTTTAACAACTGATTTGTGTAAACTATGTGTATGCCAATTTATCGGTTACAAAAACAGTTTATAGTTTATTTCGAGGTTTGTATGAAAAATTTAACGGTCGCCCAGCTGCGTTGGGCCTGACAGTATTTTTATAAGCCTCCAAACTAACAATAACCTATATTCACTATTGTTGTATCATTCTGTTTTATTATTTTAAAGTTCTTTTCTTCGTGTTTTTGTACGCCATGATTTATTATTTCTCCAAATTTACCCGATTTGTATAGACAATATAATAGACGAACTCCTCCGTCTTACCTAAAAGCATAAACTTGATAAAATCCGCAAATTCGCATCGCCATAAGTGATACAGATTATTGGAAAATCACTCAACGAAGATCGCACTAAATGATACAACAGAAATAGGTGTGTTTGCTCTAAATGATAGTATGATAATGCTATAGATGATACAGTCATGATGAAACACACCCCTCAAACATTTTAATAATTTACACTCTCTATACATTTAAAGCAATATTGTTATGTAATAATCTTTAAATTAATGTCAGAGTCATATAACTAGTATATATTCGCGCATCAGGGCGTTTATTTGTAGAGAATAACAGTATTTTGATACAATCATGTGTGTCATTTGCCAGACCTTCTTTTGATTAAATGCAATTTTGCAAGTTTTTATCCCTATATATGCGCAAAACAAATGGTATTACAATCAATAAGGACTATACAAAATATAACGTACTTGTTTTTGTTGAAGGTACGTGAAATGATCCTAATAATTCCGTTTTCAATGTGTTATTTACGAATTGTTTATATTGCAGCCTTGCAATCAGCTTGCTATATCCGGCATATGATACTATTGGTTTTTATACAGTGGTACAAAGTACCGTTAGTTAAAATCCGAGAATATGTATAGTACTCAAAATTTAATAGGGATCGCATTCAGTTTTATCCCGAATTATTGCCCCTACCAAGTTTCAACCGCTGTTCCACTTCAACAGTTTGACGGCTCATTCCCTTTGTGGCACAAAGCTGATATCAAGTGAACAAATTTTCAGAATCACAGCAAATATGTTACATTTATAACTTGATGTAAGAATAAACACAATCTTTTCAAGGGGTCTAACCTAAAGTAAGAAGATCGATGCTTTAAGACGGCCATTTCATGGAGAGTGGTGTCAATTGGTGATAAAACAGCATTGTTTTGTTTACATCGACCACTAATTCAGTAAAGTAAGTACATTTTCTTGTATTATAGGTATTGTGTATGAGATAACCACCTAGCCGCTTGTTTCAGACATCTGCTTCTGGTCCGTTTTTGTCTGTCCATGCAGTGGTTGAAGCGTGAAAGAAGGGATAGCGGCATAGGGGTCCAAACTCTGCAATGTCTGCAGACTGATTTTGGGAGCTTTAGAGAATTAGATTTCGCCTTGCTGTGTTTGCGGGGTGCGGCATACATTATTTAACACTTTAGAACGTTTTTCTGTTCAAATAGGAGCCTCTGTGTTCATTTTTTTTACATTTAAGACGATTTCATGGAGAACCGCCTTACTTTAGGACAATTTCATGGAGACTTACATAAGAAAGCCATTGTTAATGGATTTAACACCAACTCTTGTTTTCATTTTTTAGGTCTAGTTCCAAACATGAGAAAAAGAAAACCCGTGTTGAATCTAAGAAAAAAATGGAAGGAAACCGAAAGAAAAAGAAAATTATCCCATATCTCCTCACCACTGAAGACGACAAAGAAAAAAATACGTCTTACGTCTCCATCACCGCTGAAATTATTATCACCTAGATCAACATCTGTGAAACGAGACATTCTAATACTTTTAAGTGTTCGAATATTAATTTTTGTTAAACGAAATACAAAGAAAAGCGAATAAATGTAAATTATTTCTGGTCAGGACATTTAATTTTCCACTAAATTCGATGTACAATGAACAGAAACACCTGGTGTTATTATAAGAAGTGTCATAGTCAATATACTTCCACCAATTAACAGTGATTGGCAGTTTGAGTGACCATTAATATCAATTATCAGGGCTTCTTGATAACAATACGGACCGGTGTTTAATAAAGAGTTTTGCCATGAGGTGTGAATTCACTAATGCCGGTGTATGTTTTAATTAAAAACTTTACCATTGGGTAAAGCTAAAAAGGTAAAAAGCCCTATCAAATGATTGTCATAATAAAGATAATTTGCATAATCAGTATCACGCGCATCCAATCCCGATCGGTATTGCAGTCACGTGCAAACTCAAACAAGTGAAATGCTAAATATAAGAATACGAATACGAATATTTTATTTCAGCATAAAACATTTTACAATGTCTATAGCCTGTATAATAACATATATAGAGAGAGACACACAATAATAACAAAATAAGGAGGTTTTCTGAGGAAAAAAAAGTACATGGTTATTTGGTAAACAACATGTGTAACATTAGATGTAGATCATGATACACGTATTCGATCAGCGAAGTATATATATTTTGACTAATTATAAATTGTTTTTTTCGATTTTGATGACATAATTATTTCAAATTTTTTAATTGTAGGCCAATGACAAAAATATGGTGTTAAATATTTTCTTCTTAAATTTCTGTAATTTGGACAAACAAGCAAAAAATGAAATTCGTTTTCTAAAACACCCATACTGCAAGACCTGCATATTCTTCGATTTTGATCTAAATTTTCGTATCTTCCGGTTTCTATCATCAAGTTATGAGCTGATATTCGGAATTTAGTTAATGCAATCTTATATTTACCGTCAGGTAATATTTTTAAGTATGTTTCTAAGTCGAACGCATGTTTAAATATACTGAATGATTTTAAGCGGCTGGAATTATTTACTTCCGCATACCAAGATTGAAGATAATTATCAATAATTCGTTGTTTTATCATATCGAATGGAATAAAAATATCAAATTGATTATCCCATATATATGAAAGACCTAAATTATTTAATATAGTTTTTATATTCAGAGCCCAATTTCTTCCGTTACGTATTTGACCACGATCGCAGTCTTGTTTTAAGAGTGTGTAAATAATTTTTGGTAATTCTGTATTATTCTGATTCAAAAGTTTAAGCCAATATTTAATCATTATAACCTTTCGGCGCACGAAAAATGGGATACGCCCCAGTTCCCCATAAAGGGCAGCCAAGTTAGTTGATTTTCGGACACCTAATATTCTACGTAAAAATTTCGTATGTACCATCTCTATATCGGTGGCACTGTGCATGCCCCAAATCTCAGCGCTAAAGTTCAAAATAGATCCTACGAGAGTATCAAATAAGTAACATTTCCTGGTAATAGGTAATTCTATTTCTTTGAAAATTGTAAATAAATTATATAACGCAAAGGATGCATGCTGGGCGATGACACGCTGGCTTCTTAAGAAGTTACCATTTTTGTAGAATGTAAGCCCTAGGTATTTGAACGATTCAACAACCTCTATGGCTGTACCATATATGTAGAAATTAAAGGTGGACCTTCCGTTTTCAAAAATCATAGCTTTTGTTTTGGTGGTATTGATTTTCAGACCCCAGACTTGACAATAATTTTCAACATCTGTAAGCATTTTTTGTAGTGTTTCAGGCGATTTTGCGAAAAATACTTGATCATCGGCGAAAAGTAATAAAAATATTTTTATTTCATTTATTGTGAAGATTCCTTCAAGATCAGTGTTTATATTTTCTGTAATATCATTGACGAAAAGCATAAAAAGTAATGGGGAACTCGGGTCCCCTTGTTTCAAACCGATATGTGATTCAAAAAATGGTGAAAAGGTTCCTTTGAAACGAACGCACGATTTAACAGTTGCGTACATAGATTGAAGAGCTTTGACTATTTTTGAACTTGCTCTTTGTTGTAAGAGCTTTTGCCATAAAAACGATCTATCAATTTTATCGAAACATAATTCGTAATCTATGAAAATACAGTATAATTTTTCTTTGGAATTCAATACTTTAGTGATAATTGAATGTAGAACGAATATACAGTCGATAATGGATTTACCTTTCTGAAATCCAAATTGGTTTTTATTGACTTTTTCTAGACGATATGACCAGTCTGTTAATCTATTTAACAAAATTTGTGAATATACTTTAGAAAGAATATTTACTAGTGTTATACCTCTATAATTTCGCGGGTCGTTTTTTGATCCCTTTTTGAAAATTGGTGAGATTATTCCTTCTCCCCATGACGTGGGATATTCGCACGTTTGAAACATTCTATTATATAGTTTTAACAAAAACGGGGAAATAATATCATAGACTGATTTAAAAATTTCACTGCTCAATTGATCGTTTCCGGATGATTTGTTATTTTTTTGTGTAAACACTGCTTTTCGAATTTCTGTTTCTGTGATATCCATATCGAGGCTTTCGTCGAAAATATTTTCGTCTATTTCGTTATTAATATTATTTTCATCGTTGTTCATTTCTGAGCCAAACATTGATTGAAAGTGTTCGTATAATTGGTTGACAGTTAATGAATCGTCGTCTTCGGGTTTCGGTTTGTAAGTATTTTTTATATTTTTCCAAAAATTTCTTGGCTGTTTTTTTGCAAGATCATCAATTTTTAGGCCTTCTTGTAAACGGTGCTTTCGCCTAGTCTTTTTCTTAATTTTGTTATACTTATTTCTAGTTTGAACGAAATTAACGCGGGTTTCCTCTGTTTTATTTCGCATATAAATATTTCTTGCTTTTTTGAATTCATTTCGCGCTATATAGCATTCTGCATTGAAGTAGTTTTTACGAACTTGTTTTTTGTTTTTCGGTGTATTGACTGTTTTTCCAAACGCGTCGTGCGCATGTTTTGATAATAAAGTTGTAAAATCTTTGACCACGTGATCAATCGGTTGGCCAGTTATGGCGACGGTCATTTGTTCTAATAACTCATTACTATTCATAAGCATTGAACGAAACAACGGTACATTTTCTTCGTTAAACCTAAGTACTTTACATGGTTCATTTTTAGTATTATCGTATGGCTTGTTATGCGGTTTTATGCGGAAGGAAAACGATAATGCTGCATGATCTGAAAATTCGGTGAAATTTTCAACACAGAATGTTTTTAAAGTATCAAAATCTGTAAAATTTAATAACAGATAATCAACTACACTAACACCCCTATGCGAGCAAAAAGTGATTTCCCCATTATCTATACGACCGTTAGCTATGACAATACCGCAAGTAATGCAAAGATCAAGTAGACGTCGTCCGTTTTGGTCAAGTACTTGGTCTACATTTTTCCGTTGAGGTATTTCGTTTTCGTTAATGAAAAATAAGTTTTGATCTAAGTATTTGTCGCGGGTAATGTGATCTAAATTGTTGGAAGTTCGACTATTCATATCGCCAGAAATATAAACTTTGCCCAAAGTGTTATATTTAACGATATCAGTTTCTAATAAATCAAAAATATCAGTATCAAAATTTGACAAAACTGTGGAATTTGTAGGAGGGATATAAACATGTCCTAAGTAAACATCTTGTTGGAATGGAAATAAGTCACCACATATTTTCACCCAAAGTATACCTTGTTGATGTTTTTCAACAACATTTATATATTTCTTTAAATGACATTTATAGTAAAAAGAAATGCCGCCGCTAAAGCGACCCCTTCGAGAGTTATTAGACTTATTTCCATAGATTAAGTCACAATAGTATCCGTTTATATGAACATTTAAACTGTCTTGTGTAGATAACCATGTTTCATTTAAGAAAACTAGATCAAATTTCAAAATCAAATATGCTAACAACACTTGGATTTCATTCTGCTTCCTCCAATAGTTAGAAACTTAAAAGTTTAATGCAGTTATCGTCTCAATTCAACATGCGTAACTGCCGTGACGACAACGGTATCACCATAAAATTACTATGTCCCGTAAATGCACGTACAAAAGACGACGAAAGTACACTGACTTATAGTAACTTAATGTTATTTATCTGTAAGCGGACAGCACATGATCATTAAATGTTAGAAATCGAGATTTGATCTTACTTTAGCATGACCTGATGTGAAACGTTATTATAATTGGAAAGTCGTTATTAAGCCGGAAGTGTTGTTTGACAGACACATACGGCATACTCCAGCAAAGAGATCGCAAATACAAATAACTATCGAATATTACAATACTTGTAAATCAAACTATTCTAATGACAATTTTGCTATTCGTTGCCATCCCTAAAAAGAATACATCCACATTAAAATAAAAAAGGTGAGGAGAACAAATGCGTGTACTAAAATCATCATAATAAATATGTTTTGCATGTAGTCAATTTAACACAATGTCGAAATACTGGTCGATTGGAAATTATATAAACTTTGAAAGTTTCAGCAAAAAAGCCAATAACACTGGGAACAGTAGGGATTAAGTGCACCTACTAAAAATATCTGATTAATCAGAACTTGATTATATCTGAAGATGAAGGCAGGGGATCGTAACCCTGCAGACTAGCAGACACTTTGCTTTTGGCCCAAGCAGATACCTTGTAAAATACCCACCATGTGGGAACAGCCTGATGGTAAAATTACCGCTAAATACACTGGTTAAAAGTTCTAAGTGCACACTTTTCAATTTTTAATATCTTAAAGTAAACTTATTCAAATTGAATGAAAGTTTGACTTAATGTTAATAATGATCAAACAACAATAATTTTTTGAAAACTGTGCATATGTTTTACGTTTTACGTCATCTACGTCGGCATACGCTTTTTATGCATTATCCCCGTGCGGCAAGCGAAATTTATTTTTTTACAATCGTTTTTGTTTTTCACATGTTCACCGACTCAAGACAAACACGAAAAACACACCAACAAATTGTAACCATGAAACGGTTGACATCAGCAGACAACGACATTGCCGTCAAAATTCTGTTCACAGGCACAACTTCAAATTTGTTGTAAACAAATATTGACGGTTTTCGTAAATGCAAAAGAAATACCTTATTTTTGCATATTTTATTAATTTAAGAAGAAAATCAAACGATATTATTTTCTAGATTGATTACGTTGCTTACGTTGAACGCTGATGTTACTCAATTACGTCATTAAATATTTACGTAAAACAACGTAAACTCGAAAATATTAGTGTAACATTTGTTGGATAAGTGTCCAATAAATAAAATTTAAAACTAAAATTTATGGAAATTCAATAAACTTCAAAATCGAATTATTCGAAAATGACGCTTATTCGGTCAAAAGGCGTATCCGAAAACTGGTCAATTTTATCGAAATGAATACATTTTTTTCGTTTGGAAAGGCTGTTACACATCTATAATAGAAAATTGTATCATCCCAAACTGCTAGACAATTCAAAAACTTTTGGCACAAAACATTGTGTGAAAAATGGAATTTTCTCCTTGAAATCCTGTAAAAACGTTATGGATAAAATAAAGTTGAGTGTGTTGGCTCATCGTGCCCAGCAGACCATTACAAAGCTACAGAAAGCTATTTCAGTGCAATGGAATGGCAAACTACAGTATTTCCTTTAAATCTGCATGAAATTTAAATTATACAGAGATGAGAAAACGATCACAAATGATAGCCGATGCAATGATAATTAACTTGAGAATTGCTTTCTGAGAACAAGTGAGCTAAAATATTATTATTTTTTAATCTGGTTAAGCAGACTTAAAATTTTTGGTGTGCTTTAATAAAATATTGATTCTTCTTCATTGTAATTTACACTATTTTGAAAGATTCAATCAAATTATTGGAAAAATTAACATTTATCAAGTGTGCACTTAGAACTTTCGACTAGTGTAAATAATAAAAATCAAGGACACTTTGGTGCTAAATCAAAACCATCACACTTGCCTCGCAGTGCCGAGACATCCGAATGGTTAAACATGGCTTTTCCCGCCCGTACTTCCGGCAAGGGGGTGGGGGTGGGAGAGTGGATTCATATGACTTTTCGACTGGTGCATACGTTAAAATGGGATGTCTTAAGGTGAAATTGTGTCGCGTAATCCGTTTTAAGCACTAAAGTATAGTACAGTCATGGATACCTAACAAGCAATGATATACTGGTCTTATAATTGTGCTCATTGCATTTAATGGGTGCAGTTCTTGACTTGCCAATATAATCATGTTCAATACATGGTACAATTACAATAAAAATTACAGATATACTTCTGTTCATTATAAACTAATCAGTGTCTAACCTCTCCAAAATTTATAGCTCTCCATGAAATTGTCCTAAAGTGAGACAGTTCTCCATGAAATCGTCTTAAATGTAAAAAAATGAACACAGAGGCTCCTATTAGCACAGGAAACGTTCTAAAGTGTTAAATAATGTATGCCGCACCCCGCAAACACAGCAAGGCGAAATCTAATTCTCTAAAGCTCCCAAAATCAGTCTGCAGACATTGCAGAGTTTGGACCCCTATGTCGCTATCCCTTCTTTCACGCTTCAACCACTGCATGGACAGACAAAAACGGACCAAAAGCAGATGTCTGAAACAAGCGGCTAGGTGGTTATCTCATACACAATACCTATAATACAAGAAAATGTACTTACTTTACTGAATTAGTGGTCGATGTAAACAAAACAATGCTGTTTTATCACCAATTGACACCACTCTCCATGAAATGGCCGTCTTAAAGCATCGATCTTCTTACTTTAGGTTAGACCCCTTGGGGTTAAGCATTTCATAATTGGCTTTTAATTGGACTACGTTCCGCTCTATGGCACATACTTTATGAACTGTGACGTAGTTCAAGGTCGTTTTATTGGAAAACTATTCACAGTGATTTCCCTTGAAAATGGCGGTGTTAAAACAGAAGCGGGCGAATGTTGCTTTTTAGTGAAATTTGGGACAAAGCAGTAATTTTCTAAAGGAAATTGTAATTTAGGCAAATATAATTTGATATTTAGAGGGGTTACATGCTTAGTTCGCATGTTTATTGTTCTTAATGCGTTGGAAACTGCTCACAGTGAAACTTGCGTAGTACTCGGACGAAATTTACAGCGCACGAGCGGCGATTCTGGCCATTTTATGACGTCACCAATCGATGGGAAATCCCGAATCGATGAGAATAAGGCACTACGTTGATGTAGTAGGCTACTTTCGATTTTGAAACTTACTAGTAGAGTAGTATTAATTTAAGTATAAGTGGTGTATGGACCTTGATGATTATTTGTTTGGAACGTAGATTTGTCTAATTAAGCCACACATGTTTAAGATGATGTTGCTAGTAATAATTATGCATAAATATAATGTAATTGTATATGCAGCTTGTATACTGTGTCACAGTGCTAATCTTTTATATTTAATAGTATACTTTTAGGTTAGCTGAACTGAGGAAAGACAAATAGAATACAAATGTCGGTTATAGGTAAACAACTGTATCATGGAGAGGGTATAAGTATTTCTGTAAATGATAAAGTACACAGTAGTACACCTATAAGGCTACTACATGGTGGAAGAGAGCTTATAATTTTGGACATGTAAATAATAGTTATTTGAAAATTAAGTTAAGCACTAACATTGTGTTAAAAATACACTGCATGATGTGGCAGTTAAGTATAAATTACATAAATACATTATATTAATAACTATTATAGGTTTATTTCTGAGAAGTACTGGCGTTCCGGGAGATTTGTTATGCCACATTGAAAAGCACAGCAAAATTATTATAGTATTACAAATTTACTGCAAATATGGCTGAACGGCCAACTTGTCTAAGTTTAGCATAAACACTATCCTCATACTTGCTGTTGAAAAAGTGTGATTTCAATAAACACAGAATTATTAAACGGTTAATCACATTTATTACTAATACAAGCCTTCTTTGGAATCTGTTATCTCTTTTTTTTCTTTCTTTTGTTATTGCTTTTTTTCCATATGACTCTGTATCTAACTTACAAAAAATTATGTTTCAGAAAGTGAAAGAGGGAGTTACAGACAGTCAGTTGGGTTACAGCCAGCCAGTTACAAACAAGTATGGTCCACACACGAAGAGTTTCCCAGTCAAGTTGAGGTTATATAAAAAGTACTGTTGATATGTCAGGAATCCTTAGTTTAGCATCCATGAATGTTCAGGGTCTAGGGGACAACCTTAAACGAAAAGACGTCTTTAATTACTTAAAATGCAAAAATTATAATATATATGATCTCCAGGATACACATTTTACAGATAAGGAGACAAAGATAATAAGAGGTCAATGGGGGTTTGAATGTTACTTTAGTAATTTCAGTAGTCAGTCTCGGGGAGTCGCCATTCTGATTAATAATAATTTTGATTTTAAACTTCAGAGCATTGAAAATGATAATAATGGTAATCTATTAATGGTTAACTGCAAAATAAATAATGAAAATTTTGTGTTGGTCTGTTTATATGGACCGAACAGAGATGAACCAGAATTTTACTTAAACTTAAAAGAGAAAGTTTCACAATTAGAGAGAAAATGTATTGTCACCGGGGATTTTAATTTAATTCTTGACCCGGAGAAAGATAGTTTTAATTATGTGAATGTTAATAATCCAAATGCTCGTGAAATGGTTTTAGAAATGATAGTGGAATGTGACTTAATAGATCCTTGGAGAGAACTTAATACAGAAAAACGGCTTTTTACATGGTTTAAAAAGAACCCAGTTAAGAGGGCCAGACTTGATTTCTTCCTTATTTCAAGTAATTTGTTTACAGATGTAGAAAAAGCTTTTATACTTCCAGGTTACAGAACTGACCACTCTTTAATTGTTCTAGAAATAAAATTAGGCAAATTTAAAAGGGGAAAGTCTTATTGGAAGTTTAACAACCTTCTTCTTAAAGATACTGAATACATGAGGCAGGTCAAACAATTAATAAGAGACATAAAAATACAGTATAGTTCAAGTACACAATTGATTAATTTACCTGTAGAAGAAATAAGTAATAAAGACATAATTTTTACTATAAATGAACAGTTATTTTTCGAAACTTTAATGATGCAGATAAGAGGTTTGACTATATCTTATGCAACTCATAAGAAAAAACAAAATATCAACAAGGAACAAATTTTAATAAAAGAGATAGAAAACATACAAAATTCGCAAAATTTTGATGAAAGTATATTAGAACAGAAAAATACAGAACTATTAAGTATTAGAAGGATAAAATTAGAGGGATCACTTGTTAGATCTAGAGCAAAGTGGGTGTTGGAAGGTGAAAAACCCTCAAAATATTTTTGTAACCTGGAAAACAGACATTTTACTTCAAAACTTATGAATTCATTGTATTCAAAGTCAGGAATTTTATTAAATACACAAGAAGATATATTGAAAGAGACAGAAAATCATTATAAAGATTTATATTCTGCTAAAATCAATCAAGATGTCGATCTAAACAACTTGTTTAGAAATTGTATTATTAATAAACTGTCAGTGGCAGACAGAAACGATTTAGAAGGTAAACTTACTTATGAAGAGATGTTAAACAGTCTAAAATCAATGTCAAATAACTCTTCCCCAGGAAGTTCTGGTTTCACTGCAGCCTTTTTCAAATTTTTCTGGACTGATCTTGGCCACTTCCTCGTGAGATCAATAAATCATGGTTTTGACATTGGAGAACTTTCTATTTCCCAGAAACAAAGTATTATATCATGCATTCCTAAAGGTGACAAAGACAAACTGTACTTAAATAACTGGAGACCAATATCATTGCTAAATGTGTCGTATAAAATTGCGTCAGCAAGCATTGCAAACCGTTTAAAAAAGTATTATATAAAATAATAAGCGAAGATCAAACTGGCTTTATATCTGGACGCTTTATAGGTGAAAATATTAGAATTATATATGACATTATGTTTTATACTGAAAAATATCATAAGCCAGGTATGTTACTTCTACTTGACTTTGCCACAGCATTTGATTCTTTGTCATGGAGTTTCATGGCTAAAGTTCTTGATTTTTTTAACTTTGGAAATGATATCAAAAAATGGATACAGGTTTTTTATAACAATATTCAGTCAAGTGTTATTATAAATGGTCATTTATCTGATTGGTTTTATGTACATCGTGGTTGTCGTCAAGGTGATCCTTTGTCCCCTTACCTGTTCATTCTTTGTGCAGAAATATTATCAATACTTATTAAAAATGACAAAGACATTTCAGGAATTAAGGTCAATAATACTGAATTTTTAATTTCTCAATATGCTGATGATACGACATTGATGTTAGATGGTTCTAATAAATCCCTTATAAACACTATGAAAGTTTTAAAATTTTATGCTAAAATTTCGGGCCTTGAAATTAATATGGACAAAACGAAGGCAGTATGGATTGGTGCTTTAAAAAATAATCAACATGCAATTTGTGAAGATTTGGGTATAAAATTTGAAAATAAATTTAAATTACTAGGAGTGAACTTTTCAACTGACCTAAATACTATTGTTGACATTAATTATGCATCAAAAATTGAGGAAATAATTCATCTGTTCTCTGTCTGGTCAAAAAGAATAATTTCGCCTATTGGGAAAAATATTGTAATCAAAACATTAGCTTTATCAAAATTGAACCACCTTATTATAGGTTTACCAAATCCAAAAGCGGAAACAGTCAAATATATTCAATCTTTGTTTTACAAATTTCTTTGGAACGGTGCAACAGATAAAATTAAAAGAAATGTAATAACGAATAGCATTGAAAGTGGGGGAATAAGAATGATTAATCTTGAGAAATTTATGTATGCCCTTAAAGTAACTTGGCTAAGAAGATGTAGCAAAAACCTTACAAAATATGTAGAATTAGTAAACGTTTTTTCTCCTTGTTTCTTATCATTTGCAAAGTATGGTGGTGAATTTATAAACAAAAATATTAGATTACAAGAAAATGACTTTTGGAAAGATGTGTGGAAAGGTTACATTTCCTGGTCAAGGTCAATAACACCAACCTCATGGTATGAGTTCCTTGCTCTACCAATATGGCATAACAATGATTTCAAAATTGGGGGTAAATCTTTTTGTGACAAAAATTATGTTGAGAAAGGTATTCTATTAGTAAATGATCTCTTCAATAAAAACGGCAGATTTCTTACCTTTGATGAATTCCTAAATAAATATGAGGTTCAAACCAATTTTTTACAATATAACAATATTATTCATTCGTTACGCTCATATTTAGATTCTCTAAATATAGAACACAAAGCTGTAAATAGTGTCCAACCTATTCAGCCCTTAATTATAAGTTTCTTAAATAAAAGTAAAAAAGCTTGTAGAAATATTTATGATGATCTATTGTTTACTAATAAATCAATACCACCATCTAGAAGAAAATTGGACATTGTTTTTACTCTAAATAACACAGACTGGAAATATATATACAAATTACCATTTAAATGTACTAAAGATCCTAAATTTCAATGGCTACAGTATAGAATTTCACACAGAATACTTGGTACAAATCATCTTTTATTTAAAATGGGAATAAGAAATAATAATAACTGCACTTTTTGTGGCAGATTTTCAGAAACACTAGTTCACTTATTCTGGGATTGTGAAGTGACCCAAGATTTCTTATACAACGTTAAAACTTGGATAAGAGCAACGTGCAACTTACCTTCTCTAGATTGGTCAAAGCAGGAGTTCATTTTGGGAAGCAGGTCAATCCAAACTGCCTTATATATGATTCTACTGTCAGATAAACACTATAATTATAAAAGTAAACTCAAGTCATCAATACCTAATGTTGAAGTTTTCAAAAGACAAGTGAGCATCTTAATAAAAACAGAAAAATATAATGCACACAAAACATTGACTTTACCAAAGTTCGAGAAAATATGGGAACCTCTTCAAGCACTGTGTGTGGAAAATACATAATTATATAGTAGATTTATGTAGTGTTGGACAACTCTGGCTGAACTGTAGCCCCTTCTAATTCTTGTTTTTCTTTGTGATGAGAATTTTTCCATTACATTATGTCTATATTTGTATTGAATCTCAACTTCCAAAGCATACTTGAACCTTACAATTTGTTCTTTATAGTTTTAAACACTTAAAATAAGCAAAGCTTTGATTATGTTTCTACTGAGCTGGAACAAGAAAACAGCTACATTGAGAAAACCAAAAACACTCATCTATTATACTCGCTTGTGATAACAGATATTGTTACAGAAACTGTAATGATTCCTTTTTGTAGTCATTATGTCTTATCTTAGAGATTTATGTATATATGTTTGTAATTTTTCATTTTGAAAAATCTCAAGATTGCTAATGTTGATATCAGAGTTTTACTGTAGAAACATGGAAGTATCTTTAACCATTTATTCTTGATGTCTGAATAATAACTTCACCTTGATTCGGCTTGAATTTGTTCTTTAAAAAATTTGTAATAATCTTTTATCAGTCAAAATATTTAAGATTCTAAAAATGTTTTGGGATGAAACATAAAAGCTGCTTCCATTTTTTTTCCAATTGAAGTTGATGTGCATAAGAATGCTGAACCTTTTTATTATTATTGTTTACATTCACATTGTAAGAACTACTAGCCAGTATAGAATGTTATTGATAATTTGACAGTTATGTGATAAACAGGTTTATTTAATTATGGTATATTTATTCTGATATAGCAAATTTCTCTTAATGAGTTTTGTTAACCCGAAATATATTTAATCAGCCGGTATCTGCCGTAACCAAGAACATGCTAGGTTACACAAAACGGTATCACATGACTGTCAATTTATCCAAAATCAGTTACAATCTATATTATCTTATCACTAGTATTACAAACAGGTATTATAACTTATATATACTGTATATGAAATGAGAATGAATGTATTGATAGTTATGTTATCTGTTTCACAATTATAACTTGTAGTTGTGTATACATATACATATACATGCTTTTGCTGAATAAAAATAATTATAAAAAAAAGAACTTCCTTTTTTATATTAGTTTTACTTGTTATTTTGAAAATCGTATATTTCAGACGATTTCATTAGTAGCAATATTAAATTAGGTAACATTTTTTTCCATCATCAAAGTAACCATTCCAAGTTCTTTGTTAACGATTCAGATCTTCAACTGTAATCGGAAAATATGTAAACACTAGAATATTCAAAGATGTCAACGAAATATACTAATATTTATTTCTAAATGTAAAATAATAAAATGACATCAAGAGAAAAACAGCAGAAGACAGATGGAGGGAGGGAGACAGACAGACAGACAGACAGACAGACAGACAGACAGACAGAGATGGAGAGAGAGACAAGGCTTAAGAAAGACACACTGAAGGGCAGTCATACACATACATACATACATACGTACGTACGTACGTACGTACGTACACACGTACGTACGTACATGTACGTACGTACGCACGCAAGCACGCACGCACACACACACATACACACACACACACATAAAACGCGATTTCACAGTTGGGAAATGATAAAAACATTAAGTATTGATACATTTTCCTGAAGATAAAATTATAAGCCTGGCCATTATTCAGTTTGAGCCACCTATTATCTTTAACAAATTTTACTGAAGCCAGCGATTATCCGTCTCGCTTTGACATCTTTAGAAAAAGTACGATTTAGATTCATTTTTATCTAACTGTGTTACCATGTTATGATTGTTTATTCACAGAGGGACATTAAAGGATCAAATAGTTACGTTTTATTCACTCAACTACCTTAATACAGCCGCTCTTATCATCCGAGCCTGACGTTGTCATCCGAGCGCTGATTATTGGGATACATACCTTGTGGATAGTTCTTGACAACCTCAACACTCCCCAACACTATCCTGTAAGTCGTGTCACGCGCCGTGACGTACTTACACAGTAATCAATGAGCAATAAGTTCATCCGACACTGTTAAACTGAATGAGTATATACAAAATAGTTAATAATTTAGATTACACCCCTTAAGATAATGAAAACATTTGTAAAATGTAAAAACACAATGTGATCATACCTAGTATTTTCCTTTGTTTTTTCTCAAAATCAGAGGTTTAGCTCTTCAATAAATACCGCATTGAAGGTTCCGGGTTCAGCGTCATATGCTTCCCTCCTCCCCGTCGTATGGGATAGATCAAAATTAGTACTCTTTAAATATTGATTTGCGCTAAACCAGGGACTATGCGATGTGGGCAGTTAAATGCATTTCAATTGCTGCCAATGAATAGCTCCAATCAAACCTAGCGGTGATGTTTTCATTATTGTCGTCTGACTTTTAAAGTTTACATTGATTTAGTTGTTTTTATTTTCATTAAATGTCATGCCTACTGCTACTGCCACCATATCAATATGGAAAAATAGTTTACTTTTTATCTCAATCTCAAAGATAAGAATATCTTTAAAACAAACTCACAGATTAAACTTCTTAAGTTTAATTGTTTTCCTGTTCCGTTTTAATCTATTTTATTTGAAATATGCTTAGCAGGAATAGCCACGTTCAGAAGACAAAGCCTCGTTTTCTTAACAAATAATAACGCTACAATATTCTCCATTGAATGGTCATAATGTTAATGAATAACGTCGAATAGAGGTCTTTCACATTGTTGTGCGCATGCGTCGTACGCCACGTTAGGTGCGGAAAATATTGGTTTTATCCTAAACCGACAAGTGAGGGGACATATAACTGTGTCACTGCCAACAGAACGAACAGACATGATCACGGTGTCGTCTTAAAGCTAATGATAAATTATAATAATAATTATGATAAAGCATAATGAATTCGAGTTTTAGAATTTCCGAATATAATAGGCTTAAAACGTCTGGTCGGCAAGATTTGACTGTGAAAAGCGTAAAACAATCAAAGACGTGTTTGCCACTTTGAATCAGGAAGTCTTATATGAAAACAAATAAATTGTGGATTACACGTTACTGTATATTTTCCACAGACACATATATAAGCGTATCGAGTTTTTCTGACAAAATGCGTTTACTTCAAAAAATATATTTTATGTTACATGATCTCTCTAAATTGGAGGTAAACGGATGAATTCAGCAATGTATCGTCGTTGTATTCAACGCCCGTTAAGCTTTCTAATTGTGTTAACTTTTTTTTTATTTCGTCCAAACATATGTTTAAAACTAACATTTACTGTTATATTTCGTATATTTCTTTTATCAGTCCTGGATTTAAATGTTTATGTTCAAGAACTAGAAATCATACTTTGAACACGACCGTGTTACTGTTTATTGTCCCTATATATTTGACACAATATTCCCATTTCCCATTCCGACCAGAAAACGATGGTGACATATTGAGGTGCGAAAACTTGTTTGGCATCTGACATTTGAGGAGACAATTCTATTTTACTTTCAAATGAAATTAATTATCTCAAATCATCAAATTGAAAGTAACTGTTATTGTCGCTTCTAGCTAACTTTTCGAATACCTAAAAATTGCCATGAGTTCAGTCCCGTATTTCTATAACTATATTTTGTAGCGTTGAAATGGACGATCATGTAGTAGTGTATGTCTTATTCGTGTTATTATAAAAATCACTTTTTAAATCGTCAGCCATAGTAAATAAGACATTAGTTTAAGTCGCATTTCATGAATATATCAAAAAACAAAAGACGCAAAAACGCGCATCAAGTCGCCGACGAGCGACATAAGAAATATATGTCTCATTCCACAAATAATTATAGCGTTACCAAAAAATGCCGTAAAACGGTAAAATGTCCGATAGTGTTCGTCTGAATTGCAATTATGCACATCATATTCATTTTCAGTAAACAAAATTCACGTGATTATTTTCATAAAAAAATCAAACAAATCCGTTGGATACTCGCATCCTGAAAACATCGCGATGAACACTGTTAAAATGCGCATAACCTTTCTTGATGTTCTTGTAAATGATCATAACATTTTTGTAAATTCTTCTTTATTTGACTGAACTCACTTATTTATAAATTTGAAATAATTAATCGACATGTTCTTAATTTTATAATCTCTTAGTCATATTAACATAGTAACGGGCCTCATTGAACCCTTATAAGTCGAGTTTTAGAGCAGATATCAAGTTGAAATTTCTACAGTGTATTACAGTGTATTACAAATACACAACACAATGAAATAATATCATAATCATTACATTTGGAAACTCAAGTTTTTCTTAAACAATGCCCCCTCGCTTGCAGTTATCGACTAATTATGCTCTTCAATTTTAGAGAGCGCTAAGGGGAAGTAACAATATGAAAGAACTCTAATAAAAATCATTAATTAGAAACTGGTAGTCTAGAGTAATGAATTGTCTTGATTGATTTATGCTCTGATAGGTAATATAAGTTATGAAAACGGGACATGCTTACTTGTCAGGGATCATTTCTTCACGGAATCCAGGTTGATTGTATCTGTCGACTCAAAATCAGACATACTTAATATTCTCCATTGAAAAATTAATGCAGGCATATAAACATCTGTTGAGATGTAAATACTTATATTTCTTACTTAACTAAAACTTCGTGATTTCCATTGCATCGGACTTATTGTTAAGTTTTTACTTTAGGCTAGATATTACATTTGAATAAGAACAGTGAAAACATCCACAGATCTCGTCCGTTGTCCAGTTAACAAAAGAGGATTTGCATTTATATTCAAATTTTAGCCTTTTCCTGAATGTTGTTCTGTTGTAACGTAACTTTCCGAAAGTTTATAATCCTCAAAGGAGAACAGATTAGTTCCAGTTCTTTTGAATCATACTTCAGCCCATTAAGATAATTATGAGCTGAATGATTTCAAAATATGACTGGCATTCTGTAAACTTTACGCTCTTTGATACTAGTATACGATTCATGGAAAAGATACTAATTGAATGTTGAATGAGAAAATTGATCTTTTTATTGAATATGTCAGTCTGTATAAAGAATCAAGGTTCGAGAAATTCATTGGAATCACCGAAACACCCGAATTGTGTTTAACATCTGCATAAGCTCCAGTAATGTACACGCATATTACGCCCCACGCCGCTTAGCCCCTCCAGTAATGGACACGCATATTACGCCCCACGCCGCTTAGACCCGGGTTTAGGGCTCCTCAATATTTTCACCAATAAACAGGGCAATTTTGATCCATCTCATAACGATGGTATCCATAAGGTGATGAACATTTTCAGATTAACATCATTCCATGATCAGCGTAGTTTCCCATAGATAAAAATGTTTTGCTCCAAACGAGAAAACAATGGGCCTAAATGCTTAGATAGGATACAGTTTTTAAGGTTTTTAACCGTAACTGAAAAAAATATTTTTCGTCATGCACAGACGGCGTCCATTGAAATCTTTAACATTATTTTAAGCTCTAGAAAAGTGAACAAGCTGTGAAATAAAAACAATTCTTGATGTTGCACGTGGGACATCACCATCAGAAGATGGAAAATATGAAATACTAAAACCATTATCATATACTTGAGTAGTTACAACACTTTTCAATATGAAGTTTTTGATCAAGATAATTTGTTTGTTTTTCTGAAGTGTTTGCTTTATTTAGGTGTATTTCATTAGAATATACTTTGTTGATAAGAGATGGAAAAATGGTTATTATCTATATTCAACAAATCGTCGAGTTACCTCAAGATAAAAGGCTTCAATAATGTTTGATAGAAGAGATAACATAAATGATGTCAAAATGACCTTAACAATTAGTAAATTAAACAATTGATAATGGAATCACGTACTCACATTAAAAAACAAGAGGGCCATGATTGCCCTATATCGCTCACCTGACTACAAAAGTACTCTCAGCTTGTGGTTTCAGACAAGAAGATTTTTTAAGTTTTTCCTATACAAGTCTATGTAAAATGAAGTGACCCCTGGGGCGGGGCCAATTTTGACCCCAGGGAAATCATTTGAACAATCTTTGAAGAGTTCCAATAGAGGATGCTAAATGCCAAATATCTAAGCTCTAGGCCTTGTGGTTTCAGACAAGAAGATTTTTTAAAGTTTTTCCTGTATAAGTCTATGCAAAATGAAGTGACCCCTGGGGCGGGGCCAATTTTGACCCCAGGGAAATAATTTGAACAATCTTTGTAGAGTTCATTTAGAGGATGCTAAATGCCAAATATCTAAGCTCTAGGCCTTGTGGTTTCAGACAAGAAGATTTTTAAAGTTTTTCCTATATAAGTCTATATAAAATGAAGTGACCCCTGGGGCGGGGCCAATTTTGACCCCAGGGAAATCATTTGAACAATCTTTGTAGAGTTCCACTAGAGAGTGCTAAATGCCAAATATCTAAGCTCTAGGCCTTGTGGTTTCAGACAAGAAGATTTTTAAAGTTTTTCCTATACAAGTCTATGCAAAATGAAGTGACCCCTGGGGTGGGGCCAATTTTGACCCCAGGGAAATAATTTGAACAATCTTTGTAGAGTTCCACTAGAGGATGCTAAATGCCAAATATCTAAGCTCTAGGCCTTGTGGTTTCAGACAAGAAGATTTTTAAAGTTTTTCCTATACAAGTCTATATAAAATGAAGTGACCCCTGGGGCGGGGCCAATTTACACCCCTGGGAAATAATTTGAACAATCTTTGTAGAGTTCATTTAGAGGATGTTAAATGCCAAATATCTAAGATCTAGGCCTTTTGGTTTCCGACAAGAAGATTTTTAAAGTTTTTCCTATATTAGTATATAAGTCTATGTAAAATGAAGTGACCCCTGGGGCGGGGCCAATTTTGACCCCAGGGAAATCATTTGAACAATCTTTGTAGAGTTCCACTAGAGGGTGCTAAGTGCCAAATATCTAAGCTCTAGGCCTTGTGGTTTCAGACAAGAAGATTTTTGAAGTTTTTCCTATATAAGTCTATGCAAAATGAAGTGACCCCTGGGGCAGGGCCAATTTGACCCCAGGGAAATAATTTGAACAATCTTTGTAGAGTTCCACTAGAGGATGCTAAATGCCAAATATTTAAGCTCTACGCCTTGTGGTTTCAGACAAGAAGATTTTTAAAGTTTTTCCTGTATAAGTCAATGTAAAATGAAGTGACCCCTGGGGCGGGGCCAATTTTGACCCCAGGGAAATAATTTGAACAAACTTTGTAGAGGTCCACTAGAGGATGCTAAATGCCAAATATCTAAGCTCTAGGCCCTGTGGTTTCCGACAAGAAGATTTTTAAAGTTTTTCCTATATTAGTATATAAGTCTATGTAAAATGAAGTGACCCCTGGGGCGGGGCCAATTTTGACCCCAGGGAAATCATTTGAACAATCTTTGTAGAGTTCCACTAGAGGGTGCTAAGTGCCAAATATCTAAGCTCTAGGCCTTGTGGTTTCAGACAAGAAGATTTTTGAAGTTTTTCCTATATAAGTCTATGTAAAATGAATCGACCCCTGGGGCGGGGCCAATTTTGACCCCAGGGAAATAATTTGAACAAACTTTGTAGAGTTCCACTAGAGGATGCTAAATACCAAATATCTAAGCTCTAGGCCTTGTGGTTTCAGACAAGAAGATTTTTAAAGTTTTTCCTTTCGGTTGCCATGGCAACCAGAGTTTTGCATGGAATTGATTTCTTTGAACAACTTTGGAAGAGCTTCATGCAAGGAACATTCCTGCCAAGTTTCAGCAAGATTGGCCCAGGAGTTAAGGAGAAGAAGTCGTTTGAAGAAAAGTTGACGACGCACGCACGGACGACGGACATCAGGCGATCACAAAAGCTCACCATGAGCACTTCGTGCTCAGGTGAGCTAAAAACAGAGACAGTTTGTACGAAACAACCACTTTATTCTTGATTGAAACCCAATATCGAAATCACAATAAAAATAATTTTATTCGGATGTTACCTATCAAATAGACTCAATCGACTTGTTTTTACTTCCAGTTTCGCACAAAATGGATCGTTATCTAGTAAAATTCTAAAATCGAGTTGAAATTGTGATGTTTTATTTCTATGCACTCTTTTAAAATAAGACGATAATAAAAATTGAATTTAAATCACGTTTGATTTTGTTGCTTATTTTGTAACCATATAAAAGAATCTTGCCGTGATGATATCTCAGAGGACGAAGACCAACAAAGCCAATAGCAATTACACTAGTCATTGGCACGAACGCGATTGTAATGTTTAGGCTATAATTATATTAATGTAAATAATATATTGTATAAACCATGTACTGGAACACTTAACGGAGTTTAACCCATAGGTTTATGACGTCATATCGTTATTAGATTGCTTTTGGTCTTGCCCAAACGTGTATGAGTGTGAAGGTTAAGCATTTAAACAAAACATTAAGGTTGGGGACATGTAATTGTGGTTTTAGATTTCTTTCTAGAACTTGTTATCGAGAAAATGAGACAATGACGCTATTCTGAAGCGATGTCAATAAAACTATTTGTAATTGTTGAAGATATTTTCTTCGAGTTCTGTAAAGTATGTCGATGTAATGGATTACCCAAGTGCAATTTTACAAGGTTCTGCATAACAATTGTGACTTACCTCTTTGGTTGCAACGATAAAAGAGTTTATGAAGTGTATAGGGAAATCTTGTAAAAGAACTTAGACGCTCGATCTGTTTCTTTTATACCTGTTCTTGCTGATTTGACTGCAGGGGCTCTGGTCTCGGTATTGTCATTGAGTACCCGCCTTTTTGCTTTGAAATGCTATTACCCATTAGCTCCTTATGTTTATATGTTTGTGTGCTTTTGCATACAACGTTGTCGTTGATGAGTTGTTTGGAGTTATTTCACCAAGACACATTGTACTTGTTTGATCATATGTGAACCTTTTGAGGGCAAGTGTTAGGTTGGCGCACCCTTGAACCTGGTTTAAACTCCAAGTGGCAAATTGTTTTGCCTCTGACCTTTCCAAGGCGGTTACCCCAATGGTTCTCTTTATATTTACTTGTTAAGATGTCTAATTTCAAATTATTTTTCTTGTAAACATATGCTCTATTTTCCTTTCTACTTTTTGGCCTCGTGGAGAGGCAGCTTTTTCTGGTTGTGGCAATGCCTGATATTTTTCATTTTCTTTTTAAGATTGTTTAGATTTGTCCTAAAATATATTTTGAAACGCTTAACTGCATCTCATTTCAATGCAATTCCATTTATTATATGCACATTGCAACTTGTACACGTTTGTACCGTTTGTCATCGAGAACCAAGCCGGAAAGTGTGAGTTTGTAACCCTAAATTCTTATTTCACCCCCAGTGACAGAGGTCCCTTTTTCCATTATTGCGTAAGGTATCTTAGTTTTTAAATCCTTTCTACAATAAAGATAATATTACAAACTTTCAATTTATCTACTATTATGCTGGTTTGCAATTCTGTGTTTTCTAAATGTGGCTTTACTTGTATTGCATATGGAAAAACTATCTCACAGAAAGGTGAAACATGAATTGAGCATTCGGTAAGAACCAACCTCTAACACTTGGTCTCTTTAAGGAAAGGAAAACATGCTCATTTTGGAACGGGGAAAGGCACAAGTTTTGAAGAGAAATTTGAGTTATTTTCAAAAAATAAGAACATATAATTACGTTCACAGTAGGTAATAATTTGTTTGTAATAGCAAACAACTCAAAAGATAAACACTTGAGCGTTTTACAGGTAAGAGCATTTGCATCCCTTGACAATAATTATATACTTAAAACTTATGTAAAGTTTTCGTGTCAGCAGATGAACCAATAAACACTGTATCCCAATGTATTGCCTTTTCTTCGCAAGGGCAACACAAACACTCAGACACAGAGATGAATTTTAGACCAATATTGAGATTTGTAAAGCCAGTTCGTGTGCTTTTCAGTTAAATATACCTTATCTCTAAAATATTTTCAAATAATCTTCTGACGTTTTGATGTTCAAGTTATATGAAAAAAGTGTTTTATTAATGCAGCAAAGACAAAAAACAAAACCCGAAAAAAAACCTTCGCATCAGAACTGTGAAATAATATATCTACATCACTGTGAAAAGTTCAAAGTGCGCGGTACGACAAATATTAGTTTTAATTTATCTGTATTAATAATTTATACAATTATGACAAATTTCAGTACACTTACTATTTTATCTATTATTTCTAAAGATCAGAAAACTGTTAAGCTTATCTATAAAAAGATGTCAGCCAATATCTTTTAAAACTAAGGAAAACACTTTGGTTGTTAAAAGTAATAAGATTAATGTATGTTATAATGTAAAATTCTGCTGTTTCAACATCACGTATTTGAAATGCATACTGTACTTGTGCACGTTAAAGCTAAACAACAATATTCTCTTTAAATTATAGTCATAGGGTAGCATTCAAAATTATTGTAAAATTATAATTTATGTTTATGAGATATTTTAAAGAAAAGGAACCGATTTATGTAATGTTTATAACGAATAGAAATATAATTTTGCACAAGACAGCGTATTAATGATTAATATACACTAAACACGTTCCCTGCCATATTTTTCCTTAACACATATACATCCAAGTTGCCTTGATGAATTTGTTCCGGTATATCCTCACATTAGATATTGTTACAATTAAAGCCTGTCAACACACTTTACTCCACAGATACATCTCAGAGATCCAGATCAGGTGACACATTCTTAAGATTATTTCTGACCAAGTGCAACTTGTGCAGATCCAGATCATATGCCATGGACGTGCCGGCTGATCTGAAACTACACTGGTCACACATGCGTAAACAAGGGTATATATGGAGGAAAGGGATTTATTAAATAAACATTTTAAAAAGCACGGATGGCAATGCTGAAAGACATTCGTTGACCATCTGTGACTAGAGCACGCGGATCATGAATGGAATGCTAGCATTGGTAGGAATTAAATTGTGTGACAGTAAATAAAAAATAATGGAACATATTTAACTCTTAAGGCAAAAGACTAATGAGTGCATTAATATACACAAAGTCTGCGACAATGTTTAACATTGTAATTTGCTTTAAGTGAAGAAGATAGAAACGATCCCAAGGACATATTTGACGTACTTGGTTCTTATTATTTTCTTTGAACTATGTGATATCTGTTGGTGGTGGGCTTGTATTTTGCATACGTTGTAGTAATTCGCTTAAACGTGAATGTATTTTCAAACTCTGACGACTGTGTTGTTTAGTTGTTGTGTTTGTATGTAAATAGAAGTAACTTTTCGAAACGTTTGTAAAATAAAGATACATAAATTACATTTATTTGTGCAAAGTTGATTCTGCTTCGTGTTGCCGTAAGAGATATTCTTTATCGACGATAGTGCAATAATACTATAGGGGGCTCTTAAACCTACGTAATAAAACGAAGAAAGTACAAGACGTCAGGAAGTTGTTGATAGTAATTCTGTCATAGCGTACTAGTACACTTACACTAGTGAAAATAAAAGTGCAGTCCTTTCGTGTGCTTTCATCCATCTGGTACTAACATTGTTCATACAATTAGTAAAGAAAAGATCAGCTAATACCAAAAGCTTTAATATTCTTAACAACAAATACATTTCACGAGGGATTTTCATTTTCGTTCATTTGCGATTAAATGTAATATAATTTAAGAACAGTTTTTAGTTAAATAAACACGGAGTTGTAACTATAATCATTACTTACATGCCTCTGTAGAGTATATGACATTCATTTGAAAATGTGTGTGAAATAGTGGTGGTGGATCTTTTGATAGATGAAAAGAGAACCTTGAAAGTTACCTAACTCGAAAACTATGATTTTATTGGTGGCTAGGTTTGTTAAGCTTGTTCAATAATGCAAAGTTATATATTTAATGAATATAATTATTTAAGTAATGGAACAAAAAATAAAACCTTCAACACAAACACTAAGTTAAAAAGAGGAATAACCTTTTTAATTTCTGCAGAATAGTTATAGGTCTTGGTGAAAACTAATTAGAAATAAATTTTGTGATAAATGTAGTAGTTTCAAAATTGTAGGACCAAGTGCATGCAACATATGTACAAAATCTAATGATAAATTGCAAAACAAATGAAAAAAATGTAGTAGTATTGTTTGTAATGAGGTTGATTATATGATGGCGAATATATTTTCTACCCCATAAGTTTCAATTTAATATTTAATAAGTATTTCAAAGCTATGAACCAAGTGAAACACACATTTTAACGCAAAATCTAAAAGAAATGGTGCCATACGTGTTACTGTGAACTGTTAATGATAATAAGCCCACAATCTAGCCCGTACGAGAACAACGCCTAGCCATATAACGCAGAGCACTCTACAGATTGATCTTGCCCCAATAATAATAAATATTTTCAAAGTTATTGACCAAGTTCAACAAAAACTTTAACGGTTATAATTATAGATCTGAGTGTTTAGTAATTATATAGATTATGACGGTGAATAAAAATTCCAAGTTTTTTTAAATTGATATCTCTGATTAGAAAGAAATTCAGGTTCGTGTGATTGAATTCGCATTTCCATAGAGGAAGTGAATAAGTGAATCAATTTTTTGCTGATAAAATATGAAGAACCAATACCTTTAAAACCATTATCGCGTTCAATGACTCTATTATATCTTCACATCTGACCCTCCAGAAACTTCGTTCAAGTTAAGTTTGATGTTGTTTTCCAAGCTTAACGCATACAGTTAATCACGAAAGTAATTCATTAAAATGATTAAAAACAACATGAATTTAAGTATGTCTAGGGTCTTACCTGTTTATTATTTCATTAATTTAATTATTTAGAAATCTCTATAAATTAGAAATGTAACAACAAGATTCTGATGGCAAGTCTGCATCAGATAATAAATGTCAGAGATTTAAAGCTGTCTGGCCACTATCATGGTGAAAGTATTGAATGTCTTCAAATAGCAAAATTTACAATTAATACTGCACAATTTTAAGACAGCAAACAAAGTAAACGTGATGTAGTATTAGGTATCGTTACAGGCATTGCTGTACTGCTTCATTCCCAAGTAGGGGCAATATCATACGCAGCCAATGTACGACTGAATGTAATTATTTAATGTTTAATGCCAAAGTAGTTGTAGCATTACATTAATTACATTTCGGTAAAATTCACATACAACAGGTCCTTAAATGAACAGCTTAGTCCAAATTTTCGGCGATATTCGGTCCAGTTCAGTCTTTGTATGGATAATAAAGCAGTACATTTAATAATAACCACATGCGAGACATTGAAGTATTTCACCCTGTGCCCAAGGTTATAAAACTGAGCATGGAAACCAGTCTCAAATCTCAAGCATCTGATTGGCTGAAATGGCGACCAGTCGCCATTTCAGCCAATCAGGTGCTTGAGATTTGAGACTGGTTTCCAAACTCAGCTTTATGACCTTCAGCCCTGAACTGTAAATAGGCAGCTTTAACAACGAAGTCGTGGTTAAACTACAGCTGGGATCGGGCCGTTATTTACAGAAAATATGAATCATGGAACGAAAATGGAAAGAAAATTTAATTAATCTTCTTTTATTGGCAAATTTTAATAAAATATAATGTATTCCTCCGAGAGACATTAATTCAACAATTTTCTCATATTGCGTGATCTTAATATTATCGTTTATCTCAAACCGTTTTTTTTAAATAGAGTCTGACGGGATATACTATACAAACAAAAGCATGCGACGCACTCTTTTCGATGTTTCACTGACAACTATTTAAGTACAGTTTCCTTTTTAATAATCAAAATCAGTTTTATTAAATGCTTATAAATAAGTTATATAATTTCATTGACTTACATAAGATGCGTTCAGTGTTTCAAGTCAGTTATCATTTTACATCCACTGTTTAACAACAATTACTTTTATGGTTACTGAGACAAATGAATTAAATTTTCTGAATTAAATTTGACGATGAAAATTCTATGTATTTGTGTAAAAAATATACAATTTTAATATAAACTAAACTTAGCATAAAATCTGGTAAATTCTTGCTTAAAAGAATGACCTTCACATTTTGATTTATTGTTCTGGCTACTTAGGAATAGTTTGAAAGTATATCTTTTCTAGAACAATATAAAAATGCAATGGTTCAACGAAATTTCAATTAAAATTTTACACGTGGATTACTTTATATAATCACAAAAATTCTTTGTGTTATGAAGATCCTGAAGTCTCGATTTGCCAAAGTAACAAAGGCTTTTTAATCTGATAAACTGTAAAGGGAAGCTTTGAATCTATTTCTCTCTCCCTATTAATAAAATCCATTATTCCAGTTCAATAGGACAGAGAATTTAATATTCTTTTATTTTGAGATAATTGACCAAATTGTCCTGTCGAATAATATTGCTCATAATTACACAATGTATTAAATAATGTAATGTTCAGTGTTTTTAATAATACTTATAGATCTATCAATCTTATTTGTTTGGTAGAGTTCTGGAAAATTATGATTGGCTATTTTGCTCTTGAACTGTACAAAAATATATTCTACATTTGTTGTAAAATATATTTTAATAATTTTAATTATATGTAATGTTGGAACACGGTTGTTTTAGTTTATAACTGACTTTATCTGCCGCTTCTATGTGATTGAAATTCAACACTCACTACAACTTTGAAAATCAAAAGAAAATACTTTTTTAAGAAGCCAAAAGATAAATAACTTTATATATAATAGAGCTCGATATTTTTCTGTTTAGAAGATCATATAAAATATAAAATATATTAGACAAAAATCGGAACGTGTTCCCAATTTTATTTGGTGAAAATATAATAAATTGCAAGAAAGAAGAAACGAATTGTTGAATATTGGAACATATGATTTGCTTGTTATATATATTTCCGGAAAACCTTTTTGGTGTTGTTGTTCCTTTCCAGATTGTGTCTTGTGATATAACAATTTTTAATCAAATGGCATCTTTACACTTTCCAAAACTTCGGATTAAAATATTTGATTTATACTTAAATAAATTAAAAACGCAACTTTTTAAAACACGAAATTTATACATTTCGTGTTTAAAGAAGTTGCGTTTCTAATTTATTTCAATAACTATACATACTTGAAGAAGTTAAAAACGCAACTACTTTAAAAATGAATTATATTTCGTGTTTAAAGAACATGTGTGCCTTTAAAGTATATTTTAATGTTGCAGTTTGTACGCGTTCTACCCGGCACTCTCTCGAATGCGTTGGTATGTAAAACAAAGGAGTGTCAGAAATGTCCAGTTCTTTATTCGGAAACTCGAACTCAAAGTACCCGGATTTTGTTGAAAGTGTCTTAACACTTGGCGCACCAATCATAATTTCATTTTATGTAAAATACTGGCCAAATACTTCATGTACCGGGTGCAAAGTTTGATAAACTCGGGTTAGTGTTTTTTGTTCGACTTATTTTGATGTTTGTCTCATATAATGGTTGAAATTATTTTTGAGCCAATGACAATGCAGTATTTTTCAAATATTTCGAACCTTAATTCTCATAAAGTCGCGCGTCTGAAATGTGTTTATTATAGGTCGATTTCCTCCATAATACTGTTCGAACATTTATTGATAAACGTGTATAGTTCGTCGACGATCTTCTACAGTGTTCAAGGAGGCGTGACTTAGAAAGTCTGAAAAGGGAAAATCTTATAAATATTTTAGCTTTGACTTGTTTGGCTTATGATAATCTTCTTAAATTTCTTAACTCTTGCTATCACATAGGCGACCAGTTTAGATCAAGATCATCTATTAAATCAATGTCATCTGATCAGTATTTTACACTTTCTTGTCACAAATAACCTAGTGAATCTAACAGGGAGAAGTGTCGGTCGTTATCAGACTACACGGATGAGCCCGTTGATCCGGAAATAAACTATTTTACCATGCTATAATTTTTTTCTTAATGAATAAAGAGTAAAATGGAACTTCCACGGTTGAAACCTTGTTACTCAAAGCAATGATAGACTGCTACACACTCGTCAGGTTTTTTTTCCTGAGAATCAGTAATGTTCACATGGTGTTTTCAGATAAAGAAATTTCATAATTCACTTTCTAAAATATTCTCTCAGTATGTTTACGGGCCATTGAATGACAAAACTACTTTCACTTTTGCATTGATTAACTATTGATTTTTGCATACCCATATTTGGTTATTTAGGCGGCGACTGTTTTGTTAGTTACAAAAATAATTTCGACCATTATATACGTTATAGTTTATTTTGAGGCTTCATACAAGCCTCAAAATAAACTATAACCTATACTTAAAATGCTGCGATCTTTTTATCGGAAATATTCTTTTGAGTTATATGAACCGTCACTGAACAGAAAAAACGCATAGTTTTTATAGGCTGATCTTGTGGTACATTTTGTTCCCGTTATTAAATATCGACAATTAGTTTTTCTTTTACACGACAGATCAACAATTTTGATTCAAAAAGAGTTTTTCGTATATTAATATTACCACCAATCATTTGCTATTTTTTCTTAAAAATTAAATACTGAATGATTGTTTTGTTGCATATAAAAAGCAACATATCTTTGTTTACAATTTTACTTCCGTCCAAAAGGCTTTGAAAAAAAGTTTTCTCGGAGGTTTGACAACATTGCCTATAATATCGACAGAGCTTACATCAATGTGCGTTTACTAAGCAATAAGCAAAAAACTAATTTCCGATATAAACATGTGCATGGTAATTGCTAAAAGTCACGAAAATATAATATAAATAAATATGCATTTTGTACTTGCCACACTGTTTTCAGCAAATTAATGTGTCCCATATATTTATTGAGGACTTTAAAAATTTCCGTTAGTTTTTGAATATAAGCATTACAATAATAGCAAAAAATAAAACACACAGTCTATGCATACAGTCAAAATTGAGAGAGGAAAAGAGGACATGCGTTCATAATATCAATTTCAAAACGACATCACAAACAATTTATAAAAAAAGAAACCGAGGGGTTTTCGCTTTGGAAGCATACAGAGAACTTATCTGTAGAAATACATGAACACGGTACTCTGAAAGTCCCAGAGCACCACAATAAGGAAATATTGCAGACTCGGTTGGATTGAGCCTGTGCCCAAGGTTATAAAGCTGAGCATGGAAACCAGTCTCAAATCTCAAGCATCTGATTGGCTGAAATGGCGACTAATCTCAGCTTTATAACCTTCAGACCTGTTCATGGGTAGAAATGTAAATGCATATTGCATATTGCTGCCAACGTCGCCTAGTTCCGGGATCAGCACAATTCAATATTTACACTCGTTAACATTACCAAACGATTGCATATGACGTTGAACATAGAACCCTTAATGCGGTGTTACCAGAGAAATACCGATCTAATATCAGCGGTTTATCCCTTTTAAGAAATTGATAATAGTTAATATCCAAATGGATTTAAGTTTTTTAAATCTGGACTTTTATCATCATGTTATGGTGATTCCTCACCAGCTCTATCATAGATCATACTCACCTGTGTCATGAACTTTATTTTTGGCATCGATTTTTATTCTTGCAGATGTCAGCAAATGATCCGCGTCCGTGAAAGAATCGCGCAGTGTGCAACTCGATACCTCTGAGCAACCGAAATAGTATATTCAACGGACGAATTAAATCGACCCTACCATTTTCTTTTTGGTCAATTATCTCAACATGCGGACACGGATACGTGTGTTATTACGGATATGCGTTCACGCTCAAAATGAAACTCTATTTATTTAAACTTAACTTTCTTTATGGATCGATGTGCTATGCTTGTATAAATAGATGAAAAGGAAGGAACTTTGAAGACCCTCGACCACGACAAATATTTAAATATTGCAGGCTCGGTTTGATTGAGCCTGTTCATGGGCAGTAATGGAAATGCTTTTTACTGCCCACGCCGCCTAGCCCCGGGTTGAGCGCAACTCAATATTTACACCAATCAACAGTACAATTTTGATCCATCCCAAACGACGGTATGCATAAGGCGGCGAACATTGAACTTTCAATGCGGTATTTTCAGATAGATACCATTCCATTTTCAGCGGCGTATGGTCCCCAGATAAAAGAATGGGTTTGCCCTAAACGAGGAAACAATGGGCGGAAGTAATCAGAAAAGAATTTTGAGAGCGGATCTTAGAATATAAATCCTGCATTATCACAGACGACGCCAAAGGCAAAATTTAAAAAGCAGGAATTATATCCCTGGGGGTGATTGAACAATATCCAAATTTATAATGACTGGGATATTGAAACCACCACTCTTTAAACTGGCCGAAATATTAAAAACAAAAAGTAAATTTAGAAGTACTATTTACATGGTACATAAATATCGTGCTCGACGACCTTCAAAGGACGTAACTGATAACAGCATTCGGTCAAATATATTAATATTAATTCTTTATTTTCGGATATCCTGGAGACTTTATTTCCTCAGTTTTGTTTCAATGATGTTGACATACAGCATGTAATATTTGGTAGAAATCTGGAGATATTCTGATTTGTGAACTGTTTTAGTAAACTGAAAAACTTGAACTTGAACTTTAAATTGTTAGTACTAATTATATTGTTAAAAGGTTAAATAGGTAAAATAGCTCAATTTATTTTTCAGTGTTCATTGTCAGCCGACAAGGAATGTTATAACAAGACTTATTTACTTGTTTATGAAATCATTTACTGGACCCCGTTGGGATAATGAACTTTGTGGTTGAAATATGACACTTATTGAATCCAATATTGAAGAATATTTAGTTTCTCTTTACACAGTTATATGACAGCCATCGTCTAGAAATAACCTTCTTATAAGTCCAACGTGTTTGACATTGGCCTTGTCTGTTGCTTTCTTTTAAATTGACATCTATCTAAATTATTGTCTATTCGCGCGATTTTTATTCACGTGTCAAGGTTTATACGTTGATTGAAACAATCCTTATTTTTCATGAAATACTATCTACATGGGACTTTCCTGATCCCAACATACAAACTCAGTACTAAAATATCACCATGAAAGTGAAATTAAGCTAGATTTCATGAGCATGAGTGTACTAGTTTCAACAAACAAACTCCAAACTCAATAATTACCACCATGAAATCTAAATAGATTTCACGGAACATGAATAAGCCGTGTATATCTTGAAATAAAGTCGCTTGTGAATTTATCTGACTGAAATTTTATTATGTTGTTGTGTGCGATACGACAACAAATCTTAATCTGCAATTATTTGACAAACTTCAATTACTCTTTACACATTTTACATTTAACCATTTTATTTCGCTTTCTAGTGTCGAACAATTGAATCATAATCAGTAATTATCCACGACAAGTTGCCAAATACCTTGTAAATGTTTACCTCAAAAGGAAATCAGTTATATTCTCATAGTTTGTCTTATTCATATGCACACGTAATTATATAAATTTAGCCTTTCTTATTAGTAAAGTTTATACACTCATTGTACAAATGTTGATGCACAATTTATCACATTTATTTATATTTCACATATCTGTTTTATCTAATATTGTAAAACGGACTATGTCTTGTAATTTAATAATTCTGGTGACATATAGGCCCATTGGGCCGGGTGTAAACTATCGTTACATATTTCGTATGTATGTTCTATATTTGTATATATACACATGTCACGATAATAAACAAATACTTACTCACTTACTTACTTACTTACTTACTTTAAGACCTACTGAAAATCTTAGATGTGACAATGTTAGATACGATAATCTGTTAGCAGTGTATCAGATTACAGGGAGTCCATTTTCTCCAAATAGACACGCTCTTTGCGTTCTTCAGATCTACAATGTATTAGTATTACATAACTTTTCTAAATGTAATGATAATATATTAATAATACCACAAATTTGATGTTAAAATAATGATAATTTCAATTTAATTAGCATTATGCTTATACATTACTAGTGATTTCGGAATCATTAATAAAAACAACAACAGATAAAATCATTTACTAAGAATGTCGGTGTACACTTAAAGAAGTCAAATTTATTATCATGTAATGGATTAGTTTCAAATTTAGAAAGTTAACTAACGAAATTATTTTTTCGTATCATTTCTTATCAAGTTTAAGCTGTTGAACCTGTGTTTGTTTAGCTATTCCTGATATGCGTATTTCATGTTTTTAAATTGAATATATAACAATAATTATTTTTTCTTCTATTAATTTCTCATCGTGAACTTGGGTGATAACCATTGTTCATCAATTAAAAGTATCATAAGTGTAAACCTTCTCACTGTGTTATACAGATTTTCATATATTACAGGTGTGAAGAGTGCAATGATTATTCAGTATACCAGCGAAAGTACAATATGATTAACTGCTGTTTTCTCAATAAGGCGTAACTTTGTATATTATGTATGATTCAAACTGACAATAATAACGATAAACAATGCAACACAATTCAGATTGTGTATAATGGAAGTAACAACATAAAAGCTTATATTTCATAAATATTAGACGCGCTGAATTGATGATGGTTGATGTAATAAAGTTGTTGCAACATATAACAACTGGATGAAGCAAATGTGCATATATGTATTGGTACCTGACAACAAAGATTCAACCTCACTGGCTGAAGGACTTTATCCCAATCTTGCTGTCAAAAAGTACGCCACTTTTTTCTCATGTTTCTCATCTTTACTTGCATGTTGTCACAAACTATCCAAAAATGACCCCCAGATATAAGAATGGACTTGTCTTAATCGAGTAAACAAGGGGCGGAACTGCACAGAATATAATTTTGAGCAGGAGGTTTATCGATTTGGTGATTGAACAATATCCAAACCTGTATTGGCTGGTCTATTGAAACTACCTATATGATAACAGGCAAAACAAAACAAAACAAAAGAAGTTTTAGGAGTACTATTAAAATAGTGAAATATGTGTTTTATTCTATTAAAATAGTGCATATCCAAAATTAAAAAAAATCAAAGCCTCCCCCTCCCCCTCGCCTAAACGTAGAACGCAAAGGAGAGCGTGGTTTATAAAATGACAAATTTCAAAATAAAAACCACAAAATAAACAAAAATGAGAAACCAAGGGGTAACCGAATGGAACATGGCCAAGCAATATTCTACTGGGGGTTTGAACCTGGTTCCAGGGTGCGCGAACCTCACACTTATCCCAACAGTTTCTCATATGAACAAACAAGTACCAGTTATCTTTGTGAACTAGCTTCAACATACCACCAAGTCGACAATGTAGCATGCAAAACACATATACATATAAAATATAAGAAAAGGGTGAGTAATCAATGTCATGGATAATAATCGTGCTTAATGACCTTCAAAGTTCTATCGTTGGTTTATTTTCTCAGTAATCAGCTATTTTCTAGCTTCAATAGACGACAACGAGTGTTTTCTGTTGTGATGCGGGTCGCTGACACTCTTGTTTCATTTAATTGAGGAAGTGTCTGAAGCATTCAATGTGACAATAATTTAGAGAGAAAAAATAAACTTTCCAATTCTGCACTTGAAAGACGAAAAAGGACACGCTTGTGTTATTGTTTTCTATTAGAAGTCTTATTCTAATTAGTAGAAGGTAAGAATCTGTGTCAGAAAGAATGTAAGCAATAAGGCATCACGAATCTCTCATAAATTGCATTACGCTGTAAAATCTTGGCTATAGTTGCATAATTAGGCTAGAAAATGGCAGTGTTTAGTGATGATTTGCTAGACAGCAAGTTCAGAAGTTTTAGCTTATGTGCAGTTGTTTGTAGCATTGTGCCAAATCTGGTTAATAAAGCTGTAATAACTTTTTCCGACTTAAAAATGTGGATCTATACGAGAGGTGTATGCTGGAGTATTGTTATTAAGCATTCAAACATGTTCAAAACATGTGTCTAATGCGAAGGTTCCAGAAGTACTTGTTTACCTTTTTCATTTTAGTACATTCCTGCCATGTTTCGACCATTTACTATCATCTTTTATGTTAAAACTTATCTACAGAAAAATAAGGCAAACATAACCATTTTTTTTCAATTCTGTTGCGTTTTGCAGTTAGTAGCCTTTTGCCATATTTTTTGTCCCATATTTCGTGACCAACCTTTCTCACTGGTTTTAAAAAAAATGTAGACATGTTTCATCACCTGTGACAACATGTGAAAAATGTTTTGGTCATAAATTCATAATTAAGGAACATACAACAACTATTTTTCAGTTTTAACACGTAAAATGTTCTAGTCGTCATTCAACAGATGAGCACCCAACAAGCTGAAATATTTCTTACTTGGTTAATTTAAATCAATTGTGGATAGTAAACTATTATTAGCAGATATAGCATTATCACGAACAGTTTCATTTTTAAAAATGTGTGTTTTCTTTAGTGGAAGCTTAAGTAATGGCCTTCCGAGAGTACATACTTTGTAGCTGATGCGCTAAACCGAGTACAACGGCACAGAATTAGGACATTCAGTGCCCAAGGTTATAAAACTGAGCATGGAAACCAGTCTCAAATCTCAAGCATCTGATTGGCTGAAATGGCGACCAGTCGCCATTTCAGCCAATCAGATGCTTGAGATTTGAGACTGGTTTCCAAACTCAGCTTTATAACCTTCAGCCCTGGTTCACTGCGACCCAGTCCCTGAATGCTAACATTTATGGCTCTGTTTATTCTTAACTTAGCAAGATAAATCTTCCGGTGACATTAAGGGTATAATTATGATTACAATTATGAGTAAAAAATTGGACAGGATTGGGTCAGGTGGTGGTAAAATAATGGACCTCTCTTAGACATATTTCGATAGCGTAGTTCTAAAACAAATCTTAACCTTGAAGATCACATGAAAGGCAGAAAAGTCCCAAAGACTCTAAAAAGCATAGAAGTTAGTGACGAACAAAGAATGACATGATAGTAGTGGAAATCACAAACAAGATTACAATTAAATTTTGAAAAAACTAAGACTTGTATGCATACATATGCAATAAACTTGAATTCTCAGTCTGAAGATTACGTTTTGAACATCGTTAACTTAATGGCAACTTCCAAGTATCGTTGTATAGCATCGTTTGGGATGAAGCTTAATTGTACGGTTTACTTGTAGAAATATTTAGTTGCGCTCAACCCAGGGCAAGGCGGAGCAGCAGTAATTTGCATGTGCATTACTATCCACGAAAAGTTTCAATCAAACCGAGTCTGTAATATTTACGTATTTGTCTTGTAAGGTGTCTTTCAAAGCTCCCTTTTTCATATATTTGTATAATCAATGAGTACACACCTTTTGCTTGACAATACTATTAACATCTTATGTTGTATATGCTTGTATGTTTTTATAGGAATATTCCTACTTCTAAAATATTTTTGAATTATGGCTTTTTTTAAATGATTTTAAAAAATAATCCGTCCAAGTGCTATGGTTACGTCACTACTAAAATATATGATAAAAGAGATGATTTTAACTTTAATATAGTAAATTTTCCGTTTTTAGACGGCGATGTTCCTCGTGCAACATCTTACGGGGTTTATATCTCACAGCTTCTTCGCTTTTCAAGAGCTTGCAACGATGTGAATGATTTCAATGAACGTAATCTTTGCATTACAGACAAACTTTTAAAACAAGGGTATCGGTATCACAAATTAACGATAACCTTTTGCAAGTTTTATCGCCTTTATCCAGATCTAATTCATAAATACAGGTGCAGTTTAAAATCACTATTGCAACAAGGTATTTCGCAGCCAGTTTTTTTATGGAGATTTAATTTATAAACTTGAGAAGATAAAAGCCAATGTTAATTTCTCCCGGTTATTCGTAAAAACCATCTGTAAATTTAAAAAGAAAGGTTACCAACATGATATTTTACAGCGCTCTGCAGGCCTGGTGATTAACCCATCTACAGTTGATCATTATGCTTTCCTCTATGGTTGCACGACGGTGGCAGGGGTTTAAGAGTTTATGAAGGTTTATGGGGAAATCTTTTCTTAAAAGAACTTAGAAGCTCGATTTGTTTCTTTTATCCCTGTCATCGTGTTCTTGCTGATTGTACTCCAGGTGCTCTGGTCTCGGTAAGATCATTGAGTACCCGCCCTTTGGCTTTGCAATGCTATTGGCTTCTTATGTTTTATATGTTTGTGTGCTTTTGCATGCAACATTGTTGAGCCGATGGGTGGGTTGGAGTTATTTCACCAAGACAACTTGTACTTGTTTTGTGAAACGAGAACCTGTTGGGGCAAGTGTGAGGTTGGTGCACCCTAGAACCTGGTTTAAACACCCAGTGGCAATTTGTTTTGCCACTGACCGTTCTTAGGCGGTAACACCTCTGGTTCTCAATTTCGTTATTTGTTTGTGGCGTCCGTTTTGAAACTGATTATTGTAATACCATGCTCTCTTTACCAAATTGTTAATGTTTGTTGAATTGGGTTTTAAAACTCATTAAGCATTAAGATGAAATTAATTTTGTCTGCCATTCTTAATTTTAATTATCGGTATGTCTGTGTGTATTGCATTTCTTGCGGTATTTGACTAAGATCGTCATTCAGGATGTGTTCTTCAAAAACCTTTTTTCCAAAATCCCGATCTAAAGTTACCTTTTAATGCAATAAAAATTAAATTATATCATTTTATAAAACACTGGTTCACATTTTTGCAAGCACACGTCATGTGTGTCTTCAGTGGATCACTAAGTTTTAGTTTTCCAAATTACCCACATTTTGATTTAGGTTTTCATGTAATGAAATCAAATCAAACTCTACATTTGAAAAAGTCAAATTATTCCTTGTCAAATGTAATTGTTGATATCTCCCAGTAAAAACATGTTTTGTGTGATTAAAGTATTTTAGATCATTGCACTTAGTGGCACAAATACCCCAAATTTGATTGCCCTTTTGCTTGACAATGCTATTAGCTTCTAATGTATTATATGTTTGTGTGGATGTGTTGGAGTTTTTTCATCAAGATAACTTGTTCTTGTTTGTTCATATGAGAACTTTTGGGGGGCGATTGTGAGGTTGGTGCACCCAGAACCTGGTTTAAACCCCCAGTGGCAAATTGTTTCGTCACTGACCTTTCCAATACAGTAACCGCTCGGCTTCTTTTATTTCGATTTTTGTTTTTAGCTCACCTGAGCACGAAGTGCTCATGGCGAGCTTTTGTGATCGCCTGATTCCGTCGTCCGTCGTCCGTCCGTGTGTCATCAACTTTTTCTTCAAACGACTTCTTCTCCTGAACTCCTGGGTCAATCTTGCTGAAACTTGGCAGGAATGTTACTTGCATGAAGCTTTACCAAAATTGTTCAAATGGTTCCAGTCCATTGCCTATCTAGGTCACAGAGGATAAAAATAGATTTTGAACATGAAATTTTTAAAAATCTTCTTCTCTGAAACCGTAAGGCCTAGAACTTTGATATTTGGTGTGTAGCATCACCTAGTGGTCCTCTACCAAGATTGTTCAAATTATAGCCCTGGGGTCAAAATTGGCCCCGCCCGGGTGGGGTCATGTGTTTTCCTTATAAATATATAGCAAAAACTTAAAAAATCTTCTTTTCCAAAACCGCAATGGCTAGAAGTTAGATATTTGGCATGAAACATTGTCTAATGGACCGCTAACAAAGTTGTTCAAATTATGGCCCTGGGGTCAAAATTTGCCCCGCCCCAGAGGTCATGGGTTTTCCTTATATCAATATATAGCAAAAACTTAAAAAATCTTCTTCTCCGAAACCGCAATGGCCAGAGGTTAGATATTTGGCATGAAACATTGTCTAATAGACCTCTAACAAAGTTGTTCAAATTATGGCCCTGGGGTCAAAATTTGCCCCGCCCCAGCGGTCATGGGTTTTCCTTATATCAATATATAGCAAAAACTTAAAAAATCTTCTTCTCCAAAACCGCAATGGCTAGAGGTTAGATATTTGGCATGAAACATTGTCTAATGGACCTCTAACAAAGTTGTTCAAATTATGGCCATTGGGTCAAAATTGGCCCCGCCACAGGGGTCGCCCATTTTACATAGAATTATATAGGAAAAATCTTGTAAAAGTCTTCTTCTCTAGAACCATAACATATAGAGCTTATAATTTTTACATGTAACATCACTTTGTGAACCTTTACCACGTTTACACATATCATGATCCCAGGCTCGAATTGGCCCCACCCAGGGGCTTATCAATTTTTACATAGAGCTAAATAGTAAGAACTGAAGACATGTAGAATGTTTGCTAGTGTCAAACTACACCCCTTGTTCTCTGAAACTAATGCGACTAGACCTTAGATATTTCGTGTTGAGTATTGTAAAGAGACCCTTTACCAGCATTATTTAAATGTTGGCCCTGGGGTAAAGCTGAAAGTACTTTTGTACTCAGGTGAGCGATACAGGGCCACCATGGCCCTCTTATTGACGTATATTTTGAAATTGATCATTTTATAAACTATGCTGTTTTTCCTGAACTTGTTTATGTGTGGGGAGGCTGTGCTTCTAGATGTTGGAATTCCTTATATGCATATTTCTTGTTAATGCGAACAAAAAACATAAAAAAAAATGGTAACTTGGCCAGCGTGCTGCAAAACGATTTTTATCTACTTGCACACTACTTGCAGTTTTACAAAACAAATTAAAAAATCTTGAACTGAGGCATGAACGCTCGTGCGCGTGCAGCGAGCGTCATATTCACAACATTACAAAACAATGTAATATTACCATGTATGCTTGAAAAAAAAATCTTCATTGATTGTAAAATGGCTAAAGCCGAAAAATTTGGTTGATTTCTTCAAGTATTGCAAGCATAGAACAAGTGTCGTATTATTCAATTAACGTATATATCTGTACATCTTTCTTTTAAAAAAGCTCTTTTCTGATCTTTCCAGTAACCATTTGAGAATCACATATGAGTTTGCCTGTGGATGACAAAATGTATGAACTTTTTTCTTCAAGTGTAGATTGTATGCGGCTCAGAGAAAATATCTTGTGCACCCATTAAAGCTTAACGCCTTATTATTATGAAATAAACAAATAAAAGTGTTAAAGTTAGAAAACTAGCTTTTAGAGCTGTTCGAAAATGTATTTAATACTAAATCTCAAACCATGTAAGTTTCTTTAACATCAATACGTCGGTCCTCAATCGAAGTTCATTGTCTGTATAAAGAGTCCATAATATTATAATTGAAAAAATAATAATGACTGCCCAAAACATTTATAAGTTGCCTTTTTAGGGAGGCCCGTATATATGGATTATTTAAAGGTAGTAATATAAGTTAAACCAAATATATAATATAATATAATATAATATAATATTATATAATATTATATAATATTATATAATATTGTATTATATTATCATTATGTAACTTTAATCAGCTTTAAAGGCATCATTCATTTTATTAATATTGACGTTTCGGCCTACGGCCTTTATCAAAATATTTATGTTAGAAAACTTTCTACATTTTTTTTATCAACCTTACAGAAACAAAATGAGGAAGTGACATCAGCGATGTTTCGGCCAGTTTAAAGATGGGTGGTTTCAATATGCCAGTCACTTTAGTTTTAGATATTGTTCAATCACCCGACGATTTCCTGCTTTTTAAAATTTTGCCTTTGGTGTTGTCTGTGATTTTTATTCTCAGATCCCCTGCCCAATTCCATATTGTTTAGTTCCGCACATTGTTTTCTCGTTTAGGGAAAACCGATTCTTTAATCTATGGACCATACGCTGCTGAACTTGGAATGGTATAAATCTGAAAATACTGCATTGAAGGTCCTATGTTAACCGTCATATGAATTTCATCGTTTGGGATGGATCAAAATCGTACAGTTTATTTGTGTAAATATTGAGTTGCGCTCCACCCGGGGCTAGGCGGCGTGGGTAGTAATATGCATTTCCATTACTGTCCATGAACGCGCTTAATCAAATCGAGCCAATATTATCATATTTGTCGTATTGTGGCTTTCAATTTTTTTCTCTGTTCTAAATTGGAAGCCATATTATCAGCAGCTCAACCTTTTTTGGCTGAAATTTACCAAATTGTGACTTGCAGGGTGGGCAATCACACTTATACATTTTAAAACATGCAATAAGCCCAGTGATAGGTTACGCTTTTAAATCTCTATGGCCCTAAGGACCCTCGAGCCCCCTTTCCTCCCTCACCCACCTACAGCATCATCCCACCTCCGTTCTGAACACTGATCTGGGATGATTCTTTTCAAGAAACTATTTACAGAAGTCTAAATGACGTCAATACAAACCTTTAGTTGTCTTTTTACAGTTTACTTAGAAGTTTACAATAATTATGTTTTCTAATTTACATGATGATTTCACAGAATTATATTTTTAAAATGAGCTATTAAATGTTAATAAGTTAAATCAGGTGTCGAGTTTCTATAAAAATAGCCTTTACTCGAAATGAAAATTAAACAAAAAAGTGATTGAAATTCAACAAGTGCAGCGTTATAATATTAATTATTAATAGTTCAATTGAAAATAATTGCGAATAAGAACGACGGCACACAAGAAATTCAATAGCATTTCGACGACATTAAAATTTCTTCAAACTTGCGATTATGAAAATTAATATTTGTTTAAAAAGGTAATTTTATGCTGATTTACATAGCTGACTGCTGTAAATCCGATTACCAGTGTGATCCTGCACCATACAATAAGTCATGGGTACGATGTCGATCACTGCATCTTCGATACGATGGGTTCGGAATAAAATGTGGATTGATTATATCAGTATGTCAGCTGAGATGTCGATGATGTGCAACTATTCCATGCACCTAAGTCCTCAAATTTCAGTTTCATTCGCATATTCGATAACGCTGACAGTCAGTGCCCAAGGTTATAAAACTGAGCAAGGAAACCAGTCTCAAATCTCAAGCATCTGATTCCAGTCGCCATTTCAGCCAATCAGATTTGAGACTGGTTTCCAATCTCAGCTTTATAACCTCCAGCCCAGAACTTTTAATTAACTTTGAGTTCTAGTTCTTTATTTGATATATTTCCTGGAAAACAATTGCATCCTTCTCTCTTTTCGCTTAGATCGTCATGTTGAGGGATGTGAAATGCAAATGTGAAACAAGCCAGACAAAACAACGCGTGAAAAGTCTTGTCAATAAATACTTTACATTCTTTTCAACAAGCCGACAGCAGGGCCGTGTGATACAGAAATCAAGAAATTGATTTGACATGAGACGGAATGCAGCACATAGAATTAAGAAGAAATTAAGACAGGAGGAACTTTGAATATAAGTTTCATGTATGAAAGCAGGATGTAAAATATTACAAAGTTCAAACAGCAATCTACATGTAATAATATCAATTTGAATGAAAGGATGATGTACAACCATCGAAATGCCAAAAATCGTTAAAAGTTGAGGACCATGAACTGATAATCTCCGGACCACAGTCATGTGACGTTGAGGACCATGAACTGATAATCTCCACACCCCAGTCATTTAACGCTGAGGACCATGAACTGATAATCTCCACACCCCAGTCATTTAACGCTGAGGACCATGAACTGATAATCTCCACACCACAGTCATGTGACGTTGAGGACCATGAACCGATAATCTCCACACCTCAGTCATGTGACGTTGAGGACCATGAACTGATAATCTCCACACCACAGTCATGTGACGTTGAGGACCATAAACTGATAATCTCCACACAACTGTCATGTGACGTTGAGGACCATGAACAGATAATCTCCATACCACAGTCATGTGACGTTGAGGACCATGAACTGATAATCTCCACACCTCAGTCATGTGACGTTGAGGACCATGAACTGATAATCTCCACACCTCAGTCATGTTGCGTTGAGGACCATGAACTTATAATCTCCACACAACTGTCATGTGACGTTGAGGACCATGAACTGATAATCTCCACACCACAGTCATGTGACGTTGAGGACCATGAACTCATAATCTCCACACAACTGTCACGTGACGTTGAGGACCATGAACTGATAATCTCCACACCTCAGTCATGTGACGTTGAGGACCATGAACTTATAATCTCCACACAACTGTCACGTGACGTTGAGGACCATGAACTGATAATCTCCACACCACAGTCATGTGACGTTGAGGCCCTTGAACTTATAATCTCCACACAACTGTCACGTGACGTTGAGGACCATGAACTGATAATCTCCACACCGCAGTCAGGTAACGTTGAGGACCATGAATTGATAATCTCCACACCTCAGTCATATGACGTTGAGGACCATGAACTGATAATCTCCACACCACAGTCATGTAACGTTGAGGACCATGAACTGATAATCTCCACACCGCAGTCAGGTAACGTTGAGGACCATGAACTGATAATCTCCACACCTCAGTCATGTAACGCTGAGGACCATGAACTGATAATCTCCACACCTCAGTCATGTGACGTTGAGGACCATGAACAGATAATCTCCACACCTCAGTAATGTGACGTTGAGGACCATGAACAGATAATCTTCACACCTCAGTCATGTGACGTTGAGGACCATGAACTGATAATCTCCACACCTCAGTCATGTGACGTTGAGGACCATGAACTGATAATCTCCACACCATAGTCATGTGACGTTGAGGACCATGAACTGATAATCTCCAAACCACAGTCATGTGACGTTGAGGACCATTAACTGATAATCTTCACACCACTGTGATATGACAATAATGTTGATTTAAATATATTTTTTAGCCAAAAAGTATTATTGCCAAAATACAGTCGAACTTAGATTTATAATTTTTAAAGTTTTTTGCAGTTATTTCAAAGTATTGTATCACGGAAATAATTATTGTGCAAAGAAATGAAAAAAAACATGTTTCGAACCTAAAACCTATAACAGCGTTGCTACCATTGCATTTCCAAATAGTTTACATAACTTCGTGTTAGACCATTCGGCTAATGGGACAAATATTGGGAACTTTACTCTTTGTATCAAACAACGATTAAAATATTAATTCATTGTTTACATGTAACGTCAATGTAAACACGCCAATGTAATCATTGCCAAATTACCGTTGTCTAATAATAATAATAACTTGCAATGTCTGTTCAAAAAAACTAACATGACCTATAATTCCGGCAAACCCTTTGGTGTACTACGGTCAATGACGTCCGCTTTTGTAACAAACATACCACCCACACTGGTGTATTAGGGAGACGGGGTGTATAAGAGTGTTCCTTTATCAAAGAAGTACGGTAGAAATTTGAAATAAATAAATGACTTTGATGAACAAATTTTGAAATGACGATCTCAGGTAAATCGAATACTGCAAAAAGGAAAATAAACTCAGTTATAAAGATAATAAAAATGATAGTAAAATTAACAACATATTATTGCTGACTAAATAAGGAAACCAATAAAACAAATAGTTACAATTTGGAAACATTATACTTTTATGTATTTTATAATTTTAAAATCAAAATCTATTTAGAAAAGGTCAAAACGGTTTAAGTTATTAAGTATATGTATACAAATGTATATTTATTTACTGGTATTTTTCATACATATATGTCAACCAAACTTACCAAGTCCGCAGCAGCGCCATGTTATAATGGAAAAATACATGCTTTTAACGGTTTAAAATGAGAGATACCAAAATACAAGATAGAAAAGGGCAAATTTAAGAAAATTGAACCTCCACAACAAGCCATGTATAACTTTGGGATTTATATTACTAATAATGAGACATTACAAACCACATACGAAAACGAGACCCTAGAGTGACATTGTCTGGAAAAAGGCTTTTGCAAGGAGGGTGAGGAGGAAGGGTAGGCATCCACAAACTTCGTTAATGATACGTCATCGAAAACAGGTTTAACACGATAATAACGGACCTTGTCATGTCACTACACAGCACAAATATCACAGTACGTAAGTCAGCTTACATACGAAATACGTACAAATAGAACCCCCGACGTTTAACGTACGGTTGTGACTTTTCATCCGTAATATAAACGTTTGGTACCAAATTACTGTCATACTTATAGTGAATGTCATTGTATTGAATAACGCTGTGAATTCAGTGACACTCGAAACAGGGCTAGTCTACTAGCCATTTTACAAACATAAGTAACTGCGTTGTTTTCAAATATGGCTTTCTCGTTTTACTTCAGGATGTAATATAGAAAGTTAAAACTGACAGAAACAATAATCATTCTGAAAACTCTCTCTGGGCTTGCGTTATCGTCATCAAAGTTCGATGGTCATATAAGAAGTCAGGCATGATCTGTATATTTTGCATCAATATTGAGTTGCGCTTAACCTAAGGCTAAACGGCGTGGGCAGTAATATGCATTTCAATAAATGTCCATGAACAGTCCCCAAGATCATAAAACAAAATCTGGAGATCAGTCTTAAATCTCAAGCATCTGATTGGCTGAAATGGCGACCAGTCGCCATTTCAGCCAATCAGATCTTTTTAGATTTGAGACTGATCTCAAAACTTAGTTTTATGATCTTGTGCCCAGGCTGTCAAAACGAGCCTGCAATATTGTCTCGTTCGATAGCTTTCAAAGTTTCCTTGTCATCTATTTTCTTATCTTCCAAGGGATATCGGTAAGACGAAAGATGAGAATGCCAAATCCAAATGAAAGAGTTATTTATCTTTTCTTCTAAAACTGTATTTTAAATTTGGAACATGTATATTTGAAACTGACTGCAAGAGTCTTTTATACAAAATGGACATTGCTAAACATTTAAAACTTTAAAAAAATATTTTTTCATGTCGAGAAAAACTGTATTGTTGAATAACTTTTCATTCACTTAATCGTAGGTTTAAATTACGGTATGGCAAACGTATGTTTGGGTCTGTTTGTATTTTGTACGAAGTTTAAAAATTCGTAAAACATAAGTTAAACGAAAAGCACTACGTTCGTTTTACGTACGGGGAAATTTTGGCTGTAGTTCCACCACAATTAATATTTGAAAAAGTGTGTTAAGCATAACCCCGTAAGCATCCAACTACATCCGATTTATTTTTGTTCAAAATAAAAAGATGAAAACATATATGTCAAAGCTCTTGCAATAGGTATTGGTCAAAGGCTTGGGTGTCGACCGTGATCCGGGGTTTAAAGTATGCATTTAATTTTTTGAAAAGGAAGGTAAAAGGACGTTTAAACATTTCCATCAGTTATACACGGATGCACACAAAGACACATGCACATGTCCGAAGAAAGCCTAGCACAATATAAAGCGGTTCAATCTGCCAATAAAAGCTATTCTGATCAGGTTACAATAATTGTGCAAAAGTCCACACGCATATCGATCAACATTCGTATGTTTTTGTATTCCGATACATTGTAATACACTGAAGAATGTCTTGTTTTATTGCGGTTAATTATAAGGAAAACAATCCACACCTTCCAAGCGACGTTGACAGTTCAAGAATCAGTTGTTAATGTTTTATAAAATGGGAATTGTTGTTTTGTTGTTTGTTGTATTATGGCGTCATGTTAACGTTCAAAGGCCTGGTATATCTTATTATAGCTTATGTTTATGTTGTGTTTTTTTAAATTTTTGATATTCAATTTTATTTATTGCTTTGTTTGATATTTAGAAAATAATATCGAAAACAAAACAATTTGGGCTTTATTTATGACGAAAGGAAAAAAAATGATATTGTTATTGTTTACGCTATTATAGTACAAAATGCCTAAAATGACAACCACGTTTGAAACAAGGATTACTGTATTTTGCTGTTGAAGTGTTAGAAGTAATGTCAATTTTTACCTATTTTCATTTAAGCTGTCAATAGTTGTGTCTTTGCAGGCGAAACTACGATATATCGCATGCTTTGTAGTGAAACCGTTAACTTTGTGAAATGTTAGTGATTGGAACTTGATCGAATGAAGAAATATGATTTAGTAAAAATTATTGCTTGTAACCCCTTCGTGTCAGGCTTAACGGAAGGCATTCGGTGATGAGTATTGCTCAAAGTTGTGTTGAATTTACAACAACACTCTGGAAAAGTCCTATTTAGAAAAAAAACAGCTTTCAGATACAGAAAACACAGCCTGCCAATAGAAATAGAGAACTAAGACTTAATAACCTTTTACTAACTGTCACATTGCTTTATCCCAAGAGCGAAAAGTTGTGTATGTCCAGATCTGCTTGAAAATCCGTACCATATCCGTATCCGTCCATCAACACTGATTCCTTTTACATTTTTATGTTATTTCTGACCTAGTTGTGAACAGGGTAGATTCAGATCAGACTGTTGGTATGTTTAAGCAGTGGTCGCCTTCCTAATGAGTTTTGACTTTTAACAACAGAGCGACAAAAATACCAACACACAAAACAAAAAAAAGTTATTGACGATTTAGGCTGATTCAGGGGTTGAAGACTTGCCGATGTCACAAAGCAATCTCTGTACGAGACTATGCAACTAACTGAGCTCTAAAGCGTTTGCAAATCGATTTATACGTTGTTAAATCATCGTAAAGACTTCATGAAGTTTTCCAGAACACATGTTTTCAAGCCTGAATTTCTAAATCGTGTAATATAATGTCTGGTAACTTAAGCGTTTTTAAAATAATAGGTAGAGATTTTGCTATACGCATGTTGAATCGTTTATCAAAACATGGTTAAAACCTTGTCAAGACAACTTAAAAAAAATTGATATCTAAGACGTTTTAAAAAAGGTTTTACAAAACCATTTGTTAACCGTGTTTAATTTTAAACTAAAGTGATAATAAATCGTTTTTATAGCTGACTAAATCGTTTGTAAGAATTCAAGAAAACCTTTATTTGAAACATTTTCAACACTTTGATAGTATATTGTATTAATTCTTTTCACAGAATCCCAATACCTCGTGAAACCTTAATTCCCAAGAAGTTTGTATACTGTTTTTCAAGGCAGTTGACAACACATTGAAAAAAACTCACGTAAACGTTGATCTGAATGGTGTTACTCTAAAGTTATCAAATTATTAGCAAAAGTCTGGCATTGACAGTAATATGCATTTCCAATAATGTCCATGAACAGGTTTGAAGGTTATAAAACTGAGTTTGGAAACCAGTCTCAAATCTCTAACATCTGATTGGCTGAAATGGCGACTGGTCGCCATTTCAGCCAATCAGATGCTTGAGATTTGAGACTGGATTCCATGCTCAGTTTTATAACCTTGGTCACAGGTTTAATCAAACTGAGTCTGCAATATTTTCATTTTTTCGTGTTTTGTTGCTTTCAAAGTTCTCTTTTTATCTATTTCAAGATCACAGTAGTGTTGTTTGTGCCGTTTGTCTTCAGTCACCCCGAGGATATAATCCTGGTTTCTAATTTTTGCCTTTGGTGTCTCTGTGATATGCGTGATTTATATTCTCAGTTCCCCTATCAACATTCTATTCTATTCAGGTTCGCCCGTTGTCTTCTCGTTTGGGACAAAACCTTTCTTTCTCTTATCGGGGGACCATACGCTCTTGATCATAGAATGGTGTTGATCTGAAAATACCGCATTGAAGGTTCCATGTTCATTGCCAAAGGCATACCATCGTTTGGGATAGATCAAAATTTAACTGTTTATTGGTGTAAATATTAAGCTGCGCTCAACCCGGGGCTAGATGGCGTCGGCCGTTATATCCGTAATATGCATTTCCGTTAATGCCCATAAACAGGCTCAATCAAACCGAGTTTGCAATATTGGGTTCTTTCTTTCGTTAATTGTTTGTGACGTCTATTTTAAAATGATCATTGCAAAACCATACTCTCTAATCTCTTCTTTTTGACTGTGTGGGGAGGCTGTGTCTGCTGAATGTGGCATATTTCTGATACGCTTATGTAACCTTTTTAGCTCACCTGTCACATAGTGACAAGGTGAGCTTTTGTGATCGCAATTTGTCCGGCGTCCGTCGTCCGTCCGTAAACTTTTAATTTAAACGACATCTCCTGTTAACCCCTGGGCCAAAGTTGATGAAACTTGTCACGGATGTTCCTTGCATGAAGCTCTTCCAAAGCTTTTCAAAGAAATCAATTCCATGCAGAACTCTGGTTGCCATGGCAACCTAAAGGAAAAACTTTAAAAATCTTCTTGTCTGAAACCACAAGGCCTAGAGCTTAGATATTTGGCATTTAGCACCCTCTAGTGGAACTCTACAAAGATTGTTCAAATTATTTCCCTGGGGTCAAAATTGGCCCCGCCCCAGGGGTCACTTCATTTTACATAGACTTATATAGGAAATCTTTAAAAATCTTCTTCTCACAAACCACAATGCGTACAGCTTAGATATTTGGTAAGAAGCATTGTCTAATGGATGTCTACTAAATTTGTTCAAATTATATCCCCTGGGCCAAAATCGGCCACGCTCTAGGGTTCTCTTGGTTTACATACAGTTCTATAGGAAAAACATGAAAATCTTCTTTAAAACCACAAGGCCTAGAGCCTTAATATTTGATAAACAGCATCATCTAGTGGTCCTTTACCAAAATTGTTCAAGCTATTCCCCTGGGGGTCAACAAGGGCCCCGCCCCAGGGGTCACTTGTTTTACATAGACTTATATAGGGAAAACTTTAAAAAATCTTCTTCTCTAAAACCACAAGGCCTAGAACATTGGTATTTGGTATGTGTCATCATGTAGTGGTCCTCTACAAAAGTTGTTCAAATTATTCTCCTGGGGTCAAAAATGGCTCCGCCCCGGGGGTCACTAATTTTATTACATAGTGTTATATAGTAAATCTTTAAAAATCTTCTATGAAACTGTAAGGCCTAGAGCTTAGATATTTGGTACAGAGCATCATCTAGTTACATTTTCTCCACAATAGCAGCTTAATTTTTTTTTAATTTTTTGACTTGATTTTACCAAACTTGCACACAACTCTTGCAACCATTGAGCAGTTGTTGACATGTGAGCGACCCAGGGTCCTATGGATCCACTTGTTTATATTTGTCTTGTTCGGTGGCTTTCAAAGTTCCCTCTTCATCAATTGTTATAGAGCTAGTTCGTTATGTAGAAAAAGAACACAACTTTTTTACAATTAACCGCTTTTCAAAATCAGTTATCTTCAAACAATAATCCACAATGACCAAAGCCAATCTACATACAGTAACCAAACAATGACAGGATTTCGATAAATTAATGTCAGTAATATTATCGTTTGAAGAATCGATAATGCGTTCAGTTAAAGGTTAAGGGCAGAAGACGAAGGCTTACAAAGATTCATGATAGAAAGTTGTTGTGGAGACGAATTTTTAGAAAACGTATTCAAGATAAATTATAGATTTTATGGAAGAAAGGTATAAAACATAAAAGGTGTATAAAAAGATAAGAATATAAAAAACCAAATGAAGTATTTTATCATTATAATAAATATAAGCACATTTCGACTCTTAAAAGCGAAACTGCTGTAAGTTTCATTTTGGTAAAATATTGTTTTGTGTTCATTCAGACTCTCTTATGGATACCTACATGTACTATTAATAATATAACAAAAGGTTCAAAAAGTGCCAAGATATACACTGTAAAAATTTCCCGTTAAATTTTACGGGATAGTCCTGGCAGCTGGTTAAATTTTCCAAAGAAACCGTTTTTTGTTTTTTTTGCAAAATGCGCCAATGTGCTCGACAGGATGTTAACCGAAAGGCTCCGAATAAAAAAACGGTGCCGCACTGTATTTGTACAACATTTAGTCGAAACGGTTACGTCCCGTTACCGAAATACCGTATATTTAACGGGGATTTTTTACAGTGTAGTCACAATTGCTAAGTATTCGAACTCTCACGAATGCTTTGAATTCTACGCGAAACTATTGTAACTGGCACAAACGTTGTAAGTTGAAAGTTTGTGTTTACTGTGCAGATTTGGTGACAAATATTAAGTTATTATGTGAAAAGTTTGCTCTTACTGAAGACAGAAATTGTATATTTTACAGAAAAATATTTTCATAGGAGAGATACAATAGTTTCGCACATAATTCCACAAAAGGGAGGTTTTAAATGTTAAAGGTTATTAAAAATACCACCTGTTTTTTTTAAATTGCTCAGATTCAAAATACTGCTGTAAGTCTGCTACTCATAATGCAATCACTGATCATTATGAATATAGAATTTGTAGTTTAATGTCTTAATTAATTTTGAATTTTCATATTCTAATTTAACCAAAGTACATAATAACCGTTTTGAATTGCTGAGAATTCATTTTTTTAATTTAATTAATAAGTTATGAAAACAACAAAAATAGTCTGCATATTTGGCTGAAAAACAAAACTGTTTTAAATAAGTTATAAATAATTTAATTTTGTATTTATAAATACACAAAAAGCACTAACAAAAGTACTCAAGTTTCTTGTTTTAAGTTAATAATTCAGTTCAAAGTTAGCCAACCCTAACCCTAGATCTTAATGGCTTTTTAGGTTTTTTGTTTTAACATAACATTATGGAACCAAATTTCATTAGTTCACATGTCCCAAAACCTTGAATCAATGAAGAGCAACCAAAATTAAATAATACTGATTTTTACTGGCAGGTCTGGCGCAGTTTGCATTAACACAGTGCATCACATTGAAATCTCATAGTCGAAATTTTAGAGAAAGCTTTATTTAGATACGACGTCAGTCACGTTTGTTAACAAAAGGATACATAGTAATTATACACTGCATAGGGCTGATTGTAAATTATTTGCAGGTTAAGCCAGCATCTGCATATCGAAGAATATTTTTAAGTGAACATCAACATCTTTATAACGATAAAAACATTACATTTCTTTAAAATAAAAAGGTGACAATGGGGGCTAGACTTCTGTAATATGTATCATGAACAGACTCAATCAAACCAAGCTTGATAAATTTTGATATTTGTCGTGTTCGGGTGCTTTCAAAGTTTTTTTTCAAATTAACATAATAATAAGTGACATAACAATGAACATCAAATGACCAGTTTCTACTCTTAATAAATAGTGTCCGTAAGAAAATGTAGGATGTTAATATTTTGAGTTGTTTCCCTTCACTGTGAAATCTTCCTATAGAAACTATACATCATTTGATGAATAATGTAATTATGCATTATTTAATTATCATTCTTATATTGAATTTTACGGCAATAATTAAACAAAGGAAGTAAATATTTTGAGATTTAACCTTCGCTGTGAAAATTCTTTCTCTATACATTTTTAATGAAGAATGTAATAATGTATTATTTTAAAATTTTCCTATGGAACTTTCTAAAATGGTCATGCAGGCAAATTATAATATACAAGAACCATTTAACACCATTTGAGAATGTTTTAAATAATATTCTTTGTGAGCAAGGGGAACTTTTAAAATAATAAACGTGTTATATTATTTTTATTTTTTTTTATAAATTGTTTATGACTTTACATTAAAAATCCATGGAAACCTTAAAAGAGTAAAAATATATTTAAAAACTTACTGTGGTTTAATGACTCGTCAAATCGCTGATTCAGAAGCAATATGTGTAAAATCAAAAAGTTTTTCAAAACTAATTTGGGAAATAAATCGATTGGTCTTTCTTGACAGCAGATAGTTTATTGTTAAAAGAATCAACTAAATATCGTTTCTTTTCACCCGAGATAAGCAAACTTACTGAAATGAGAAAATGAAGCCTTAGATGATTCGCAATTGTGCTACTTGTACAGTCTGGCTGCCGTAAAAAGTCTCCTCTTACATATAGTCAGTACTGTTATCAGGGCTATCTATCTTTCAACCTTTTGGGGGATTGTCCCGGCTAGCTCAGTCGGTAGCGTTGTCGAAATTGCAGGGCTAGGGGCCGTGACGGTACAGGTTCCTTATCCAGAAGAGGCAGTATTATTTGAATTCACAATAGCGCTATTTATGCAGTGTGGAGCCCGTAAAATGTCCGCGTACATATAGCCTATACTATGTACAGATCAAAATGAGAGTTGTATCTATTCCGATCTGTTTGTATGTATGTGTAGTCTGACGTCATTTTTCTGTTGTTTTTCCTTTGTGGTATAATATTTGCTCGGGTTTGATTCACGGTCTGCAATTATGTGCTTTAGTTTATCGTAACACGTACTTTCTTTCTAATTGTGATTCCACAATTTCGTCAAGTTCCAGACGTATCCTAATGTAATAAATGTCTATATGGCATGAATACGGTTTGCAAAAAATGTGTAAACACTTTGAACACCGTATTTCTTGCAAACAGGTATGACAGGTTTTCTTTGCCTTCCTGCACTGTTGGACATTAAAAAACAATCAATTCGATTGGTTAACATATAATTAGAAAAAAAAAATTAAAATGCTTGGGTCTGAAATTAAGTAAAATCTAGTTCTTTTCTCCGCCAGAAAAGTCCTGATATCAGTAATTATAATGAGCAAACCACTTTATTCGATTAAACGCCACCTCTCCACCCCTTTCTTCGCCCATTCTGAACAGAATCATTAACATATCATTTAGGTAAAATTAGAATATGCAGGTTATAAAATGCCATTTTACACAGTTTCTTTACGTTCTTAAGGAAGATTGCTGGCTTAAGTGCGCATGCGCCAATTGGCGTAAATTGGCAAGTTATCGCAAAAGTAAAAAAGTGATTATTTTGAACATTTTTATTTTGATAAGTACATATGGAGCAATAAAATCAGCAATAAAGTTTAACTGATGTCAAATTCTTATTTGTTTCGCCGAGACTTTTACATATTTTGTTCGCGACAATCACCGTTATCAAAAGTTGGAGAGCATTTATTTTACTTCCGTTGTGGCAAATTTTGACTTGCCGAATGCATTTTTCAAACAGTTCTTGAGTTAAGATGAGCATGGCTTGCGTAAACCGGTCTAGCTTTGTGGAAAGATAAATTCTTTCCTTCATTACTTGAACTTTCCGCAAAAATCGATTTTTCACAACAAGTTAAAGAAACAGTCACCAAGGTCAAGCTGTTGCCAAGGACGATGCAGAAAATTTTGACAACATTTTTTTATTTCTCATGGAAATTTTACAAACATCATGGATTTTGTACCGTTCTCTTGACTTGAAGAATTAATTAAGTGGATAGGTACTCTGCTAGTTGGATTGGAAATATGGAACAGACCAGCAGAAGATTGGAACAGACCAGCAGAAGAGTTCAGATAAATCAGACCAACAGAACAGAAGAGTTCAGAGATCTGCAGATAGGCTAGTTGGTAATGAATTTAATGCGAAGTTAGGTTGTTGATTCATCAACAACATCTCTGAGTATTTGTCAATTATCACTGGTGAAATTCATCATTGATCTTGAACTCAATTTGCAAGCATACTGTATCAATGGTAAAAGGTCCACTATTGCTATTAAAGAACAGGTAAGACATTTTAATTTGTAAAAATATGAGATATAACTAGAAAAAGTATGCAGCCCCATGTCAGGTCCTGAACAACTTTAACTATCTCCTTTTCTGCAATAATGCAGTTACAGCATACACCCCACATGTCAGAGGTTTGAGCCTGACTATAAACTTGTTTTAAAATGGTCCATTGGTGAGCCACCTGTTTGTTTTAATATAACTACAAATTGTCAGGAGGGCAGACCATAGATTACAGGACAGAAAAATGATGCTAATGCAAAGTGTCGCACAAGTCTGAGAGACTGTTCAATATATGAAGAGATACTGTATATGTAAACACTGTTTGTTTTCAGTTACCAAAGAAAGATCTAATTTAAGTTTTGTTCATACCTTTTTGCAGAGGGTAGTCAAGTTAATATAAGGCCCAAGGCATAGTTGTCTTAGATTGGACTAATTCTATCATTAAGAAAATCACAATAAACATCATGCATTCTTTATTTACTTCTTACCAATCCTTATAATTACATGTTATGGTCAGGATATAAAAAGTAACATTATTGCCAGTACAATCAAGACATGGATTTTAAGTTCTTGTTATTTACTGTACATCTTGGTTAGTTGTAATATTAAATGTAAATAATAATTTGAATATTAGTTACAGTATAGGAATTTGGAATGTATTAGTATATTTTGTACATGTATTTTACCAAAAGAAGGAACACAATTTTAAAACAACTACAAATCATTGAAATGTGATTTTTTTATTTCAGATGTTTCATTCAGTCTCAGAATAATTAATACAGAGAATTATCTTATCATGTTTTATCAATTTTAGTTTTATATAAAAGCAGTATTATTATCAGGTTATGTACAAAAGATATTTTTCAGTTAGGTATAAAGCCACTTACTGGCTATAAAACCACCAGATATCTGTATGTACATGTAACTGTGTTAGAAATGTAAATAATCTTTTATAACAAATTACATTCTGTTTTTTTTTACCAATTTATTTAAAATTATTGCAAGTGCTCTATAAGAAATTTGTTAATGAAACATTTTATTCATGTTTATCTGTACCTGCATTGTTAACAGAGATATATTTTATTAATCTCTCCTTACTACCCACTTGACAGTTTTTTTATATGATTGTTTAAATGTGTATCTATGACTTGAGAAAAGACTGATATTTTTAAAATAAAATTAATGTCAAAGAACAAATAGCTTGACATGTGTGTATAATTTGCAATTGCTGTACATGAACTTTCTTGGAGCAATGACTCATTGAAGTAAAATTTCTTAAATATCCAAATTTCAGATGCTGTATTTATTTGCCCTCTAGGTAAAGTTCATTTGGAGTCAAATAAAACACTTGTTAACTTTCCATATTGGAAAGGTGATTAAACATTACAAACAAAAATCATGCAGTAAAGGAACTATTAGGTTTCAATAGATAAAAGGTGCCAAACTGAAGAATGTTGAGTTGAAAATCACTGGTTTCTTACAAATAACCCCAGACCTCTAATTTGACATATTTTTAAGTTTGAAGAAGTGGGTGGGATAATTTAAATACTCCTTGTTCTTCAATACTTATGCCTTACTTGCTCATAACAATCTCCCTTCCAGATAACTACTCATACCACTTATAAAGATGTTAAGCAATCCATAATGTTGTTTATTTGGAACAATGAAAATGGAAACATGTCATCAATGTTAATTTATTTAAATGTAGCTTCTAACATGATGATGCTACATATAAAATGCAAATCTGGTATAAAAAAAGCTCCATTTTCAAAGCAAATAATATCATTTGTTGGCATACATGTATCCTTACCTACAATGAAAATAAAATGTTATTTTAAAGTTCTGTGTTTTAATCATGTTTATAGCATTTGATAATGAACATCCAAAGTCAGTCATTATCTCTTCTTATTTTTCTGGAGTGGGTGGGGTAAATAAACATGCACATTTTTGTCTTAAATGAGAATCAATCAGTCGATGTTAACTTTACATACATTGATAATCTAACAATAAACATGTTAAATGGATATTTAAACTGATAGACTTTAGAACAAAGAAAACGCCAATATATCAAGCACGCAGGTACGTAATGATTAAGCTGCTTAAAACATAAATATGATCGGTTTAATTTACTAGCGCCCATCACATGAAAACACGTTCGGTGAAATATTTTTTCCATTTTCAGTATGTGTAAGACCTTCAGATTATGTACTGCAAGATTTAAAAAAAATCATTGGTTGCTTTTTAAAAAAATTAAACATTTAAAACTAGGGTGAAATTTTTGTTTTATGAAGTGGGTGGGGTAAATTTACATGTTGATTATTTCCTAATTGGGAGGATATATTTTATCTTTTCTAAATCAAATCATTAATTTAAATTACATTGTGTATAATCAACCTCAAATCTATTATTTCTTGAGAGACAGAAAGACGGGATTAAACAATACATGCCAATTTCTGTTAAATTGAAATCTAAAAAAAGAAGAAACATGATACATGTACGAATGCCTTTAGCGCGAAAACGAGGTCCGGGACCTATCGTTTTCTTTACATTTTTTGGATGAGCATTGACTGAAGATAAAATTTGGCAATTTTGAAAAAAATCTGTCGGTTAGTTTTTATTTGGCAAACAATTTAAAATTGTCAAAATTTCATTGTATTTTTAAAGTGGGTGGGGTATTATTTAATCCTTTGCATTTCTCAGTTACGAGGATTAATCGGTCTTCGTTTCCCTTACCTCAAAGATACATCCCATCCAGCTATATTCTAATCTAGCAATTTAAAATATAATTGTTTGGAAAGTAGAAATAATCGAGAAACCCTCATGACTGTCAATTTTATGATGTTTTACAAACCTTATAAACTTTGAAAATATACTACATTTACAAATCACTGTTGCGAAAAAACAAGGTCCGGGACCTATCTTTTTCTTTGCATTTTTGTAATACGAATTGAATGAGGATGAACTATGGCGAGTTTAAACAAAATCTGTCGGTTAGTTTTTTTCCAAGCGAACCACCTTAAAGAAACTCCAAACCAAACCAGTTGAAAATCCAAAAATGCATACGTTTGCATACGTTTGCACATACGGTTGCAGATTTCACTTTTTCATTGTGATTTACGAAAACAAACCTAAACATAATGATTTCTCATGTTTTAAAAATTATATTTAAGCAAAATCTGCTGAAAATCTTTTTTAAGCGCTATTCCTATGGATTACTGGAAACACGTAATGCAAAGGTGGCTAAAATGTTTTGTAATGTATGATAAAAAACACAGCGACGCCGTCAAATGAAAATCAAGTAAACCGTTGTTCAGACGTAAGCTTACCACCATACATTCATAACGTTTACTCAACTAATGATAACTTAGACATTACGATTTAGAAATTTCTTCCACCGTTCTAAGGCGGTAACCCCTCGAGTTCTCACTTTCCTTAATTGTTTGTGGCGTCTATTTTGAAATTGATAATTGCATAACCTTGCTCTCTTCTCTCTATTTATTAGCTTTGGGCGGAGGATGTGTCTGCTGGATGTGGCCATTTCTGATATGCATACTTCACTTTTTTCCGAACCAAACTTATTAATGTCGTTTTCATCACTTTTTCGAAATGTTTTTAACTTTAATTACTTGTAAAACTTTTCCAAATAAAAATATATAGTTAATTGGCTTAACGATAGTCAAACTTTGAATTGACGTTGTTATTTCAAGTCGTCGAAATATCGCTTGAGACCATCACAACAGTGAAATGTGCATTTCCAAACTTTCAGAAAACACAGTCACGCCGCATTGCCATATATCTGACTGGAAAATAAAGCAACACTACACTTAATCAAGTGATATGTGCCAATGTTATACAACTGAGCATGGAAACCAGTCTCAAATCTCAAGCATCTGATTGGCTGAAATGGCGACCAGTCGCCATTTCAGCCAATCAGATGCTTGAGATTTGAGACAGGTTTCCAAACTCAGTTTTATAACCTTCAGCCCAGTTTCAAATAAGAAACCCCAAACAATTTACGAGCAAGAGAACCTGACGGACAACTGCATTGGAACCTTCAGTGGGTTTAAAATTTTGTATTGACTTGGGTTAATATTTTCTCAACATATGTTTTTATAATACTAGTTATTTAAATAAAATGCACCATAACACAGAATAAAACAGAATAAAACAAACCTTAAATACGAAAATGATAATTCAACCAAATCGAATGTGCAACTTTGACATTTTACAATAACACTGCGTTTAATATTTTTAACGATTTCACGTTTAAAGCTTCTTATTTAAGAATTTTTACTACCAATGTAGAAAGTATTCATACACTCGGAATAGTTTGTGTGACTTTTCTAGTAGCAAAGAATTTATGAGCATTCTTTAAAAATAAAACTGACACGCACAAAGCGTATAATTACACTTTTATTACTTAGCAGTCTTAATTATAACCTTTAAATCAAACCGATCTTGCAATATTTTAATATTTTCCGTGTTTATTGGCTTGCAAAGTTCCCTTTTTTTCATTTAATAGCGCTGTACGTTATGGCGGCTGTAAAACTTCAGTCAGTGCTGTGCCCAAGATGATAAAACTAAATCTGGAGATCAGTCTCAAATCTCAAGCATCTGATTGGCTGAAATGGCGACCAGTCGCCATTTCAGCCAATCAGATCCTTGAGATTTGAGACTGATCTCAAAACTTAGTTTTATGATCTTGGGCCCTGTTATCAGTGGCTATCTTTGAAGGCCATTGAACACAATAGATACATGCACTCGTATAGACGATAGTTACCCGTATGTTGAACTATTGAGGAGCACTCAACCCGGGTCTAGAATTTCTTTTCTTTTTTGACGTGTCTACGACTTTTGTATAGCTTTCATTTTTATTTCAGATCAAGCCGCAGCAGTTTAGTTAAAATTTACATCAGAAAGTTAAAGTCGCAATTCTAGATTGATTAAACAGGAACTTGGAAATCCACCAAACAGGACAAATATTAAATATTTCAAGCTCGGTATGTTCGAGAATGTATATAGGCAGTTATGTAAATGCATATGATCTCGGTATAATCCACGCCGCATAGTACTGCTTTGAGCGCAACTCAATATATACACCGGTAAACCGTACATGTACGATTTCGATACATTTCAAAGGATGGCGGCGAACATGAAACCTTCAATGCGGTATTTTCAGCACCATTCCATGATAAGGCTCATGGTCCCCAGATAAAAGAATGGGTTTGCCCTAAAAGAGAAAACAATAGGCGGAACTAAACAGTATAGAATTTTGACAGGGGATCTGGGAATATAGGTAGTGCATGTCACTGAGAACGCAAAAAGCCAAAATTAAAACCAGAAAGTAAATCCTAGGGGTGATTGAACAGTATCCAAATCTACACTGGCTAGGATATTGAAACCACAAATTTAAAAACTGGCCGAAATATTAAAACAAAAGAAATTTTAGATGTACTATAAACATACATAAGTGTCGTGCTCAACAACCTTCAAAGGACTTAACTTATAACACCACTTACGTTTTATAAATAACGATACTAACGTTTAAAATAGACAATTACAAGAATTATATTTCCTTATATACACACCGCTTTTGTCATTGTTCAATAAGAAGTAATACCGATTTTAGTCCTTAATTAATAAGCAGTGATATAAAGTCAATAAATTTTACGAGTGTTTTGCGACCTTTTGACGATCTAGTGACATTTAAAGAGCGTATCCCAGAATCCTAAAAATAGTATTAGACCAATAATAAAATTTTGACAGAAAGAAACCATCTTAAAACTGTAAGCCATCCAGCTTGGATCCGGCTTAAGAATACCCACCATTCGAATAATATTGATTGAAACCTTAGAAGGGCATAATAACCCGTTCACAAAATCGTTCCTTAAGTAACGCTTAAAACATTAAGTTTCTCGCTTCGCGAGCGTTAAAGTTTATGAAACTCTACGCCTTAAGGCCCCATCAGACAACCTGCCTCCACCACATCGTCTGATTACTGCAGCGATCTGAACTGAAATTACATCAAACAGTTACAAAAATCTAAGTCACGTCAAACAAACATTCAGTTTTTATAAATAACGATGTTGACATTTAACATATACATTAACAATAATTATTTTTCCTTATTTACACAAATCTCCGATTTTTAATGTAAACTTTGAAAATAATAATAAGTAATAACCAATTACAACCTTACTAAACCAACTGTAATTGAAAGTCAATAAGTGCTATGATTTTTAAACGATTTTTTATAAATCTTTTTAGACTCTTTAAAAGGTCTATTGACCCTTTTACCGTGTCCCTCACTCTATAAATGGTGTGTTTGTTACCATTATTAAGAACCGTTATTTAAAGATTTATAACTAATTCGAGTCTCCGATGTCGAGAATATTGAAATGTTAAGTAGTATAGCAATAGGAACTACAGTTTTGTTTGCAAATTCGTTTGTTCCGTCATCAGTAAATGTATGGAATGTGTTGCCTAGTGACATAAATATGCAACATCATTGGCATCTTTCAAAGACAAAAATGATGCTCTTAGTTCCCTGTACTCTAGAGGTAGTGTTTGTGGCGATTATTAATGTCATAACCTTAATATGTAAGTTTTTTGCTGGTTGGGTCTCGGATGTCGAGAATATTGGTAAATTTAGTACTATAGCTTGAAGAATAACTACACTTTTTGCAACAACAGTAAATTTCAGGAATTTGTTCCTTTTGGTTGATCTTAGAATGGCTTTTTGAAATCACTTGGTAATTCTTGAGAATAAATCAATTTTAAAACAACTTGTTTCCATCGTGAATAATTAAAAATAACTAAGGAAGTAGGGAAATGGGATATCGTGTGTCAAATAGTTGTTTTGTAAATTTATGTCGTTCTTTCAGTTTTAAAACAAAACTATTCTTTCGTGTCGATTTACATGTGGACCGTGGCTTTTTATGATGGAGAGTTTAATACAACGTTCATATTTAACATAAGAAACTCGGAGATTAGAATTTGACAGTAACTTCTTGACAGTTCTTTGTGATTGTTATTTTCATATCATCTGTCTTTCGTTTTGCGCTTGCCAATGACTTATCCGGAGGTTCAACCTTTTAATTTAACGTTGCAATTGCGTTTTAGCTTTTGTTTCTTCTTGAGATTAAAAATACAACTTTTCCTGTATATCTGATTTGTACTGTTCAGTATCCTGAAAAGCATTTAAGGTCAAATAAAAATATAGGAAAAGGAAAAAATTCATGGAGTAAAGGTTAATTAGAATTTCGATTATTTTCCTTAAACTAATCCAACTCAACCGAACCTGCATTATTGTCTTTAAAAATCCATTTCCAACTAAGTATAGAAATACTTTCATAAAGTATATATTATTTCGTCTCGTGACCAGGGTTTCACTTCTTGTACTTGTACTCGTACTCATACTTACTCGAGTACCAATTTTCAAGTACTCAGCAGGACTCAGTACTCATCTTTAATTACGGGTACAAGTACTCGTACTTACTTAAGTACTGTCGAAAAATGGTCAGTACTTATGAGTACTTTACGAGTACTATACGAGTACTGTCACACTTGAATGAAATAATATGAAATTAAATAAACTTAACCTAATGTAGTGTATAAATCAAATGGAATGGTAAGAAATTATTCATTAATATCACATATTGGGCAGGACAATTAAACAACTTTTGTATATGCTGTTATATGCTTACTTGTTTTTTATACTATTTCATGCATTATATTAAATCAATAAATAAATCATTTTAATTGTCAATGGTTGAAATACATTTGTACCTTACTAAAATTTACCGTGCATTCAGTAAGACTGTAAGATTTAGCAATGGAGTCAACAGAACTGATTATCACCTTATTATAATACAATGGGAGATGATAACATGTTTTCTCACCTTTGCAATTATATGATAGTGAGACCAGATATGTTTAGGTTTAGATGACACTTTTGAAAGGCTAATGATGTTACTATGAAATACCCGTGACTATTGTCAGTTGAACTAGTTGTTGATGGTCACTTTTTTCAATAATGGAATACTTATGATTTCTGTGTGTGTTTATATTTTTTTGTCTAGTGACAATGTCAGTAATAAAATTATTACTACTTCATTATAAATAAAATAATACAAGCATACCACATTTGAATAAGTTAATAGTACATTGTGTATGCTATATAATTATAAAAATAATAATAAAAGTTTTTGTACTCGCAAAATACTCGTGAGTACTTTAAGTAGTACTCAGTACTTACTTAAGTACACTCACAAAAGTGAGTACTCAGTACTTACTCGAGTTTATCTTAAGCATCCAGTACTCAGTACTTACTCGAGTACTGAACCTCAGTACTCAGTGAAACCCTGCTCGTGACTAGTTAGTTCTGCTTTTACTTTGCAAACCTCAAAATTTCTGCATATTTATTGTTTGCCATGGCACCTTTTGAAATGAAATATGTAGAAAGTGAAATAATGTGACTCGCAATTACAACCAGATATTTTTAACATAGCATATAGCTTAGCATAGCATAGCATAGCACAGCACAGCACAGTACAGTACAGCACACCATACCATTCCATACCATACCATACCATACCATACCATACCATACCATACCATACCATACAATAACATAACATAACATAACATAACATAACATAACATAACTTTATAAAAATGCATATTTATAGTATTACATTATTATATAATAACTTTATAAAAATGCATTTTTATAGTATTACATTATTATATAATATTATAATTTATAATTAAACATAAAGACTCTGTAAAAACATTACACATTCTCATCGTTTCAATTTTATACTTTTTTTACACACCAACATCGCAAACAATAATACAGCTGGCGGTTAAACGGAAGACAATGCTCTGGTTGTAAAGACTACTCCTGTGAAACCAAAACAGTACATGTCATTAAAATCATAGCGACAGCTTAAAATGATCAAGAGCACTTGGATATTGTCTCTTTTATTGCTTAAAGAAAATATCTTATCCGGTGTAAAGAAAGAAGTTACAGAGCTTGAAATTTATTATTGAAAATAAAATGACAGTATTATGATTGTTATTAATTTAATGATTGACATAATAAAGTGTGGAGTCTGAATTTGATGTCACTTGTTAATAGAAGAATTAATTAATTTATACGTTGTTTAAAATTTAACACATGATCACTGACAGCTTACACAATGACAAATTGTACTCTAAATTCCCAGGTTAGCATTCTGTCATTTTTAATATACTTGATGATAATAAGTTCTTAAGCATTTTTTCTTTTAAAATGTTTTAAATTCCTAGAGCCTTTAATCAAATTATTATAGAAACTTAATATATCTATAACTATAACCATCCGATGTTTATTGCAGAATAAAACAGTCTTCAAATTATCTACACAGAATTTTCTTATTACGTTACATCTTAAAGCCAACTAGACTGTTAGGTAAACCACATTCCTACCGTTAAGAAAATAAAAGTAAAACTTACATGTGCTTATTGAGATTTAGAGAGACTGAAACAAGGCATTTCTGCGGCATATGCAGTTAACGGAAATCAGGACGAAGTGAGTTTTACGTTTGCACCGATTCGATAAAATATTACCAAAAAAGATTTTTAAACATTTAAATCAGGCATACACGCTCAACAGGTAACGGTTATGATAAAATATATAAAGAAAAGTAATTAAATTATCTCTATAAATATCTTACTACATTTATTTAAATATAAACATTCGTTTGTATATCGAAAATGCTAAATTGTATTTTATGCGACCAAATGCCTTTAACTTTAAAGTTGTTGCAGCGTAAATTTTTATAATTTATATTTTTGAATTAATTTTATGAATCACTTTAACGTCTTTTCATATGCCAATTTATAGTATATCTATAATTTCTCATTGGCACAGAACGACCCTGTATTATAATTTATTTACAAATCTTTCACTTACTGTAATATGGTTTTATTTTGTTATTATACGGTATATCCATGCGTAGGAAGACCTCATGCTGCGCTTATGAAAGCCTTTCTTACACCCGCCTTCACTTCCTTAATACGTATTTGATTCGCCGTCCATTCAATTATTGAGAAAAGCATTTGACTCATTTCCATTTCGCAACATGAGGTAGATTATGCGTTGTACATCTGAGGATTTTCGTCATCAATTCGATTTACTAATTTTTACCTAAATAGTAATATAAATTTTGATTTAAATCCAATGTTAAGCTCAATCCCAATGTAGATTATATATTTGATGTGTAAAAAATTAAAATTAAATCCATCAACTGTTTTATATATCGTTCAGTGTTTGATTATAGAGACGAGGTGTTTCAATACATATCTTCATATGCAGTTCATTTTTGTATCCGCTATTCATGACAATTATTAAATAATTTTGGATTCAATCCTGAGATAGCTTTTATTTATCCTATGTTCCGCTACCACGTGTTTTAATTGTGGGAAATCTTCGGAGCTGTGTAATGTCATGGCCTGAAATGCATTACGCATGCTAGGTCAATTGATCACTGTTATAACTGCATCACTTTTTATAAACTGATAAACTGCAAAATGGAAAGCTTTTATCGTAATTTGAGTATGGCTAAGACATTAAGACAATAAGTAGTTCAAGAAATCGCTCAGCACTCTGTAAATTGTTCCGAGAAATTATATGTTTTTATGCAAAACTGCCGAAGCAATTATGTTAGAGAACGATAAAAACTGAGAATCTGTAAGACCTATTTTCAATAAAATATAAAGATTTTTAAAACATACTGAACATAAATTGATAAAAAATATTAAGTGAAAGACAAATGGTTAAACTGATAATTCCGTGATATAATTATGTATACAATTATTATTTAAAAGTGCCGCTGCGGCTTATTTAGTATTGCAATAAAAAAGACAAGAAGCATATTATTAACTATAATTTACTATCTTATATTCTCTCATTATATTTATACTAATCGTAGAGGGCTAATTTGTTGTTGTTGTTGTTGTTGTTGTTGTTGTTAACGACGTTTGGTGTATTTTCCGATTTCACAGCGGAATGGATTTTACGTGATACAGCTCGAAATATAATTTTCTTTTCCTGAAATTTTGCGATACCGATTTCCCATCATTGCAGTTGTAATATCAAAATAAATAAGTGCAGAATCATCAGAATTTTGCATTGCAGTCTTATAAGGTACATATTCTGAAAAAACAAATACCAGAAAGAATGGAACTCGAAACATAAAGTTTCTACACAATCTCTATTTCACTGATATATAAGAATCAATTGAAACTATTTGAAAAATGTGCCAAACAAAACTTTGGAATCGAAATTAATTTGCAAGTGAATATCTTACCTAGTTAACATATTTAAGAGTTAACTTGAGTTTACATTGAATTGTTTTATATTAGGTCGATTAATCACAAAGCCATCAAGAATAGTGCCCAGCTTTATTGATAATGAATATTTTAATACCTTACATCTGTCAAAAATATAATTATCAATTTATCAATTAATACGATCACATCCATTATCATAACAGTAACAGTATATATTTCGATTACATTAGTTTAGTTTACTGTCATTTTTTTCGATGGATTATAATTGGCCTTCTGCAGCCTCTTTTAATAAAATCTACATAAGAGACACATTTGCTAACCTGGTACCCAAGAAAGGCAATAAAGGATGTGCGCCTTAAGAAGCAGCCGAACTTTTTTGACTGTCGAAGTTTTGGTGGTGTAGATATCGCAATTAACAATTTATGTTTCTCCAGACACTTCAGCCAGCATTGCATAAAATGCCCCGATTCGCAGCGGAGGGAAATATACCCCATTCGCAGCGGAGGAAAATATATCCGATTCGCAGCGGAGAAAAATATATCAGATTCGCAGCGGAGGGAAATATATGTGCTGGCGTACGGTGCAAAGTCTATTATTTTTTGCATCAACCAAACAAATAATAAAACAAATAGAAATTTTACATTGCATTGCTCTCTACAGTTTAGCATAAGACAAGTACGTTACATCAGGAAATGCACAACATTTGCAGCGCAGGTTCATTTTTACCAATGATTGAAACAACTATTATATACTAGAAACAGAGAAGGCGTACAGTTTCATGACTTGGCAGCTATGTACGCCTAATGCTTTGTGTATTATTTAAAATGTAGCTAAAACTCTAAGACTTGTTTACCCCACTCCACAAAATCTCGTCATTTCGTGTTTCCTATATGAAATACCAATTTCATCTGAGGCTTAGTATTCAAGCCGGAAATAATCTGACAAGGCGGCGGATTCCCTAACTAATAACCTGTCTTGTATATTGTGACAACACATTACATGTATTAGCAACGTGAGCAAAAACTTTTTTTCAATAATTTCTTGTTACAAGCTACATCATCTAACTCCTCTGATCCATAAAAACATTAAATAAAATATATATCGCCATCATCATGAGTGGGAGTCCATTTATATCATTAACTGCTTTTTTTAAGAAAAAGGAAATTTACTTCCAAACTGTTAAGGACAACAACCTACACCATCCTCTTCGTGTAACGAGTTACTCTTGGCAATTACCGCTACATAGTGCGTGGCATTATGAAATATTTGAGTGTACTGATTAATATTTTCTGCCTTTGATTGTCAGATTTAAACTTTTACAACAACATGGACCACGAATTCATATTATCTAACTATATCGTTTTATGGTAAACTTGTATTCGCGTTAATGCTTGCAGACGAAATTATGAATTGTCTACAAGTATTATGTTGCTGTTTGTGTTTTAAAAATACAGATACATTAATAACGACTACTTGTGAAAAGTTTATTGAACTGCATTTTGCCGTTATAGAGATTTTGATATTTTTATTTTTTACCGATGACAATGAAATGATGACTGAATGTGGCCCTTAACTCTAGTAATTTATCGTAATAACTCCCCACATACCTGTGCTTGTAGAACTACAATATCGAGGTTCAATAATATTTGATACGATTTGTATTCAAATTAACTGCGTTTTACACACTTTTACTTTTACAAATCTTAAAAAAATCTGAACAAAGATTTTATATTTAGGACTTGTTTGCAATTAAAAAAACAGCAACAAAAACAATTTAATGCAAATTTTGCAAATTGAAAAAAAACAACGTAAATTGGCCTTTAGAACTTATCTGTTCCAGCAGTTCAAAGAAAAAAGTAAGAATTTAATTGGTGATATAATAGCTCTGATAAAAGCTTTTATGGTTTTCTGTAGATTTTATCAATTACTACTTGCGACATTTCAATTAAACCAATACTTTTTGTCTGTAATGAAGAGTAAAACTTAAATAATTTAACTTAAGTTAAATATCTATAAATGTGTAGAACATATTAAAAATGAATTAAAATCATCAGCATAACATTTTGTTGTGGTTTTGCGAAGTGCGCATTATATCTTTCGAAATAGAAGATATCATGTGTCTGAACCACTGACTGCTGGACATGTCATGTCATCATTTTAATGCCACAGACCGCTCAAATTCGCTTAATCTTCAGGATATGTTTTTGTTTTTGTTTTAATGTTTCCTATTTGTCTGTGTGAGAGGATCAGGGCCCAAGATACTAAAACTGTGATTGGAAATCAGTCTAAAATCTCAAGCAGGTACTAGGTACTCTATTACCTTAACGAGACCAGCGCAGCTGGAGTCAAATCAGCAAGAACACGATGACATGGATAAAGAAACAGATCGAGCCTCTCCAGATTCTTTACCAACATTTCCCTATTAACCTTCATAAATTCTTCGATGTTCATTTGTAAAAGCGCATTGCGTTGTGTACTCGATTCGATTTTCGGACTAGAAGGTTAATTACTGAAAACACTGCTGATTTTCCTACGAACATAGACTTTTTGTTGACGATTATTTGTCTAATTTTATCTTGTCTGACAAATTGAAACGAGTTTAAATATAAAATAACTGTTAATTTGATAGAAAATATATATATTGATAACATTTAGGTATGTCAATCTTTTGTGTGTTTATTTTGGTTTTTTGTGGTGCAATCATTTTCTTTTTTTAATTTTTTGCTTTATAATGCCTTTGAAATAGAAATGTGCGACTTGCCCAAGCCGGGTTTTTTTAAAAAAAAGGATAAAGTCGAATCGATCATAAATAAGTACACGCGTATGAACGAAACTATCAAATACCACCGAATAAAATTTTGTTTTCTCTTTTTTGAAGGAATTCATATTTTTATGATGAAATCGACGGCCGATATCTATCCTCGTCTGGAAAGATAATGTTGTGGTTGTTTTTTTTTCTCAAATTATACTCCATAACTAGTAATCATTTGTTTGATTTTCATTTCATCAGTTTCTAATGGAAATGAAATTTTCTTTTATTACTAACAGTGTTTCAGTTTGATTTTCTTTTTTTCAGTTTTTAATAGATATGAACGTATATTATAACGTTATTTAGTGAATTCATATTGGTCTTGTTATTGGACCAAGGGTAGTCATATTGCAGGCCCGAGGCCGAAAGCTTTAGAAAGCAATAAAAATTTGGAGACCAGAGGGGGAATTTAATGCACATGTATTCATACACACAGCCGACCCATGTAAATGGACAAAAACTTCAACAGCAAGTTATCTAATCAGATTGAAAAACTTACTTTGCAGTATCATATATCATGTATAAAATACACTGGTAGTCAACCTTGAACATTTTGATAGTTGGCATAGTTACATTCATTACATCCTATTATTAAGGGAAACTGGAATCAAGCGTTTCCTTTGACTTTCTTGCACTAACATGTCAACTATATCTTTAAATCTTTTTAATAGGAACAAATATAAGGTGTTTTGTGTTATGTTTCTTTTAAGAAGCTGTAAGATCATACTTTCTTGTTACAGTGATGTCATTGCTCATCTTAATTACTTGATAAAGATCTGCAACGCTTACTGTATGTAAATTTTGCAATAATATGATATGTAATTGAGCGATTTGTTTCTCTTGCTTTATGCAGCATTAAAGCTAACCTTCTGTCATCATAGCACACTTACTTAAGATATATCAAGATCTAACGATATGTTTGACAGGGTCATTTGTATGTCTATTAATTTGTAAGTTATTAACCACGGAAGAAATAAAGCACTTAAACATACCAGCAATAACAACTATATAAAGTAACAGAAGAAGACCACAACATAAGTATCTTGTTTTTCCCATTCACGAATAGATCATTTAACTGCCCAGACACTGAGCCTTTAATTGATTGCAATGATTTATTCATTGTTGCTGCCGACAACTTTATGTAAGTTTTATTCCATATTTATCATACCTTATCACTACCTTACACAATACTTTCTTGTAACCATACAGTGAACAGTGACAATGGTTTTCGAACGATTTCGTCCCTGGCTGATTGTTGTAAAGAACGCGAACATGTTCATCGGAATGCAATTTATCCTTAACGTAGGACTTGTGAATGAGTTGCACTGTAAATAAAATGTTGCACTGTAACTCAGATATGAACAATGCGTACGGAAGAAACCAACGCAGGGTAAAATTTAAAGACGATTCTAGATTTCTCGGAAGACTTCGTTACACAATTCAATCATGCGACATTCGAAAAGAACCACGTGCACTGTAAAGCAGAGTTTTATTGTTCTTGATCAATGCATTTGAAAGATAATGCAAATAATGTCATCCTACGTTACGTTAGCCCTTGAGTATAATATGTTTGTCTTATATAACGTAAGCCTTGTTAAGACCACGAATTCACAATATATTACGAAACGTGAATGCATTCGACACGATTGCCGGATACATCATGCCAAAGTTATCTGCTCTGACAAAAATACATTATATTGACGACAATTAATGCCAAGTATGGCATGTTGGGAAAGTTAATGTTGTAAACATAGAGCCTCGTTTTTTCTTTTCAGTAAACGTTGCAGAAATATGAATTTTAATGAGTGGTTTAATAATGAACCGTTATAAATGTTTGACTGTGTCTGCTATTTAGATGAAATAATTTCTTGATGTTCAATAAAAGAACACTGTTTTTCTATACCCTTTTTCTGAACAGTTGAACAAATTTCACTTATGAAATATTGTAAACATGAAACTTTTGTGAATTTTCTTTACTCTAAATGTGGCAGTTCTTGTTAAAATTCAAAGATCAAATGACTTAATACTGGCTCACAATATTTAAGAATAAATTAGATATATTTATTTCAGTATTTTCAAATGTAAATGTAGCGATATAAAGATAATGCTCTGTGTTCTATCTTGGCAAAGCCACCTAACGATCTATAGGTGAATAAGGACTCAGTAAGCGAATAATATTCGTTTCCTATATTGCAAACACGGGACATCGAAATTTACCGATTATTGTAACTCTTGTTTATTGCAATATCATTAAAATATAAATTACTTTGTTATTATTTACTACATTTTTCCATTTATTTTTGTTCACATTTTATTGTTAGCCAATGGCATGAAGTTTTAGGTTTGCTGTTATGAGTGGTATTTTATATATAAATGGTGATGTGCCAATGTATCCGATATTTATAAGGAATAAAACACTTTTTCCACATTAAACGTGGAAAATGACAATTGCCTTACCATATTATTCTACCCGACTTAATGTAAATGTCTGTTTTGCATCATTTTATGAAATCATCGTACAAGACGTATATAATGAACCATTGGCTATAAAACTGTGCATGGAATCATGCCTGATATCTTAAGGTTTCGATGTAATTTCTGTGACTTTCCAATATTATAAATTTATAACCTATCAACTTGCTATATAAATCTGGGATTTTAAATCTTATAACATTCTGTCCAAATTTGCCAAGATTACAACTGAATGTGTGTACTTAACAGGTGTGAACAGTGCTGATAGTGTCAGTCACGCATACTCACGCATTACAAAGATGTTGGTTACTCACGGGAATGATTAGAACTTTATGATTGTCTATAAGCAACATTTATTATCATGGGAAACCGTGAGTTTAAATCGCATTAATGGAAAACGTGAGCGTTACTAGAAGATGCTAATGTACGTTTTCATTTTCTCGTTAGACGAAGCAAACTGTCGAGATATGAAGATATGACTCATGGCTGTGTGGGCAACAACTGCAGGCCTGACACGAGTTCTTACTGCGTTTAATGGTCAATGATTGTTAACCGCTACTGCAAAAATTAAGATCGAGAAGTGTTCCAATATTTGCATATATTGGCTTATTGTGTCAAAACATTTTTTATAAAAGCTGGTGTATCAAATATTTAAGGAATACTCGTACATAAAATACGCTAAGCAATCAGTGCGGCGAAACAATGATCTCGGAGAACCAGGGTCAGTTATCAACACAGGATAAGCAAGATCTACCATATAGCATCGAGTTGATGAACACGCATTGGTGTGGAACCGTTCTTAGGCACTCTTAACCATTTCTTCGAGTTCAGGCCACGTTAACTTGTTTTACATAACTAATATAGTCACCTTAGTGCAAACAATGGCGTAAGTACCATTTAAATATGAAGGCGATATACCGTTATTGCACTAAGACTATATGATACTTGTAATTTCTTTTGTGTTGTGTGAAAAAATACCTCATTGTACAGAGACTTTTCAGTATTATATTTGAAATTGAAACGTGACTAGTTATTAATGAATATGACAATGCCTCATATTGATAAAAGAACTTTTAAGACATTTTAGCACTTCTTGCCTGATCAATGTGGCTTTTCCTGTTAGTATGCTAAATTTTGCAATTTATGAGAGAGAAAACCATGTTGATTCTATTTGTTTAGTAAACTACTTACAATTTAGACATCAAGTTTCTGTTTTTCCGTATTTATTGTAACTAGAAAAAGTTGTTTACGCCATTGCATGACTATTAAAAAAGTGTTTAATTGGTTTTGACACAAAATCTCGTGATAATAAATATCAAAGTTGAATGCCACGCTTACAGTTCCGTCTCTGTCAAATTTGTCTGAAAATTAGGTGATTATAGACATATGGTCGTGACGCACTGGATGTAAAGAACATTGTGTTTGTCTACCTATTGGTCTCATTCAAATAATTTAACATGAGATTATTGTTTCTTAATAAATATTTTAATTAACAAATGCTGTTCAATGCATGCAGAATAAGGCAGTGGTTTAGAATGATGCAGTATACACTATTATGTAATTGAGACGATAGAAATAACACTTTCATCCATTATCCATGTCTTTTATTTAGATCTTTAGTCATTATCATATCTTGTATTTTATAACGCAGTCATGTGATTTTTTATAATTACATATATAATATATATCCTGATAGTCGATAGAAAGGTATTAATTTTCCGAAGCTTTTACATTTAGTGAATTTGAAAACAAATAAGAGAAATATGCATATCAGGAATCGATACAATCACAAAACACAGCCTCCCCAAGCAGCGAATAGAAGAGAGGAAAGGAGAGCATGTTTGTTATAAGTATGTCAATTCAAATAAGACGCCACAAACAACTAATAAAAAGCAGAACCCTTGGGGTTACTGCCTTGGAACAAAACAAATTGATACTAGGGGTTTTAACCAGGTTCTAGGGTTCACCAACTCTTGCCCAAACAGGTTCTCATTTCAACACACGAGTACAAGTTGTACTGGTGAAATCACTCCTACCCACCCTTCAGTTCAACAATATAACAATACAACAATATAAACATAAAAAACGTATTAGAAGCTTATAACACTGCAAAGCCAATGGGCGGGTACTCAATGATTTTACCGAGACCAGAGTCGAATCAGCAAGAACACGTTGACAGGGATAAAAGTAACTGATTGAGCTTCTAGGTTCACACAAAGATTGCCCTATAACCCTTTATAAACTCTTAAACCCCTGCCACCGTCGTGCAACCAAAGAGGTAAGCATTTACCTTATAACGGAAATGAAGAAAATCAAAATCACACAACAACATGTTGATTTGCACGTATTACCTCAGACGAGACATTTTATAATATTTAATAGCCATACCAGTGTAGCAGATGTTGAACATACGTTTTTGTATACATTCCTTACAGTGTTCCTTAGTTAATATTCTACATTTACTTCATTGTTTTGATGTTCTGGTAAACTTGATTTGGGATCTAATTCGGAATAAATTCTCCCTAAGTTGAGTGGGCTTTGAGCTGCGAATTTGTCATTAAGTTTCTTTTTGTCCACAAACTAAATAAATCTTTTCCAAAAATGTTGTAGGAGAATGTACTCAACGCGCGTTTTTTGTGTACGTTGGTACGGACACGAGAGCGAGCACATCGTATTCTGCACTTAAAACAAGTCATTGAACGTGTTTGAAACCTTCAATGAAATATATGAAGAGCAAATTTCGAAAGCCATCGAACACGACAAAATATGAAAATATTGCAGTTGCTCGGTTTTGGATGTAATGGAAATTGATATTACTGCCCGCACCGCCTATCACCGGATTGAGTGCAACTGCAAGTCGATAATTACACCATTTAACAGTACAAATTCTATCCATCCCAAATGATGGTGTGCATATGGCAGTTAAATGGGATCTTCAATGAGATTTTTTTCAGAATAAAACCATTCCATGTTAAGCGGCTTTTGTTCCTCAGATAAAAGAACGTGTCTGCCCTAAACGAGAAAACAATCGGCGGAGCTAAGCCTATTAGAATTTTGGCAGGGGATCGGAGAATATAAATTCTGCATATCACAGACAACGCCAAAGGCAAAACTATAAAAGCATGAAGTATATAACTTGATTAAAATAAACCCAAATCTATATTGGCTGGAATATTGAAACCACCCATCTTAATACCCACCGAAATATAGAAACAAAAGTAACTTTAGTACTGTAGTACTATTGGCATAGTACATATGAATCGTGCTCAACGACCTTCAAAAGACATATTTGATAACAGCACTGATTATTTGCGACAAGATCTTTCATTTATCAACGTTGCCGTGGTTTGCCCCAGGGAAGATATTCTAAATGTCATAGTGTTATTTTGGAAACTTCAAATAAATAACAGAAGTGCAGGTCAAATGAAAGTGTTAACAGCTAATTTGGCGATGTTTTCGTTTTATTGGAAGTGTTCATTGAACATTTTAAGTGGTATTTAATATAAGCATATTGATAAGCGAAGTTTTTTCCTGTACAAGTATTGAATATTATATTTTTTTTCGTTCATAACGGTTGGATTGTTTTCAGGGTGGCACACTCTTACATTAAGTGACCCAAATATTTTCATAAGAATCTTTAGTATAGTCTCTTAAGCATCACGTTTACATTAATAATTAGTACAATAAAACTAGACAGGTTTACAACAATACGTGTTTCTTTGTGTTACTTAATAAGACATATTAACAATATGAAAAGGTGAAATATGCATATCAAGAATCGCCACATTCAGAAAAAAACAGCCTCCCCACACAGTCAAGAAGAAGACAGGGAGAGAGCATGGTTAATAAAATGATCAGTTTCAAAAGAGACACCACTAACAATTAACGAAAATAAGAACCTGAGGGGATACCGCCTTGGAACGGTCAGTGGCAAATCAAATTGCCACTGGGGGTTTAAACCAGGTTCTAGGGTGCACCAACCTCACACTTGCCCCAACAGGTTCTCATATCACAAAACAAATACAAGTAAGAGAAACTCTTTTCGTTACATTAAGACATGAGAACTACCGCTAGCATGATTTTTCGATCTGCTCATTCATGAAATAAAATATCATCATACTAAATGATCTGACAAACAATTAACTATAGAAAGAAACACATACAAATATTCAGACAACATAAAGATAAATATTTTCCGTGGTCAAGGTCACTGTTACTATAAATAGAATTTAAATTTTATGAACAGGGAAATTTGGAAGGCAATGAACAAGAAAAATATGAAAATTTGCAGGCTCGGTTTGATTGAGCCTGTTCGTGTGCAGTAATAATTTAACATTCCATGTGGTATTTCATATAGGAAACCAACTCACAATTTATTTTTTAAGCAGTGATCATGCATCTTTCCATGAACATGACTGTATTTTTCTATAAGTAGAAAATCAAACGGAGAGATTTGTTGGTAAATGCAATATTGAACAAGGCTTTATAATAAATCGATATTACCAGGCTTGGTGAATGATTCTCCCAAGATTAACATGACGGTTATCTCAATAGGTAGTGTAATTTACATTGCATGTTGAGGCGTTTTCGCCGAATGGGTTCGCTACACAGTAAGGGCAATATCATTTTAACTAGAATTTAATTATATCCGAGTTTGGGACTTTGGAACTCGTTATTCGATGTTTACCTATCGTCGATTAAAAGCAAAATGCGGTCATCATTTTTTTTTATCAGTGCTGATGACCACCTGGTTTTCAATTGACGAATTACAGAATTGTGCCATAAGTGAACGTCCAAACGTCGTATGAAAAATATGTCGTTATAAGGGGCGCAAGCGGGTATCGGTAAAAAATATTGATTGTTGCGCCCCTTATATTGGAAGGGGCACTGACTATGACGTCACCTTTTTGTGACGTAATTGCGTTCAAAATAGTCTTCTGTTTCCTACTTTCATTTCGATTGTAAACATTATGGCGTAAAGAGGCTTAAATTTTCTAAAACGATAGTAGGACAAAAGAATAGAAAGCACGTTTCATGTAACTTTAAACAGACAAACCACATTATTATTACAATATAAGTATATTTTAATTAATCCATGGGAATATAATCGGCATAAACACTGAAGACTTCATGGACAGGTTTAATAAGTAAAGATTTGACATTCGGCTGGCATAATTAATTTAACAAAAGTACAGACTCGGTTTTAGCATAAGCTTCCAAATGTTTACAATATACGCTGTACAATGTAATATAAATTCACATAACCAAAATTCACAATTATCCGAAAGAAAATATATAGTTATGCAGCGCCATTTCTTCTGATGTCTTATTGTAAATAGTTAGAAGAATTGCATAAAAGTATAATCGTAAACGTCACAATGAAGTCCGTTTAATAGGTTCAAATCTCACGAAAAATAGTAACATAATTTCTGATTCCATTATAAATCTAAATCAGATAAATAACTTGATGGTTTGTAACAATGCATGCATTATTACTCACAATTCCTTTTTCATGTTTTAAATCGTATTACTTATTTATAAATATACACATATCGTAAGTTAATGAATAATTTAGGTGGCAAGGTGGCGTGGGCAGTAAAACGCATTTCCATTACTGCCCATGAGCAAGCTTAATCAAACCCAGCAGCAATATATGCATAATTGTCGTGCTCGGTGGCTTTCAAAGTTCCGTTTTCATCTATATATGTTTATGCGTTCAGCCTACCCTGGTCATCACGGTTGACATTTTACGAAAACATCTACTTATGAAAAAATCCGTCATGGTTGTTATCAAAGATGCGTGTTCAATGTTTACTGCAATTTTAAGATGAATATATTAGCATATATCTAATGTAAAACTCAACATTAAAAAACGAAACATGCCGCCGAATAAATAATAATAGCTTAGTTACCTAATAGCTGGTTAATGATACAACAATTCGTGCTCATGAAATCTATTAAATGATAGGCTACTACGCGCATGCATTAATATTGTCTTAGCGCTCAGTACCTTTCAGCACTCGCGGAACAAACTAGTTTAGATGACTAAAGACCCGTATAAATGTGATATATATTATTTATATTTGGTGAACAGGATACTATAAAGTATCACTATCATGTTAAAACTCGCAATGCAAGCATAAAACGAAACATGAAATGCCTTAAACATAGATGAACGGCATTAATGGATAAGATTTTCAGTTATATGAAATAATGAATAAGGCGCAGTTAGGCTTCTATTATTTTTTATTTCGATTAACGTGTACATAAAATCATATATCTGAGAATGATTAATATAATAATCAACGTGTAATGAAATAAAAGAACTTAGAAGATAGTTCTAACGCCGAAAGCATTCAAACATAAAGCAACATCTCACACATGATAAAGAACACAGATATATTTTGCTATGATTATCAAATTTATGTTAATCTAATATGAAAAACGTATTTTAGAGGTTTTGGCTTTGTTTATACCTTAAAAAATGTAATCTATAAATGATGTATCAATTACTGAAATAATGCCATTTTCAATGAAGATCTTAAGACTTACAGTAAGCTGTAAAAAGGTAATAAGATGTTAAGCTTTTTTCTGTCTGCCCTTGTTTTCAGTTGCAGAGAGTTTCGTAGGAAAATGAAATAAAATAAACTCGAAACGCGTAGTGAAATATTGGAGTTTGTCTTCCTTTATATGTTTATAAGTATGAAAATGAAATAATTCAAGAATATACTGTATAAAAGCTGTATGATCTGATGGTGGACTCGAAGTTTTTTCGGGTAGCTTACAGCAAGTTTTTGCCAGATTTGAAAGAAAAATACACCATGGGTATGGCTGGAGGGCCGCGTACGAAACTCCTATTGATAAGACTGGGTATGGCGGGAGGGCCGCGTACGAAACTCCTATTGATAAGACTGGGTATGGCTGGAGGGCCGCGTACGAAACTCCTATTGATAAGACTGGGTATGGCGGGAGGGCCGCGTACGAAACTCCTATTGATAAGACTGGGTATGGCGGGAGGGCCGCGTACGAAACTCCTATTGATAAGACTGGGTATGGCGGAAGGGCCGCGTACGAAAGTCCTATTGATAAGACTGGGTATGGCGGGAGGGCCGCCTCAAACAAAGGGTTTCTGGTCAATAACTTTAGTTTTGATAAACCAATCTTTTTGAAACGTTGAATATAGAAGGATTGCATAAAGACCTACCTTGGGATTGGATTTGGGGCAAGTCGGGTCAACGTCACTGTTACTAAAATAGATAACGATGCAAACAGAGGGTTTTCGGTCAATAAACAAATCTTGCTGAAACTTTAGATTTCAAGCCTGGCATTGGATGTGTGCCAATATAGGGTCAATGTCACAGTTACATTAAAAAGAAAACGGAGTCAAAACGGTGTTTTATTAACGATAGAAAAACAGTTTCCGCTTTACAATTTGTGTAGAAATAGAGGTATTATGCTTATGCTGAAATTTTGTTTGTGGATAGCTTATGTGCAAATTTAGCTTGGGATTGGATAAGGGTCCAGTCAGGTCAAGATCAAGGTCACAGTTATAAAAATAGAAAAACAGTTTCCACTCAATTACTTTAGTTTAGATGGAGGGGCTTTGTATGTGGTTGATGAGCAACCGGAGCTTGGGATTTGATTTGTGGCTCGTCAGGTCAGAGTCACCTAAAAATAGAAAAAAAAACAGTTTTTGCTCAAAAAGTTCAGTTAAGATAGAGGTAATTTGCTGAAATTTGGTTTGTAGGTATTTAATATGCAACCCTATCTATTTTTGGATTTGGGACCGTAACTGCTTAATAATATCAGCTTGGGGGAAGTCTTTGTTAAAAACGATAAATTAAATTAAATAAGAAAACAACGATTTTTTATTTAAAATTAGAAATATTATTAAATAAGAAAGTTTTTTCTTCAATGTCTTATATCACAACAATATAACTACTGCCTTCTTAGTCTACATCTAACATAATATGTTAAAGTGTTTGTGGCATGGTCACCTTTCTTGTTATGTTAATACATGTGAATCTGATATAAAAAAAAAAATTAAACGTATTTTAAAAGGTACTGCTTTGTTTATACCGTACACATAACGTATCAGATGATGTTTCAGTTACTGAAAGAATACATATTTTGATAACTGAAAGAGCTTGGATAAATTTCCATTAACTACACTAAAACATACAACATCCGGTGATGCTTGCATTTTTCGTACTTAACTTTAGGCTTTACCGTGAAGTTATTAATATTGGCGAAAGGCAGCAATGTCTGGGTTTTTTCCCAATAATCCAGGCAAATGTTGAGTGCTCGGACATGCCCCATTTCAACGCCTATTGACAAAACAGAATAGAAAACACTTAAACGCCCAAATATTGGTGTTTTCAAACAGTTTTAACTTATTGTTTAACATTGCCGCTAGATACCTCATTATCATGCTAGATGCCTGTCTAATACAATATGGGACTAGTTTATTTCTTTGTTCCCCTCTGCATAAAACTTGAATTCGCGTATTATTTGCAATACGTTATTGGTTGGAAAACAGGTCAAAAGCCAGCTAAACAGCTTCGCCGAAAATTTTTTTTTAATTTGTTCAGAAGTGTTCACGTTGAAACGGTTTATATCCGTTTGTCAGTGATATCATTAATCGTTTTTATTTCATTAGACATGCAAGTAATGAATTCCTCGTAAATGTTAAAAACGAAAAACCAGAAACACGCAAGACATAGTAAACGATGTTGTATCTTACGTCAAACATATTTCTATTCTTCATAACAACACGTAATAATTTGCAGCAAGATCTATCAAGACCTGTATGTCCCTATTGCTCATCAAGTATTTATAGTTTGTGCATTGTTATTCTTTTCTTCTAATTCATTACTGGTTGTTTGTTTCTCTCAATATTCTTCTCATTTAAAAATAATAAAATAATAAAATAAAATAAGATATTTTCAAGTCCATTTGTAATACTATAACATTAGCAGAGTTTGAAGATTTTATTGCCTTGGATTTCGGACAATTTAGTATCTAAAGATTAATATTTTATATGACAGACAGACAGACAGAAATATTGATTTCGACTTGTACATAGTACATCGTCCATATACAATATACATATTTCAAAACATACATTCAATTTACATACACATTATAGCAATATATGTATATCAACAGTAATATACAACAATTTCACGTGTCAAGTGAAAAAAAAAAGAAACAAAAAAAATTAAATTCGTATAGAGCATATTTTCTAAATAAGAATAAATATTTGTTACTGAAGTCTAAGGATTGTGTCTTACGAGGATGAAGCATACCGGATCCCAGATACCGAATTTCTGGTTTTTTCCCAGCCCACTGTCACATGACATTGTTTATTTCCGGTTATTTAATTGAAACTGGGTCACTGGTATCTGACATGTATTTCAGGATCAAGTCCGGTGGGAGAGAGTCCCAATCACATACCGTATTTGGAATGAAACTATATTTTAGAACATTGGTCCTTGAAAGAATTCTGTTGAAATGATCACTATGCATATTTTTAGTTGTACGAAGTGGTCGGCGTAACTGTTCCAGTGGTAAATTCGCCTTGGAATGTAATCCTTTACACAACAGTATTAACCTATTTTGTTTTCTACGATCCTTAAGGGGTTGCAATTTTAAACTCTTGAGAATTTTTGTCATCGATTCTGGTTCATAGTCATGATAATTTGAAGTAATAAATCTTGCTGAACGCTTTTGGACTTTTTCAAGGTTCTCTTGTAGGTATAATTGATGCGGGTCCCAAACCGCGCTGGCATATTCCAAAACTGGACGAATTAATCATTTGTATGCTTGTAGTTTTACTTCTTGTGGACACTTTGATAAATTTCTCTTTAAGAGACCTAGAGTTCTGTAGGCTTTGTTACAAATTTCATTTACGTGAGTGCTTCAGTTCAAGTCATTTGTGATGTTCACACCAAGATATTTAATTGTTTTTAAAAATTCCAGACGCGTATTTTTCAAGGTATAATTAAAAACAATATTTTTCTTTTTTCGAGAGAGAGTCATCATATTGCATTTGACTGGTTGGAAACGCATCCCCCATGATGTGGCCCAATCGCCCAATTTGTTAATGTCAGATTGTAAAGCTAAGCAGTCTTCCAAATTGTTTATTTCTTTGTAACAGACACAATCATCGGCAAAGAGTCTTATGATCGACGAAATATTTTTAGAAATGTCATTTATGTGAACAAGAAATAAAATAGGTCCTAAAACTGTTCCTTGTGGGACTCCAGATTTAACAACTGATGATTTAGATTTGGATCCATTTACTACTACACACTGTGTACGATTTACTAAGAACTACACGTGTGTTTATTTAGCAAAAATAAACCTAAAAATAACATGATTTAACAACTGACAGTGCATATAAGTATTAATGAAGCTTTTTAAAAGATGTTTACGTGTAAAATTCTGACAATTGAAGCAACTGGATTAATTTGTTCTTAGCATACACGAGCAGAAGCAGACGTTTCATGGCAAACATGGAAATGGCCCTTAAAGTTGCATGTCAGATAAGTAAAAATACGTTAGCTTCTTACTATAAGTTAGTTTAGAATTTAATCTTCGTAACAAAATAATTTTTTATCTTACTTTAATTTTGTCTTAATAATGTTTAATAGTTGATAAATATATTGAGCATTTGTATTTATTATTATTTTTTGACATTTGATAGATTTTTACATTAATGATTAATTAAATTAACTTGGATTCGGTTCTTTGTGGTTTATTCTTTTTATTTTCAGTGCCGTTGAATGGTTCTAATTGGGGCAATAAAAGGTAGCAACAAATGCTAAAAGAAAAAAAAAAGAAAAGAAAAATGGTAACTATACATTCAATATTTAATATTCTTCTTACACGAAGGTGACAAAAATGTCCAGTATAATTAATTAACTTGATTAACAATACTGTTTTAGATAGTATTTCTATGTTCTAATGCTCGTTTACAATACATGCTAAGGTTTACTTTTATTATCAGACCTCATCAGTTCTATAAATTTTAACATATTTGGCCTTACAGTGTAATATATCTTAATATATTCATGTCTAAGTTCACTGAAACATGGGCATTTAAGAATAAAATGGTATTCATCTTCCAAATCTCTAGTTTGACAACACTGGCAATATCTTTCTTCCTGAGGAACCGTAATACGAGCATATCTACCTGTATGTATGCGTAATGAATATCCTGATATTCTTAGTCTGGTAATATGTGATCTGAGGCATGCAGGTATGACATTTAAATAATTTTCATACAAGAAATTCTCTTTACAATTTTTATAAAGTAACAATACTTTACTTGCATTGACTTTTGCGTTCCACTCTTGAATAAAACAGTCTGTTAATGTATTCTTAAATATGACAACAAAATACCTTGGACTAATACTTTGTGGATTTTCCCATACATATCCATATCCATTAGTAAATAACAAATTTTTCAAATTATACACCCAATTTTTAGCTCCTTTATTACAATCTTCTACTGCAAGACTATTATCAACTTAAACCAATATTTTATAATTTTAACAAAATGTAATATATATATAGGGTACCGTCCAAGCTCTCCATAAACACCTGCATTACTTGTACTTGTTCTTACATTTAGAATTCTTTTACAAAACTTTAAATGTAAATTCTCAATTTGTTGATACTTCTTAAATCCCCATATCTCAGAGGAATAACATAAAATAGAACCAACAAAAGCATCAAATAATTCACATAATGTTTTAGGTGAAAATTTTAATTTCTTACAATGCTTTAACAAAACATTTAATGCCTTCAGTCCTTTACCACTTATATATTGCTCATTTAAATTAAAATTTCCTGTATAGCTTATAACAGTTCCTAGGTATGTGATATTATCAACAACTTCTAGCTCATTCCCAATATATGTCCACCTTTCATTTTCAAACAACCTTCCTCTTTTTCTGAAAACCATAATTTTACTTTTTCAGTATTTACTCTTAATCCCCAACTCTGGCAATATTGATACAATTAATTGAGGCTATTTTGTAATTCATTTGGACTTTTTGCAAGAATAACCATATCATCAGCAAATAACAATAAAATAAGTATGATATCATCTATGTTGATTCCTGTGTCTATGCTGTCTTCTAAAAATAGTTCCAGATCTTCAACAAATAAAGAAAATAACATCGGGGACATAATTTCTCCTTGACGCAATCCTACTGCGTATTCAAAATAATCACTGTAAGTATTACAACTTCTAACACATGACTAACACATGACTTAACTTTTTGATACATATCTTTTATTATACGTAGTATTTTACCTTGAATTCCTGATTTAAACAATTTCATCCATAATGCATTTCTATATATAGTATCAAAACATTTACTAAGATCTATAAATACACAATATAGTCGTTTTTTCTGAAAAATATAATTTTGAATAATACTAGACAATATATACAATGCATCTATAGTAGATCGACCTTTTCTAAAACCAAATTGTGCGTCTAATATAACATTATTATTATCACAAAAAGTTGTTATCCTATTGTTTAAAATAGTTGTGAATAATTTCGATAGGCAACTAACTAAGGTAATGCCTCTATAGTTATTCACATCATTAATGTCTCCTTTTTATGTAAAGGTACAATAACTCCTTCCATCCATTTTTCTGGAAAGAAACCTGAGTTAAGAATTGCGTTAAAAATATCACACAAATGTGAACCAATGATATCTATACTATCAATTAAATATTCATTCATTATAAAATCACTACCAGTTGCTTTATTTCTTTTCAAAGTTTTTGCAGCTTTTATAACTTCGTCCAATGAAATATTCCTGTCCAGTTCCTCAACATTTGGGTTTTCACATTCTTCAAAATTATGATTTTGGCAAAAATTTTCTGCATCAATATTTGCATTTTGAGATTCTTTACTTCCAAGATTTGCAAAATAATTTTTAAAATCTTCTAGACTTATATTGTTTGAAGTTTTTGTAGTCCTCTTAAAATATTTCCAGAAATCTTTTGGACATGCATTTTTTAATTTTTCAATGTCTGCTTGTTTTTTGCGCTCATAAGTTTTTCTTTTTCTTTTACACATATCTTTATAAAACTTTTTAGATGTGCAAAATTTTTGTCTATTTTCTGCAGAATTTAAGCAATGAAAACACTTTAGATCATTTATATACTGTGTTCTAGCTCTTTCGCATTCCACATCAAACCAATCTTTATTTTCAAAAATAGGTTTATCATTAAAAGTATTCTTTTCTTTATATTCATATGTCTTCATAAATAAAGGATCTGCCACATTTCTTATTACAGAGGTAAAGTTATTTAATACTGTATTGATAGAATCTCTACTGTTAATGTCTATTTTGTTGACCAAATTATTAAATTCAGTCAACTTTCCAATTATTCCTGTTCTAAATTGTTGTTTAAAATCACTATTCCATACAATTTTTGTATTTTTAGTAACATTCTTTCTTTCCTTTGATGTATTACATTTTATTATGAATAATATACTAGCATGGTCACTATACTCATTAAAATCACTTATTTCTAAATGTTTTAACATAGAAAAATCACATTCTCTGCACAATAACATGTCAATGACAGAAGCACCTCTAGAGTTTATAAATGTGAATTTGCCCTGGGAATCATTATATAATCTTCCATTTGCAATTCTAAAACCTGTAGCTTTACAAAGATCAAGTAGCTTAAAACCATAACTATTGCATACTTTATCAGAAGTACATCTTGGTAATATATACATCCGGGTTATATTCAGCATCATCTAGTTCTATACTGTTTGTATCATTTAAGATAAAATCATGTTTGTCTCCCACTCTGCTATTCCAATCCCCTGCTATATATACTGACCCTAGGTCTGCAAAGTCATTAATGTCATTTTGTACAATATCAAATAAATCAACATTTACAACATTATAGACCGGTGAATCTTCACCCCAAATATATACACCACATATGAAAATGTCAGGCTCAGTGTGGAAAAAATGCTTGTCTAGTTTGAGCCAAATTATGGTATCATAGTGACAACGAATTACCTCAATACCTGGTTTTAAGTGGTCTTTAATATATAGAATAGTACCACCACTATTTCTACGAGCTCGTCTATTTTGAAATTTTCTGTAAAAATTAAAACCAGTGTATCCGGAAAGTTCAATATCACTATCTTTAGACAACCAAGATTCAAACAAAAACACAATATCATTAGATGTAATAATATTATTAAAATCATCAGAATGTTTTTTCTCATCTGTAAATCCATTTACATTCCAGGCGATGATCTTCAGCTCACCCTCATCGTACCCCTACATCCTTCACTGGACGACCGTTTACGTACAGACTGTCATAAGCCAACCAGGCCCGGTTACCCTTTCTGATCTCTTCTTTCATGCGGGGAACCAACTGTCTTCGAATCTCATTAACCTCCCTTGGAAATTGTTCAAAAACATAGTGCCGTGTGCCTTTAAGTGCACTTGATTGTCTCCTTACTAGCTCCCTCTCCTTAAATAATGTAAATTTTGCCACAATGTTTCTATTAGATCCAGATCTCTTCGGCCCCATTCTATGCACTCTATCAAACTTAAAGTTATCAACAATTTCCTGTGCCATTTTCATTTTTGTCACTATGAAATCCCTCACAACTTTTTCACAATCCTCTGCATTGTCGTGTGTTCCCTCAGCTCCCTGTGTGCCCTAGGCCTCTGGGATATTACTGAAAACCAGGTTGTTACGCATGGATTGCGACTGCAAATACACTATATCGTTTCTCAGCTCCTCCTCACGTCGTTCTAGTACCAACACCTGCTCAGACATCTTAGTAAGATTAAAGTCTGCTGACTCTACTCTATCCTCCACCCGGATCAGTCTCTCAGCAGTCTTATTTTCATTGACATGTATATATGACCAAAGTTTCTTTAAATCATTTTCAAAACTGCCTACCTTTGTTTGTATTGTATCTATAGTTTGACTTTGTTTATCCATTCATTCATCTAATTTGCTTAATTTATTGTTTATACTGATAAGACACTGCATTATGTCCGAATTGGTAGGGTCATTGTTCGTTTTTGCCTCCGCCATGTTTGATGATTCGCCACCAGTCACAGAATTTTCATCACTTTCTGGGATAGAAATTGATAAAAGTCCACTGTTTTCTAGATAATCCAGATCACTATCATACAATACGCAGTTTGCTTGGCTTAAAACTTTACTTAGAGAAGAATTTAACGCCGTAGGTGATGCGCTACATTTTTCCCGCTTTTCTTCAGGTTCATTATTTACACTATCGTCACTTCGTTTTCTTCGTTTCTTTTTATCGTTTCCCATGGATTTTCATAATTTGTAGATAGGAAACATTCTGTATACATATATTATCAAAGTTATAACCGTTTTTTGGGAATATATTTCCAAAAACCACAAATAAACACAAAATTTATCAGAGCTCGAAATACGCGACTTTCTTCACCTGATCACGTGATACTACCCCCAAATATGCAAATGGACAAATATGCAAATGGACAAAAGTCTTGTCCGGTCTACAATTTGAAACAGATTACTCTACCGGCAGCACTGGTTCAAATTGCAGATTTGTTTTAATTGAATGCATATAGATGTCCTCTTGCCATCTATACCAAATTTATGATTGTGCGAAAAAAAATCGCGTTTAAAAGATATTATGGAAACCCATACCGGACAAGACTTTTGTCCGCTAGAATATATTCAATGTCCGAGATTTCGTTGCGTTGGATTTTGTTGAGCGTTTAAAAAATGAGTTGATCTTTGTAGGTGTGAAAAAATTACCATACTATCTGTTTTATCATGAAAAGCGATTATGGTAATATTAACCTTATGTTTGAGATGAATGCATTAATATTTCAAGGTTTGTGGTAGGTCAATAATGTTATATGCGAAATATAAATAATTAAAACATCTAATTATCCATCAAGCCTTTAAACCTGTATAATGTATATTCGCAAACTAACCCCGAGATTAAAAATTGCATTTTGATGATGTTAAATATTCAGGCAAAAGTTGAATTTTTGAACATTAATCCTATTCAGCAGTTTTAAAACTTTGAGGGCATATCACTGTTAATATTTAATTTTCTACCAGAGAAGACTAAAATCATCCTGCGGATCTGCAGGCCGCTATGTGAGCACACTACTCGATATCCAGTCAAATGAAATCAGCAAAACACCATACAAGGTAATAATAAAGTTGTTCAAATTGAACGGGAGAAGTCTTCAATCTGATTGGCGGTTAAAGAGTAAACAGGCGCTTAGGAGCTAGGGCCGCAAGTGCCGCGACCGCAATAATTTGGCAATTCAGGATCCATAATAAAGTATTTTACTTTACACATAACAATGCCACAAACACTAAATTCCAGCCGTAAGTTTTTTTTTTACCTAAAGATTTTTATCGCATCGGCTAATACACGATCAATTGTAAATATATATTCTCTTATTGTCAAAAATCTGTCGTTGATAAAACTATTTTTTTCTGTTTTTAAGTAAGTACCTTTCTATTGGCTTTTTTCCAAGAATTTCAGCTGAAAATGGTTTTAAATGAACAAAACATCCTTCCGTTTGAAGATTGGTGCTATCTGTTTAATAGGTAATGAAATGTTTCTACTTTTAAAAAGTGCTTTGAACCTTTCATCGTATAACTTAATAAAAACGTAGAAACTTTTCAAGTAAAATGCTTAGTAATTTTTATATCATTTGCAGTGGTTGATGACGTGTTTGGTAAAAAAGCAAAGATTCATACTTGAAAAAAGAACACTACAACATTGAACTACTGCTAAAGAAAACGTATTACTTAGTAAGCTTTAAGTGTTTCTTTACTTAAATTTCATAGTGTTAAATTAAGTCTTATTAATAGTTGAATTGCCTAACAAAGTAACAATAAATTATGAAACACTAAAGCTGAAAAACCAAAGATATAAATTTTGTTCACTACAAACATATGCCAAATTATAAATATGGTGAGTGTTTTTTCTAAATACACCTTAATTAGGTGCGGCGAGGGGGCGTGAATGAAAAGTAATGAACGCCTTCTTACTGCTCACGAACTCAGCAAATCGAACCGAACTTCCTTTGCATTTTTATTGCTTGTGACAGATATATTCTTCGATGATATTGCCTCTACCGGGAAGCACACCCCCGCCGGAAAGGCGACAGCGCCTAGCCCTGCAATTCTGACAACGCTACCGACAAAGCTAGCCAGGACAACCCCAGAAAATGTTGATCGGATAGCCCTGATAAACGTTATCATCACTGGATGACATCGGTAACTGATAACAGTACTGACTATATGTACGGGGAGACATTTTACGGCCGGCACAGTAGAGTTCAAATTGCATCTAAGCCAAGTTGTCCTTAATACTATTATTTTTGGAAATGATTTTACCAAATCATCCGCCACGTACTCGGTGCCCAAGGTTATAAAACTGAGCATGGAAACCAGTCTCAAATCTCAAGCATCTGATTGGCTGAAATGGCGACTGGTCGCCATTTCAGCCAATCAGATGCTTGAGATTTGAGACTGGTTTCCAATCTCAGCTTTATAACCTTCAGGCCAGGTTTCGAATGACATCGGCTGTATTATCCGCTCTATCAAACGAAGTGAGCTGTATTCGAACTGCATGATTAAGTTCTGCTGTAGGCCAGTTATGCAAAGAAGCTTTATGCCACTGAATACAGCTGTCAGGTGGCTATATTCAAAGAGAAGTTTTGAAACATATTATAGGACTTAAATAATGGAAATAACACAAAAATAATTCTTCATTATTTCACCTAAGTCTATTCATTGCACATTCACTACTTTATAATAGTTTCTAAGATTATCGATCAGCATTTAATATTTATACAAGAAATGTGTTTTTATACGTAGAGGAAAATTTAGCATTATATATACATTTCGCACTTCAACTTTATGACTTTTACTTTACCATGTTCTCACTTCCGACTTCTAACCTTATCCTTTTGGAATTGTTGTTCGTCGCCTCCGAAGTCTTACTTATTCTTATTTCTTACTTTATTTATCAATGAGCACCATCTAACACACTGAAAATCACTGTCATTAAAATGTATGTTATCTCAGATAGCAATATTTTCGGATAGTAAATTATTCCCAACTTCTTGAAGTTTTTATGCTTGCTGAGTTATTTTTTATGAACCTAAATTGTGACCTTACCGATTTACAAATCAAGGAACAAACAATGGAGCGAAGTGTTTTGGGTGGGCGGGGAGGTTCCTGACATTTATGAAAAGCATTTGAATTCCAGACGTTTAGTTTAATCATAAGTTATAGGCAAATTTAATTTACAAAACACTGCAATATGATTAGAAAAGACAAAAATATTATTTTATAATACGTTTCCAAAGAAAGGAAAGTATATTTAGAGATATGTTTACAGTCTGTATACATATTGCTCGTATTGAATCTGTTACCAAATCTATGTTGCCAAAGTTTTACATTAGCTATTTAAAAGTCATTGATAGTTTAAATAATCGTGTTATTTTTTCTCGCTAATCATTTAAAGAACTTTCCATGCACATTTGCCAGCTAAGAATCTTGTAAGCAATAACTAAAGATTTGTAAAAGGATAAGACTACATTTTAACAACTTTCAACACATTCTACAATAAAACACTGTTATTTGTTTGTTTTGTTTTAAATTTCAAAAAGTAATAAGCATGTGTAACAAGGCCGACATTGCTAGAATGTTCGGGCAACCAGATAAAACTTCTACTACCCTAGCGGGCAATTTGACGGTACCATGTTGTTTTTTTTCGCAAAGTGGTTCAACTGAAATTAACTATTGGTAAAAAAGAAACCAAAAATTAGTTTAAATACCGGCATGGAGTGTAAAATATACAAATATGCCTTGATCAAAGTCACAAAAACATTTTATACAGTTAAATTGCTACAGTTCAAGTATTTTAAAGCCTCGTTATTATTGTTTGTAGTTAATTTCGTTTGATTTTTGTATATAATTTGATCAATTCTTACAATTCGTATCATAAAAACAGTCTTAATCAATTAAGCAAGGGAACAATATTTTGATGCTTTTATCTTTTTAAATCACAATGTAAGCGCTTGATTATTCAAGCAGCGAACATCGATCAATGTTGTCTAGACGCTCATGATAATCACGTTGACAGCTGGCATAATCTAACGGCATCCCTACAGACATGTCCGTCCCTCGGCTTTCATGGCTTTCCTGTCCCAAAACGTCATAATGGTCGCGGGAACGCTCAGTTTATACTAAAAGGATTCGTATTCAGCATCGCTTATGCATTATCGTAGACTGACAGCAAATTTAACAAAAAATCGGTCGTTTCTGCTTTAATTGCCTTTTTGCACCTACACCTGCAGTAAATGAATTATTTTTATTACTGAACTTTTTATGTTTTGTAATGCACAATTAAGTGTGTGATCGATTATCAGGGTTATTGTTTAGGACATAGTTCTAATTAATCTTTTTTGTTATTTTTAGCGATATAGTCCTTATTTATCTTTATCAGTTCTACTACAGAACGGCGTTATATATAAAATATTAACAAAAGTTAAAACTTTTTTCCGTGATGTGGTCCATACATATTAAGTTCAGTCATATAGAGTTAAACTTTAGTTAGAAAACACAGCGTTGAAAATTCTGTTTCTCGGTAAGTATTTTAAAAACATCTAAAAAAGAATCAAGGTTACCAAACTTTACATTAGCTTTGTAATTGAATGTTCGTCAGAAGACAATGTGTGATGTTTACACGAATGTTTTGTCATATCAATATATAAAGTAAACTTAATTTAAAGGTGCCCCACTCCTGGGAATCGAAGTGATCGTACTTCGTGTTGTATATCATTACCACGCATTCTTTCTGAAAATGGACAATCCATAGTTAACCATTCCCTTGACGCTCGACAATATTCTTATTGACTTTGTTAATAACTCAATCATACTAGCTTAGAAATTTAATACAATAAAAATAACAAGCAAACGAATAGAATTCGCCATCGACTTTATAATTAGAAATGGGTTCGTGACAATTAATTTATTACTGAAGTAAAGTGAAAGTGGTTGTATGATCGCCGTCAAGCCTATGTGGGATGGTAGTTATTGAATAACGCTCATCACGGGGCTAAGAACCGTGAATAATAAGCATTGCAATTACTGCCAATGAAAAGGCTCTGTCATACCGTGCATGTAGTATGTTTTTATTTGTTGTGTCCGGTGAATCATTTTTTCACTGATTTGTTTTATTCCAAACGTATAATGTTGTGATTTTATTTAATGTTCAATTTAAGACACAGACATTTTTGATTCTGGTCTGACATCAATATAATAGCAACAGAAACGGACCACAACGGACATTTCAATATAATTGCAGCAGCCATATCCCACAACGGAGACTTCAATATAATTGCAGCAGCTATATCACCACAACGGTCATTCCAATAAAATCGCAGCAGCCATATCACATCAACGGACATTCCAATATAATTGCAGCAGCCATATCACCTCAACAGACATTCCAATGTAATTGCAGCAGCCATATTACCACAACAGACATTCCAATATAATTGCAGCAGCCATATAACCACAACGGACATTTCAATATAATAGCAGCAGCCATATCACCTCAACAGACATTCCAATATAATTGCAGCAGTCATATCACCTGAACAGACATTCCAATATAATTGCAGCAGCCATATCACCTCAACAGACATTCCAATATAATTGCAGCAGCCATATCACCTCAACAGACATTCAATTATATAATTGCAGCAGCCATATAACCACAACGGACATTCCAATATAATAGCAGCAGCAATAACACCCCACGACAATTTCAATATATTTGCAGCAGCAGCATCACCTCAACGGATATTCCAATATAATTGCAGCAGCCATATCACCACAACGGACATTCCAATATAATTGCAGCAGCCATATGACCAAAACGACAATTTCAATATAATTGCAGCAGCCATATCACCACAACGGACATTCCAATATAATTGCAGCAACCATATCACCACAACGGACATTCCAATACAATTGCAGCAGCCATATCACCACAACGGACATTTCAATATAATACAGGCATCCATATCACCACAACGGACATTCCAACATAATTGCAGCAGCCATATCACCACAACAGACATTTTAATATAATTGCAGCAGCATAACCACAACGGACATTGCAATATCATTGCAGCAGTCATATCACAACAAAGGACATTGCAATATAACAGCGGCATCCGTATCACCACAACGGACAATCCAATAAAACTGCAGCAGCCGTATCACCACAACGGACATTCCAATATAACTGCAGAAGCCATATAACCACCACGGACATTGCAATATAACTGCAGCAGCCATTTCACCACAACAGACATTCCAATATAATTGCAGCAGCCATATCACCACAACGGACATTCCTATATAATAGCAGCAACCATATCACCACAACGGACATTTCAATATAATTGCAGCAGCCATATCATCACAACGGACATTACAATGTAATAGCAGCAAGCAACAGCGTTATCAACACAATAGACTTTCCAATATCAATGCAGCAGCCATATCACCACAACGGATATTTTAATATAATTGCAGAAGCCATATCACCACAACGGACATTCCAATATAATTGCAGCAGCCATATCGCCACAACGGACATTTCAATATAACTGCAGCAGCCATATCACGACAACGGACATTTTAATATAATTGCAGAAGCCATATCACCACAGCGGACATTCCAATATAACTGCAGCAGCCATATCACAACAACGGACATTTTAATATAATTGCAGAAGCCATATCACCACAGCGGACATTCCAATATAACTGCAGCAGCCATATCACAACAACGGACATTTTAATATAATTGCAGAAGCCATATCACCACAGCGGACATTCCAATATAATTGCAGCAGCCATATCACAACAACGGACATTTTAATATAATTGCAGAAGCCATATCACCACAGCGGACATTCCAATATAATTGCAGATACCATATCACCACAGCGGACATTCCAATATAATTGCAGCAGCCATATCACAATAACGGACATTTCAATATAATAGCAGCAGCCATATCACCACAACGGATATTCCAATATAACTGCAGCAGCCATATCACAACAACGGACATTTCAATATAATGGCAGCAGCCATATCATCACAACGGACATTCCAATATAACTGCAGCAGCCATATCACAACAACAGACATGCCAATATAATTGCAGCAGCTATATCGCCACAACGGACATGCCAATTGCATTGCAGCAGCCATATCACCACAACGGACATTCCAATATAATATTGCAGCAGCCATATCACCACAACGGACATTGCAATATAATTGCAGCAGTCATATCACAACAACGGACATTGCATTATAACAGCGGCATCCGTATCTCCACAAGGGACATTTCAATTTAATTGCAGCAGCCATATCACCTCAACAGACATTCCAATGTAATTGCAGCAGCCATATCACCACAACAGACATTCCAATATAATTGCAGCAGCCATATCACCTCAACAGACATTCCAATATAATAGCAGCAGCCATATCACCTCAACAGACATTCCAATATAATTGCAGCAGCCATATCACCACAACGGACATTCCAATATAATTGCAGCAGCCACGTCACCACAACGGACATTCGTGTGGGAAAAAAAACAAACTTTGACCTTCTATTTTTATTCTAATTTTCCTAATTTATGCTAGGGTAAAGCACGGCACTTTCCCATGATTTAAACATGAGAAGAAGAATGACTTACTTAAAAAGAAAGAAGGAAAAAAGCCAGAGATATGCAAAACACTAAATTATTGGAAATACTATAAATGGTTCGCCTTTAAGGAAACAACAATGGATCAAGACCTTATGCATATCAATATGAATTAGATTTTTTGCATTAAGGTATCTCGGAAATTATCTTCAAATCAATTTTTCCCTTACAAAATATATTGATTGTTTAATTCCCCGACCATGAAATGCCTGGGGCACACTATGTCAGTGTCCGTGATTCCGTCCTTCACACTTTTAGTTCCACAGTCAACAGTTGTTAATTGATTTTCTTCAAATTTGGTCAGATATATGTGTGTATTATATATGAGTTATTGTCCTTGAAAGGGCACATATTACATGATTGACTGACGTCCAACCAAAACATTTCTTTCCTGTTACATTTAAACACGGTCACAATGTTTAGAGGCACAATATCTCACCATATTTCAATTTCACCAAGATCTTACCTGCACCTCAAAAGTTATGCTCTAGATAAATGTTAAAGTTAAATGTGTGTCTGCCCTTTCATGAACAATAAGTAACATAGATACTAGAAATGATGTTGGGGAAGATATTGGAATCAATTAGATGCTTTATTTTAAAAATGCAACTCAGAGTGATGTTTTATTGCTTTGATTCTTCTCCAAATATTCGGTTATTTCCAGCTATATCGTAACGCAAATTTGTTTGTTTCCTGCTATTTCCATAACAATAAGTTTTTTTTGTTACTTCATTCACATGTGGTTATACTATAGTAATTAATTCCCCATAGACTCCCAGTATAGCTTCATTTCCTATTATGAATAAGCTATTGGGTCAAGGTCTTAAAATCTGACTTTTGAAAATAAAACTAACATATAGACATCATAAAATTAATCTAATTTCTTTGTTCTAATAGCTAAGAACTAAGTTATTGGACGTAATATCTAAGGTCGAATATTTGCCTTCTAACTTCTAACTCAAAACGGCCACAATGGTCGTCCGTACCCTGCAACACTACTATGTTCATTTGCATTTGCGTTTGTTGATGATATTTTCTTGTTCATCAAACACACATTTTTATTAAAAATAGCTATCAAATCCATCAGGCGTTACTTTTCACATGTTACTAACTGCTCACATTATAATTACCATGAATGGGCATAAAACATGTTTCTATGCTAGCTGGGAAAACCATGTCCTCACTGGTGCATGGAAGGTACATTAAGTACATTCATGGTCGTTGTTAATAAATCTCAATAAAGTAATTATCTTGTCTCCGATGGAGGACATTATGGTCTGGATGAATCAAGTGTTAACTGTGCAATAGTTAAGATACAGGGCGTTCCTTTAAAAGTCAAGGGCTCGTGTTTTGATTTCAAAGAGCTGTTTGCATTGTGGTTAATTCAACCTCAAATCTGTATGCTGTTGTTTTGGTTACTCAATTGGCAATACGTGTAAAATGTGCTCGTCATATATTAACATCCGTCACTAAGACTTAGATCTCCAATTAGTGAGTGAAATGCTTTAATGGTAAAAAGAGAAAACGTATCTAAAAAAGATACATGCAGCAAACACAGCCTCCAAACACAGAAGATTAAAATATTTGAACGGTCAGTGGCAAGAATTTTGCCACCGGGGTTTAAACCATGTTAAGTGATGTTCCAACCTAACACTTGACCCATCTGCTTCCTATATACATAAATGTTTGCATACCCGTCATATGAACAAATGTGTACCAGTCGATCATGTGAATTATCTTCAACCCATCCATTACTCGACAATTTTGCATGCAGAAGCCAAAAAGCATGCAAAATATATAGCTAATGGATTTTTGAAATGCTGAAAAGGAAAAACGTCATCACTCTCAAAGTAAATAAAGTTTTCTATTCGATTTAAGTAATCCAATTTACATGTAATGGTCTTTTGCAGAGAAATTCGGTATGCTAAAGCATATAACATTTCTTCTCAGGCATATTCAAAAAGATTTTAAAAGTGGCATCCCGATTTCATACGAAGCACCCCGATTAGATTGATCTTTATAAACTTTATGATAGAACGCAAGTACAAATTCCAGTGGGGCAAAAAGTATGAACTTTTTTAACCCTATGTAGAACAGCAAATGGTAATAAATACTTAGGTCAACTCTAATATAATTTTAACTCTAGTTATTGCAAGAATGTACTAAGTATACAATTACAAGGAATTCTACAGATAATAAAAGTCAGCTATTCTGCTGAGCTGGAAAAAAGTTTATTTTATGATCTATAATTAAGCTACTGGTGTATCTAGTTCACTAAGAATTTCCTTGTGTAATAGTAAAGAAATACTGCACAGATATTTCGAATCGCATATGATGTGATTTAAGATATGGATGGTTTTCAAGAAAACCTACTTCCGGTTTTATTAAAGATGGCCACCACTTATAATTAATGCTATTTAAGAGGGAATTTTCGACACATATCACTATAAACATGTATGATTTCAAAAATAACTCATTTATACAGCTTTATTCATTGATACAGGTTCTCTGCAAAAATGGTGACCAGACACAATTTGCGTAAGTATTTGCGTAAGACCTCGTTCTGATTACAAATTGCTGTTTTAAGGGAAATTAAAGTAAACACACTTTTCATCTGCTGGTTTTCAACAGTCCTTTCAATTAGGTTTATAACACATCCTTGAAGGCCGTTGAGCACGATACATCTGTGTATGTAAATATCGAGTGGTATTCAGCTCGAGTCTAGGCGGCATGTATAGTAGTGTGCATTTTCGTTATTGCCCTTTAATCAAACCGAGCCTGCAATATTGTGATTATCTGTCTTGCTCGATCGCTTTCAGAGTTCCTTTTTACATCTAATAAGATATCACAGTTGAGTTGTATGGCGTGTGGCGGCTTTAAAATATCTCCCTGTACTTCTAATCAGTTTTTTCATAAATTTCGCCATTTGAAGGCATCTGAGCATGATACATCCCGTGTGTACATTGATATGAAATTACATTACTACGATTAAACAAAGTCTGCAATACATGTATTTTGATTTTGTGTCGTCACTGTTGTACATCGTCCACAGGATATAGCGCCTCAAAACAACGAAAAAGAAAGTAGAATGGATTTATGGTCCCGTTTACCCAAGGTAATGTTTCAACTTATTTCTCCATCAATACTTTATCAATTTCTCTAAAGTAAACAAATTTGTGAAGCTTAATATGTCTGGTTTCGAAAGAAGTATTTGCGTTTTTCTGCACGTTGGGTTGTTTTTGTTAAATTTGCGAGGAAGTGTAGCCTAGTTGTTGGGATTTGCGAAAAATGTTGGTATTTTCTAATAATCAAGCCCAAAACGCTTTTGCTATGTCAAAATCCGTCTGGAATTATAAAATATAGACTTTCTCCCACTTGTATTATAGCTGCCATTTACCAACTCGAGCAACTTCTTACAAAATTTGCGAAAAACGACCATGCTTTGTGTACAGTGTCTAGCACAGTTATGTACGGGGTGTAGATGGAAAATTGTTTGCGAGTGTACGGGGTGTAGTAGGTAAACGAATGCTATTCTCTCCAAAAATAAACTTCAGTACCAGAGCATACAGATACACTGATTAAGAAATTGCAGTTGGTGTCGAGATCAGAGAGCGTAAAGTGAAACATTTTAGTATTTTTCGAAGGATAAAAGTGTTTATTAGAATCATAAACATTATACGTAATATAAATAGTAATGGTAGTACGCCGTTTCCGCCCGTCTATACCACATGTGATACGTAACCATAAATTTGATTACTTGCCAAATAACGCATCTTCATCATCCAATTTGTCCATGATTTTTTAGTCTGAAATGATAGGATTTCCAAATAAAACTAATATACAAGATTTATCTATAAAATGATTTGACTACTAGACACCGTACACATACTACTAAACCCTGTTCATTGGATATCTACACCCCGTTCATTTAAATGTGTTTTTGTTGCTAGACTCTGTACACAAGGCATGGTAGTTTTTTGCAAATTGTGTTAAAAGTAGCCCGAGTTGGTGAATGACGGCTTTGATTCAAGTCGGGGAAAGTCTATATTTTATCATTTCATACTGATTTTCAGAAAACAAATGCGTTTTGGGCTTGATTATTTGAAAATATCAACATTGTTTGCAAATGTCAACTACTAGGCTACACTTACTCGCAAATTTAAGAAATACTGACCAACGTGCAGAAAAAATCAAATACTGCCTTAAAAACAAGACATATTTAGCTTCAAAAATATGTTTAGGATCGAGAAATCGATAAAGTATTGAAGGAGAAATAAGTTGAAACATTACCTTGGGTAAACGTGCCCTTATCACATCTACTTTCGTTTTCCTTGTTTTGAGGCGCTATATCCTGTGGACGATGTACAACATTGGTCGTGTTTGGTCGCTTTAAAGGTTCACTTTTAATCTATACATACATTCAGTCAAGAAAACGTGTGAAAGCAATTACTTATATGGTCGAAATTAAAAGATACTGGCAATTATCGGACATGGCAACGAGTATTCGAGAAACCGTGTACTCGACTGATCGTCCGAGTACCGAATACTAAATCTACTGAATGTAGGACATAATCCCCTACGGACAAAATCCCCTAGTCATACCTGGACAAAATCCCCTACATCAGTTTTCCAGTGGTGGACAAAATCCCCTACTTGCATAAATCCCCTACGGACAAAATCCCCTAAGTAAAAAATCCCCTACTTTATAAATGTTTCACATCCCCTACTACATACATAATAAAGCTAGATGGTCTGGCATTTTTGCTGGTGACTGATGTCAGTGATGGCATCAGTTATCTTAGAGAAACAGCTCCAGAGTATTTAGCTGGTACAGTAGATTATTTTGACAGCACTTATGTATCAGGTGGCTGTAAAACCATGAGGGGTGAGAATGGCTCACTAAGGTTTCCCCCACACACATGGAATGTCCATGAGGCTACCCTCAATGACCAAAGCAGAACCAATAATGTGTGTGAGGGTTGGAATAATGCCTTCAAAACATTAGTTGGCCATTCAAACCTCAGTCTGTGGTATGTAATAAACTGTATACAGAAAGATAATTGTGGCGTTGAGACTGTGTATGAGCAGCACTTCCAAGGACTCCCCCAAACGCAGAAAAACAAAAAGAGCAATAAATAACAACAGCGACTTAAACATCTGTGCAGATTCTTTGTGAGCAAAGAGAAGACCCTTGTTGAATTCATGTAGGCTATTGGAAATTTTGAGAGGCTTCACTAAGTTCCATGTAACTGTTGTAGTATAATTCTGGTTATAAAAATGAATTGGCAAACTAGTATTGTAATTGTTGACTATATGTTTCATTTTTATTTAGACAAATAAAATTTATTATTCTTTGAACAAAAGTGTTAAATAAATTAAATTAACAATTATTTTTGTCTTTAGACTGTGTTCAATTTCTTATAAAGTCAAACATCTTTTCATTTCTTTTTGATGCTAATTTAACAGTTGATCACAAGTTCTTCATGTATATATAAACTTAATGTAAATATATAATTAACAATTTTCTGATAATAGGTGGATTCCTTATAAATAATTATGTGTTGATTTGCTTTGTGATCAATTTTAATTAACAGTTTGTAATTTTGTATAGACAATTTTCTGATAATAGATAGATTCCTTATAATTATTAGCTTAAAATTTGCTTTGTGATGTGCTTTAATTTACAGTTTGAAATTGTGCATTGTATGTTTTGTTTAGCCTGTTAAATATTAAACTCTGAAATAAAATTGCAAAATGTTGTTGTTGTAAAATATATAATGTAATGATCACCATCAAGATCACAAACAACAAAACACACATTTCAAAAAAAGTAAAATTAATAATATTTATTTTACTTCAGAATGTAGTAATAAATTGTAAAATCTACACAAGACATGTACATGAAATAAGGCAACACAGACAAATTACAACTTATAAATGCCTCTTTTACCACATAAGAGCTCTACAAGATTTTATTTATTTTAGTTTTGTGTGCCCCTGTACATGTCTTCAAAATTCCAGCTATTCTATAATGGAAATCTGGAATATTTTATGAAAAACAGTGTCTAATAAATAATAATTTTACTATGTAGGGGATTTTGTCCGTAGGGGATTCTTGATACTAGGGGATTTTGTCCGTAGGGAATTATGTCATGTAGGGGATTTTGTCCGTTTTCTTGAAAATATACCTAGGGGATTTTGTCCGAAGAGGATTATGTCCGCATACCAAATCTACTACAAGTGTACGATGTTAAAAATTGGCAAGATACCGTTTAGGTTATGTGCGCGATACCATGACGAAATTAACACATTGAAAAATTAAAAATATAATAAATATAACGAAACCCAGTTAACAAAATAAAACATTTTTTTCATTTATCATTTTATATGTGGTATGTTGTCCATTAGAGCAACTAGACAATAAAAAAAATAGAGGGGAACTCAAAATGCAATCTATCTTTTCCAAAATCGGTACTATGTCATTTAATTGATAGACCCTGATCGGTAATAATCATTCGAGTATTTGCGTACTCGATCGAAAGATCTTCTTCTTCTATTATAATGGCTTACATTTAATTAACTGATACGTTATGGCCATGTGTAGGAGATAGTGATAGGTGCAGGGGCTCCCTAGCTACTCATTCCGACCAGGATTGACCTTAAAAACTTGAAAAAAGGGAAAAAACACAATAAAAACCTAAAAGACTAAGTATGCTACAATATGTTTTGGTTATGTTTAGAAAATAGTCAGTAAGGTTAAAATAAAATCATAGTGTGATACTTTTGGAGTAGTTCATGTAGTCAGCGCTGAATTAATTCCGGAGACTGCGTCAGCCCTGACTACATTTTATGGTAAGGTTATCCGACTACTCAACCCCATTATTACTACACGTTGTCTTCCCTGGTAAATATCGAAATAAAAGTTCTTACTCGTTCAGACAACTAAGCTCCGTATCAAAGTGTTCTGAAGAAAGGGATTTTGCTTATCAGATAGACAGACAGACTGATGGACTAACAGACGGACGGACAGGGACAGACAGACAGATAGACGGATGGACAGAAAGATGCCCAGCCAGACAGACAGAAAGTTGCCCACCCAGCCAAACAGACAGACAGACAGACAGAGACAGACAGACAGACGGACAGACAGACAATGACAAGACTGCCAGCCACCAGACAGAAAGATGGCAAGACTGTCAGCCAGCCGTATAGATCTAAAATATAAATTCTAACTTCTAACACAAATAAACCTCAAAGGCGTTTCCTCCATTTTCGGGACATCTAATTTCTAAGTTCTTAGATCTAAGACCTAAGTTTCAAGATCTAAGATCTAACACCAAAGTTCGAATCGTTGCCTACTTACTTTTTAAGCCGCTAAGGAACGCTTAATTTAACATAATTTAAAGACTTTCCTTCTGTCAAGTAAAAAATTAACATAAAAAATATAGGGAAATAGAAAAATACACCCGTTTACGAAACAACTAATTTCTAAGCTATAAACTCGAAACAACTAATTTCTAAGCTATAAACTCTTAGTTCTAAGATTTAAGATCTAAGTTCTCAGATTTAAGTTTTAAATTCTAATTTTTTTCCTGCTAAATTCTATTTTAAAACGACCTCAATGTGCTTACGTAATCAGATCATCCTTATATACGGCATCGTATAGGTTCTTCTTCTGAATAATAATACGGAAGCCCATTAGGGCCGTTTTGAGTTAGAAGTTAGAAGGCAACGATTCGAATATAGATGTTAGATCTTAGAGCTTAGGTCTTAGAACTTAGAAATTAGAATTGAAAACGCCATATTCAATGGAAGACAGACAAGAAGATGGATGTGAGATAATCTTCTTATTTTAATTCTTTTAATTTTATTTCTTATTTCTTATATCACAGTAACGTTGTTTGTGCCGTGTGGCGGCTGTAAAAAGTATCTCCGTACATTCAAACAGTGCGGTTGGGCTGTTTAAAAAAATGGCTGGTTTGGGTTTTTCTGTTATAAAAATGTTCAACAAACAGTTACTTCCATTTTCCTACTTTGCAAAGGTGTCTTATCATGCCCTTTAAAGATTTGTGAAGTTTCATCAAAATAGCACCATCCGTTAAAAAAATATTCTAAAATAATGGGCAAAAAATGTCAGGAGTGTGACAAAGAAGTGTGACACTTTTCAAAATCACATTTGTTCAGACCATTATTTTACAAAAAGCTTGAGTAAAGACAAGTTTTAGTGTTGTTTTAGTAAAATGTGCATTTATTATGCATCAAATAATGATAAAATTAAGCATGTTATACTTAAAGTAATCAAAACTTATGCTATTAAGTTAAGCGTGGTATATTAGAAAATACCTCAAGAAAATGAATACATCTTTGCTTTATAAATTTATAGGACTTTAAAGATTAATAGTAAATAAGAAATGTTTGTGTATCATTAAGTTTTATGTTTCTAGATGCAATAATTATAATATTATCACCTCTACTGAAATTATATTTGTCTGCAGCTCCCTTCAGAAAATGTCAGCTAAATTTGTCAGGAGTGTGACATTATGCACATATTGCAATATTCTGTCAACATATCCTTTACATGAAAACAAGAGCATATCTTTTCCTAGAAGTCTATGTCATGTTTTGTTAAATTGTGACAAAAAGGAATGGCCTTAATGAAACATTTTTGAGTAAACTGCACTTATGTGGTTGTCAGGAGTGTGACACACTTTTTTAACAATATGATTTTTTTTATCTTTATGCGATACCACAAGTTCTAAAGCACTTTTATTTGATGCTTCAACATGTATTTTAACAGAAATACACATTTAAATAATAAGAAACAGTAGTACTTGTAAATTAAGCACATAAATTAAAATTCTTTGATTTATTTAATATTGGTCAATAAAGCTCCATAAAATTTTTATTTTGCCACATATGAGTATAACTTGATTGATTTTGCTCACCGTAAAGACCGTACAAACATATGGACGAACCAGTTTGGACTTTATATGACCTTAAATTCTTTACATTTTTTTCACTTCACTTGCCATTTTTCAAATGACAATATCTCAGCAACCAGTTGACCGATTTAAAAATCTTTTCAGTTCTATACTAAATACAGAATAACAAGTTTGGAATTTTTATGAACTTTAATTTTTCACTATTTTTTCACTTTTCCAGCCATTTTTTTAAACAGCCCTGTTATCAGTCACGTCCTTTGAAAGTCGCTGAGCACGATACTTATGTACTATGTTAATAGTACTTCTAAAATTGCTTTTGTTTAAATGTTTCGGCTAGTTTATAGATGGGTGGTATCAATATCCCAGCCAATATAGATTTGGATATTGTTCAATCACCCCAATGATATACTTCCTGCTTTTTACATTTTGCATTTGGCGTTATCTGTGCTATGCAGGATTTACATTCTCAGATTCCCTGTCAAAATTCTATTTTGTTTAGATCCGGATCAAAATTGTACTGTTTATTGGTGTGAATATTGAGTTGCGCTCAACACGGGGTAGGCGGCGTGGGCAGTAAAATGCATTTCCATTACTGTCCATGAACAGGCTCAATCAAACCGAACCTACAATATTTTCGTATTGGTCGTGTTTGATGGCTTTCAAAGTTCCCTTTTCATTTATTTTCAAGAATTGGTATGATATAGCTAGTAAAAAATCAGGTGATTATATCGGTACAACATCAAGGGCAGAGTCAAAACAATCAAATTTCAATAGGCATAGGTTGACCAAGCTATCTATAACTGGCTGGGACGAAATTCAAAAGTGTTTTTCATAGCCAGTTCAAACTAGTTTAGCCAAATACGGCTAAAATAGATCTTCAAGATGACAATTTGAAGAGCAACTTGAGGTTCAACCTTATTACTTCTTTTACTTCAGAGAAAGGGGAAAGGAAGGCGAAAGTAAAGGCAGCTATAAACGTTATGTCATCATCTAGCAGAGGTTTCTGCAGAAAACGAAGGAATGAAAAGGTATTATATTTGAGTATTTAGACACTCGGCTCATTGGCAAATAAATGACCTCGGAAAAAATGTCAGATTATTTAACATGGAGGTATTGTATTTAGTGAGCATCGATAACTAATTCAATAAGGTGTAACTCATTGATTCATATGAAAAATCTATAGTATATGAACTATTTAGTTTCTAAAATAACTCTATCAAGGATAAAAGTAACGGTCACCTGAAGTCTACATTCGCATAAAGTCAATTTTCGTGCTAGGTTTATTGTCTCACCAGAATTTTGTGACCAGGTGACTTTTGCGATCAAACTTAGTCTGGCTGGCTAGTTGACAGGCTGTCTGTCTGTCTGTCTGTCTGTCTGTCTATCGGTGCGTCCATTTATCCATTTGTCGTTCTGACAAAATCCAAGGCCATAAGTTAAATTGGTTTTTAACAAAAGTTTTGGGAATTATATATTGGTAAATGTTCTTTCAAAGTTATAAAAATAATTCATTTCTTTTAAAAAGCTGTTTGATTTTTATGAAATTTGCTATGATTATATCTCTTTTTAAAGTTATTGCTATGCAAACCAAAGGATTTGCAATCAAGGGAATGTCAATGCCACCCAAGCAACCTAGCAACCATTTATTTTCATTTGCAACCATTTACTTTCATGTCAACCAATGACTTCCCAAGCCAACAAGTGACTCAAGGTAGCCATTGATTCTTATCAACAGGTGACACCCATAGCATCCATCAAATTGAATTTTCCTCAGTGGCCATTGACTTCAATGCAACAATTGCTTTTCCTCAGCAACCATTAATTCCATACCAACAAAGTATTCTTAGCGACCAGTGACTTTCAAAGTTACAGCTGACTTTAGTAACCAGGGAAAAGGTGAGGTGAGCAGTTCAATGTAGTTATCAAAATGACTGTAAGCAAATTAGCATTGAAAGTGTAACATATGTAATTGGAGATGATCTTTTTATCAATTTATCTCAACTAAGTAAAATATGTTTTCTGCTTTGTAGGAACCTGATAAGAAGGAGGAGAATAAAGAACTGATGATGAAACAAAATAATCTATAGAACGACAGTTTCAGTCTGAGAAGCAAAGCTGTATTACCCGAGCTGATTAAATGGCATAATGTGACAAAAGTGACATAATAAATCCATCCAAAAAGGATTTTATTCATCAAATGGAACATGCATTTAAGTTGTTTCATAACACCCTTTCTTTCAATAGCAATTCATACAATGATTCTCTTTCTTTTTTATATTTGACGAATACTTGGCCTAATGCAATGCCATTTACGCGAAAGAATGGCTTCATTACACTGGATTTAGAGGCTCTTTTAGAAGATCTAACTTCACTGGTAGCAGTTGGAATAAGTGGTTGCTTTAGATGATCCAACTTCATCTGTAGCAGTGGTTATGTTATTCGATGCTGCTTTACCATAAATTTTAAAATAAACTCAATATAACTTGAGTATTTCTTGTTTTTGACCAATTAAAGTTTAACAATTCTTGACTACTTTAACAATTTCCTTAATTAGGATTATTTGGCCATAACCTACAGATGACAGTGATCTTAAATAATATTTATCTCTTGAAACTAAAATTGAGTATTTCTTGAACTGTTTGGCTCATATTCACAAATACATAAATTTTATTGATTCTCCATAACTTTAACATTTCTTGACCTTTTTATTCCTGTTTATACAAAGGAATCCCTGAGATAAGCACTTCATTTAATATTTGACCTGAAGATAACATTGAACTTTGCCATAAATAGTATTTAATTTTACAAAGGGTAATTATTAAATATTTCTTGAGTGTGGCACGGCGGTATGCCATCGACAAGTTCTTGTCGAGGTTTTGGTATTATTATTAGTGATAATTGAGATAAGTATATTGTTTCATTTTTTGTAGTTAACTGTTACTTCAATAAAGTTTTATGTTTAAGAATGGATTTATTTTTCCTTCTTTAAGCTTCATATTTGAAAAGCATAACCGATTTTTTGAAAATTTATGTCTAAGTTCTAATATCTACGTTCTAATGTCTAAGTTCTAATGTCTAAGTTCTAATGTCTAAGTTCTAATGTCAAAGTACTAATGTCTAAGTTCTAATGTCCAAGTTCTAATGTCTTAAGTTCTAAGAACTAAGAACTTAGTTCTAATGTCTAAGTTCTAAGAACTAAGAACTAAGTTCTAATGTCTAAGTTCTAACAACTTTATTCTCAGACCTTAGTTATAACAAAGTTTTATAGCTAATTTTCGCATGATTGGTCAAGATTGATTTAGTTATGCGATCCATTATATATGTACAGATGACCCCAATTTGGAGCCAAGAGCAGGTCACACCATCAAACATTTTTGCAGAATTATGCCCCTTTGTCACCTGGAAATTGTAGCAGATGGTATTTCAATACTATAAAAGACAAAACATTTTCTTTTAATATACTTATATTATGATGACCACAAGCGGTATCCGACAATTTAATGAGTTTTCTGACAAAGCACAACTAGCACAAAATAAATATTATTTTCGACTATGACAGACAGGTTGAATGGTCAGTAATCACACGAATTTCGTAGTGCTACAATTTATTTGATACGATTTACGAAACCGCTGTTTCATTGTAAGTCACTGTAAAATCAATCATCTCAATCATCACCTCGGTCATCGGTAAAATTTCAATGTACAATGTTAAGGCTGTCAAAGGCCTTCTGTTATCCAACGACAGCACTCGCGATCCTCGGTTTCGTTAGAATAAAGCCGTTTAGGTGATCCATAAAGTTTCTGGGATATCTGTATGTCCTCTTGATCAACATGATGGCCATACTTATGTCCACCATCAAGTACACAATACATTATATCGGGTCTTCCGCAAGTAATATCAAAATTCTTTTGGGCCCGAATATTGTGAGCGTTCTACTGCTGAGCTTTCATGTCGAGTTCTGCTTGGATTAATCCATGAAACAATATCTGAGGCATTTTAATGTGTATAAGACGTGTTGCATCCAAAACGTTTACGTCAAAAAGATCCTTGCAAAATGAAATCCACCAGTGGACCCTATGTCTACTAAGTAATCCCAACAGGATTCTATACGCTGATTTGTTACACTCTTTCCATACATAAACATTTTCAATCTGAAAAATGGTTGAGGTAGTGCTAGCGTCGAATTTTCAGTTCCTCTATCGCAACGATAAAGCCTTGGGGCAATGCCCAATTCGTTTAATGTATCTAGGTAGTATGACGCTATTACTGCGGGTGTGTTGTTGCTGTTAGATATGACATTCGAGACATATCTTCGGCGTGATAATCGGTGTGCTTTACTAGTTCCTTTGAGATCGATTTCATCGATTTCTCATTACAGACACCACAAGTAGGTAGTCAGTCGCTAACTTTTGCCACATCGAACAATAACCTACACACTCCTCTAGATTTCTACAACTCAGGTGTACGTGTTTTGCGACTGGCAAGATTGTTAGCTTTCAGTATACGCTTAAGTTGACGCAAGCTTACTATCACGCACAATATATTATAACAAAATGATATCATTGTATGATAAGCTATAGAAGATGTAATGCTGCGCCTCTCTGAGAGTGACAGCTAAATCCGTGATCATAACACTAGTTATTGGCGTAATAACAAGCAGCCTAATTCCAAACGTCCATGCCCATTTAGAGACCATTTTTGTCGTCTGGAAAAGAAAGAAAAGAAAAAATACAGCAATAGGAAAAATAATAATATTATAATACTCCATAGAAAACCGATAGTATCAATTATTATACAACTGACAGTTCATGATACTTTTTTTAAATATCGTTCCAAATTTTGACAAAAGGGGTAATAGCACAAAGACAAGTAACAGATACTTGGGTTGTTTTCACAGGGAGCCCCTGTGTGTAAACGACCATCTAGAACAGTTGGATAGGAAAGCCTAATAATACATATTAATACATGTACATATTAAATATAAAGATCACTGACTGAATGATTGACGGGAAGCGGAGTTAGAAACACCTCCTCTTAACAACCACAAAAACACCTCTAATGCGACCTTCCGTTACATTTATTGGTACATTTACTATCAAGATCAAAATTACACTATCGCTTGGATAGAATTCTTGTGAAAATATCATCAATGAATTATAACTCACCTCATGTTGTCGATTTTCATGTCTACCTGCCGCTGTTGATATTCTTGAAAAAAAATGGCGTCCCCCGCTTTTAAGAGATTTCTACATTCTAAGTTCTAAGACATAAGTTCTAAGATCTAACGTCTCAGTTAGAATTGTTGCCTTCTAACTTCTAACTCAAAATGGCCCTATTGGGCTTCCGTATAATACTCAGTTGTGAAACTTCGAAAAAAACTCCCCTTGCGTGTTCGGTAATATTTAAAAAAAATATCAAGAAAAGGACACCGAGAGACTGAATATAATTAACAGGGTCTTTTTCACCAAACAGAGTAACATGAATCTCTCTTGTCGTCAAAACACAATTAATGTCCCCAATTTTTGCGTGTATAATGTTCGCTTTTGTTTTACCTGTGAAGACAAAAACCCAAACACATAGTTAAGAACATTCTGAAGGTTTCTAATTTTAATAAAAGTGTAATATATATAATAAAACCATAATCTAGCGCAAAGGTGGCATAAGTATGATATTTTTGTTACATTCCCATATAATTGTTACAGATTAAAGAGCTTTCGTTAATAATTTTGCAAGTAAAACAACAGAAATCTAGAATCTTTTTTATACTTAAAGCAGGGGCGGATCCAGGATTTTAGCAAGGGGGGTTCAACTAAGCGAGTCATATTTTTAACAGCGTTAATTTGTAACTGAGCTTGAACATCAGCCCCTCGGACACGTCCAGTGTTCTCGATAAATGAAATTTGTAAGAGGCCTAAATGAATTTGTAAGATGCCTAACTAATCTAGAGGTCGTCTATTTCCTCGGAAAATTTTGAAAATCTATATGAACAAATAAAGGAAGACAAACTCTAAAATGCTATATGCTAAATCTATATGCTAAATCGTGCGTTCTGAGGTTTTTTTTTTGGGGGGGGGGGGGGGGGGGGTAGGGGGGGGATTTTAAAGCATGACTTTGACTACTCTTTCATACTTGATTTTAACTATTTCCCTGTAAACAGTAGTGATGAAATTAAAAGCACTATCTCACTGGAGCCATATGATGTAACCGTATAACTGTTTGCGGTGGGATGGGGTTAAGAGAGAGAGAGAGAGAGAGAGAGAGAGAGAAATTAGCTGTGAAATACTTTTGGTTCCGTACTAGACAACAATATATCACATCAAAATCTTTCGAATCAAGTTGCATAAAATAAATTTATAAACGTAAATATGCCGAGTCCATTTCAACTTTAGTGAAGGCTTTACAATACTTTGTTTATAAAAATAAAGTTAACAGTGTGTATGGAGAGAAAAAAATTCGATTTAATTTTCATTCCGAAATTATTTAAGGAATGATTCTTACTTTGGTGCGGTACATGCAGATTGGACGTTCACGCGAGAGCTGGCAAATCCATAAAGCGCGCTAGCTTATATTAACATTTTATTCATTGTTTTCTTTAAATAAACTTAAGTCGAACGCTTTCAAAAATTAGTATTAAGTGAAAAGGGGGAGTAATACGTGGGAGTTTTCAATAGTAACAGCCATGACGCTACTGACGTCATTACGGGTCATGCGGTTCATGCAAAATGAACCGAATTTTTTTAAACGAAGAAATCAATAGGAATGTAAATATATACACTTTTAACGTCGGTTATATTCAATGTTTTAGATGTTGAGCATTGAAAATCTTTAATGAAGTAAAGAAATATGACGGTAACCTGGGTTTTTAATGTATTTAAACAGCTTAACTACCATAGAATATTAAAAATCATCATCTCTATGTATAATAATAATAATAATAATCTCTTTATTTTAAGAAGGTAACTCATTAAGAAGAAAACTTATATCATTTGTATATTATATTAAGAAAAAATGTATCAGAAAACTCCGCGAATAATCCACTCAGCTTTCATTACGGTCAAGTCAAAATTTGTCAGAATAAATAAATCAAAGGACTGGATGTACTGATGGGTCGGCCATAAAAACACAATTGAAAAGCAATGGATTTTTGGGTTTGATTAAGTTGGACCAGAAATAAACTTTCGTCTCAAGAACGGGGAACAATTTACTTTATGTCCTCTGGGACATAGATCTTCGGCCCCAAAAACAATTAACAAGTCAAGACAAATACTGTTATCAAGTTTGCAGACGCGGTGACATGGAAAGCGAACCTGGTGGTAGGACAATATGTCGAAAGACATAATTAGAATATGATTGGACTTGTAGACGATAATATGAAATTGACCAATCAAAATTAAGTGAGGAATATCATACTTCATACGTCATATGGTCAACAGTGAAACAAAGCTGGTCAAATTTATCAAACACAACGCTTTATTTAAAGGTATTACTCCTTTCGTCCTTGCATTTTGCATTTAGACAGACTTTTTAATTTTTCATTTTATCAATGAGAGTGCAATGACAAATGGAATATTACCTTAATGGCGTGAATACTTTTGTAAAGTTTGGAAGAATCCTGTGAGCAGTTGTTTGCAAGCGCAGTATCATTAGACAGCACCTAAAATTTTGAGTTGAGATACGGTGACACCAATGACAAAAAAAAGTAGCTAAGCTAGTCATAATCTTTAATATTCAAACTTGAAATCGACAAACAGAATTGGGTCACATGATTTAAAATAATACTACAAGTGACACTATTTTTTTTTCAATGGTTCTATTATTCAGCAAATAATGTTCAAACACACAATTACACTGATGCTTTTTTGTCAACTGATGTTTTTTTCAGTGAGGTGCACATTAAAACGTTTTGGTTATATTTTATATAAATTGTTTCCAATTCACATCCACTATTTGTATTGACATTTGTGATTTTTTATGCTTGTCCATTCAAAAGCAGCATGCTCCATTGCAGGAATTAGTGGCAATTTAAAGGCTGTATGCTCCCTCAGACAGTAATAGACAAAATTGTCAAACTGGTCTCCTCGCAGCATTCAATGTAAAGCTGTAATCCTGAAATATTAATTTCAAAAAGTAACCTATTTATATTGAAGTTGTAATGATTTTAGCTGAAGTGTCTTTGTTTTCCTTAATTTAAGGGTAATTTTGGTTATCAACTGCCAGAATCCACCAAAAAGTTACACTGTCGCCCTGGAGACTAGATCAGGTTAAAAATGCAAGAGCAAGAAAGGGAATAACCCCATCTTGACATAAAGAACTTGGAGTCATGATGAGTGTGTTGTCATGAGCAATATAATTTGAAAGTTTGATGTAGAAATATTAAGAAAAGGCAAAGTTATAGTCAACATTAAGTTTTTCTGTTAAAATAAAAGTACAAAAAGGGATTAACTCCATCAAATGTGACCTTGACCTGAAAATTAACATCAGCTCAAGCATGTTGTCAAAAACAATATAATTTGAAAATTTCATGAAGAAATATTAAGAAATGGCAAAGTTAAAACCAACATTAAGTTTTTGGGACAGATGGACGGACAGACAAAGCGATCCCTATGTATTGCCTTTTCTTCGAAAGGGCGACACAAAAATGACCCTTTAGATTCAGCAGCTAGTGGACACCTGGAAAACAATAGATCAGTATCAGCAAGAACAACTTTGGTGTCTGATCGGGATCTGATTGGAATCTACACTGTTTGTATATTTGTAAGAAATAGCATGATGAAGCTAATTATGAACCGTGTAGATCCTGTTAAGACTGCACAGATATGCCTGCTGATCTGGATATACACTGGTCACTCATGTCATGTATTCATGGAAGAAAGGGGCAAAAACAACACAGTAACTTTTATATAGGATGATTAATTTTCTTGTGAACTGATGTCTCACAAGTCAACACATACATACAAACACAATTTTATGTTTTCTTGTTACAAAAATACAAATACCAACATATACAGATAGATTTAATGTGTCTCTATCATACATTCATGCAGCTTTAATAAATGAAAATAAAAAAATGCAAACCTTGTCTTCATTTTCTACATTAACATTCATATTCTTCTCCCTAATGTTCTACCAATTCTGCAGACATTTCAAGTCCGCAGCTTTCACTAGACTGATGATACACATGGCTGAAAATAAATGTTGTATTTTAAATCATAACAAATAACCCAAATCAATTTCACTGTACTTTTTGTTGCTTATGAAATGACAGTGCCTCTAGGTGGGAGCGAACCCCACCGTCACGGTGACAGCGCCTAGCCCTGCAATTCCTGCAACGCAAGTTGTACATAAATTGATGTCAACAGTTAACAGATTACACTGTTTTCATAATTCATTTTAAGGTAATTTTTTTATAAATATCACACAAAAGAGGTTTTTCTGATGTAAGCTTCATGCCATCTTCAATTCCTATAGGCTCATACACAATTTATCCCATTTAGCCTTTTCCTCCATGTAATGCCTTTATGGCATGGGTGATCAGTGTAGATCTAGATCAGCCGACACATCCATACTGCCTGATTAGGATCTAAACTGTTAGCTTTTTTATTCAATAGCTTATTTCTGACCACAATGTGACCAGTGCAGATCCAGATCAGATCTGCCATCTGATCTGGATCTCTTATCTGGTTGCAAAGGCATGAAAATGTGTATATATGTAGTAAAGGGTTAATTATTACAAAAAACACACCTGCATTTTGATACTTCATTTCACTCGATGGATACACCTTTTAACCAGAGACCCATATATATAAATATATGTATAATATAGGTCTTTGTTTTAACACATGAGCAACTATTGTAGATCTAGGTGCTGACACATCTCCTTCCAGTTAAAAAGAGCTTTAAGTGTATCTAATGAACAGAGTAGATACAGATCAGACCACAAAATATCTGATGTGCAAGCTGGTCTGGAGCTACATTTGTGCTATCTCTATCTGATGTGGATTTACACTGGTTGCCCATGTGGTAAAATGGCGTGTAAATAGAGTAAAGGGTCAAGTTATTAACCATGAAAGTGGAAACAGCATTGGATTTTTGAGACACATTCGTATGAGATTACCCTACTTAATAAACGAATAAGCAACCACAAGAACCCATCATGTTAGTTCAAGGTGGCCCACAGATGAATATTATTATATATAATGTTAATAATCAAGTGAATTCAAGTTGACCTTGTTATTGGGTCAAGGGTAGTCATATATGCCTGAGGCAGAAGGTCGTAGGGTAAATACGACATCCCGAGGTCCAATAACATGGTAAAATTCATATGAAGACTAAACTGGGCCAATACAGGTGTTCTGGACCAAAATGAGAATTGCTGGGCCATTATAAAATACTTGCCATTATAAAATACTTAAGTATTGATGTGGTGTACCATGTAGTGTCTGCCAGGAAAGTGGGACGTTCAGGTCAGGTGATGACATGCCTCGAGATTTTGCTACACTGCAGTCATGTAAAAAAAGGGCAAAGTATGCAATGCATGTACTGTATATTAATACAGGGCTCTCACTAGAGAGAGACTTGAAGGAAGTAGTCTCATAAAAAGTGACCAGACTTCTCTCTTTGTTGAGCTTTGTGAGAAGTCATTTTGTATTTAAGATATAGGGAAAGAAAGCTGTTGACTGCAAACTTCTCCATAATGCAGTAAATTATGACAAAACTTCTCCTTGATTTGCAAGTCTGGTGAGAGCCCTGTTAATAGTTAATTAATAAAATTTAATATACCATTAGCCTTCTTCCTCTCCTCTTCCAATTTCATGCTTTTTGAACCAGAGATGGCACATTTCTTTCATTTGATTTTATCACTGAAATTATAACAAACACAAAATTGCAAGGGTGCAAGGAAGGAATTCTGAAAAACCTGAAATCCTGAAAATTTATTTAGGGAAAATGAAGAAAATCAATCATTTTTAGACACACAAAAACCTGATTTTCAGGCAAAAGCACCCATGAAATTATAACAATTATTTTGATCTTTGCTCAAATTACAAATATTCTTTATAAATTATTTAATTTTTAAGTTTTTTTCATAACAATTAGTTTACTCTCATTTTGTAATGTTGACAGCGTTATCGCAGCACAAGCATTACAAAGAAACTAAAATATACTGTTTACAATAATTACATCTTCTGAACAGTCATTCTGGATTTAACTCAAACATTATTTTCTACCTTCACTTTTGTTGTCCACTTCATTGCATGACGTCAAACAGTTCTATACCGCTTCAAATGGGGTATTATGTCAAATTTGGTTAATACAGGTCTGACCAGAACCAAAGATCATCTACGAAAACCTGTTTATGAATAATTAAATCAATTAATAAATACTTCATTCTTTCTTCCAGGATGCTAAATTCACCTGAAATGCATTTAAGAGATACTATTTAAATAAATGTTGTGAAGTTCCCATTTCTGTATAAACTTGGTGAATCTCTGAGGTGCTACTCTTTTCCCTGGGTTATTAATTTTGAGAATATCTGTTCTGATTAAATGACCTGTGAGACATATGGAATGGAGTGCAAGACAAAATTGAAAGTAGGAAAAACTTCTGATAGCGGATTTCATAAGGTCTACATATAACGCGCAATTATTGAAAACATTAGATTTTCATTTCTTTAAAATTCTATACTTCAGAAAATCCCGTGTCAACTATGTAGCTGGTTACTGTTTGGGAATGGGTTATATCAGAAAATGTCATTCATTTCAGATCTGGATATTTTCTGATGGAAATTCAGGTTTTTGTGATCAAATGCATAAAATGCATTTATTAATATATCTGTTAAATCAATTCATGTATGAAATTTAACTTGCTTTAAACATAATTTTCATTAGATCTAAATGTGTTAAAAAAATAAATCATTGTGAATCAGATGCTTTATGTTTTACTTTAAATTTTCGGCATAAATCATGTATAAATGAATCCAAACGAAATATATAATATATATTTTATGTAATCAATTCATCAGTATAATACATATTTATATAAATGTACAATTGTATAAGTATTTTTAGTTTTTTGGAGTTTTCCGGCGTTTTTCGCTTTTTTGGCGTTTTTCGGTCTTTCTATGGACCGACTTTAAAGCATTCAAATGGGAATAAAATTCTTACACGAGTGACGATATTTATCCAAGTAATTCGTTAATCGTTCAAAATCCGACTTCTTTCAATGCAATACATTGAAATAATTTGATTACTTACATCTCTACAAGGTTCCACAATAAATATCCACAATGATTAGGGCCCTAAATTAAAAGAGTTTCGCTTAGTCCTACGGTCGATTTTGAGACTCCTACTTTCATTTTGGAGAGTGCATTAATTAAATGACGTAACGTTCAATAAAACCCAAAGAGCCAAAATCACGTTTACTGCGGTGTAGTATTTCGAATATAAAATTTCAAGTTTTACAATGATTTTGTAACGTACCATTCGAAAACCACCAAATCCACCTCCATTTCGATATGAATAATTCTATTTACAAAGAGAACTGCTATTGTCAATATACATTCAAATGTAACCTGGGTGTTATAAAAAACATTGCATCACGAAAATAACTCGATAAAAACTCACTGTTCAGTAACGAGTTGATTACGATGGATTTTTCGTCTTCACCGAACGTTGCCGAATCCAATATGGCGTTCCGCCATCAGGTATTCATGCGCGTTCAAGACTCAAAATCTTGTCTGACGTTCCACGAGTTAAATTTCTTCAATTGATTGATTCCATATTTTTTCATATAAATTTTATCATTTTGCACAGAATTACAAAATTGACCGCTTTGTAGCATTGACTTACTTTTTGAAACTAAGAACTATATTCTAGGGTAGCAAGCATATATGCTATGGTATCATGCAAGTACTGTCGTTACTACATTGAAATAAAGAAAGAGTTAGGACAGTATTGCATGCAACCCTCAAATTGTTCATAGGTTCATAGTAAGGCAAAAACGATTGTCGAAAATTGGTTTTTACTGGGTCTGCCGACCCAAAAATCTTGTTTTAATAAACGTAAAATCTGCTAACAATGTTGAATTAACAATAGGAAGTCTCAAAATCAAGTAATGTCGTTTTTAGTTAGAAAAAAAATGGAAAAACGGAGCGCCACCGATACAATCTAAGTAGGATTTAAAGTGTGTTGCGGCTAAGTATTTTTCGACTTTTAGAAGCTTTATTTTCATGAACGGCTCGAAATTCAGTCCACACTAACGCATTTTTTATGTAAGAGTCCGATTTGAGCAAAAACGATAGTGTAATGATTTTAGCGCTAAATCCAGGAACGACCATGTTTAATCAGAGACCTATATATATATATACATGTATAGGTCTTTGGTTTAATATACGCACGTGCTCCACGGTGCTTCTGGCATATTTTGGGTGATATTAATTTCATTCAAACTTTACTTATTTATTTCTTGTTTTGCGAATATTAGAATTTGAATTAATGTTACATTTTATAGCACAGACTCTAACTTCGAATGTTATTAAGTCACCTTTTCTGTGCCTGTGACTAGAGACTTTGAAACGCAAAAACATGCAATACTTCCATTTAGTAGAAGTTGACTACTTTGTTGTTTTGATTAAAAGCAGATTGGCCAACTATTGTTGCAAGGACAAGTGTGCAAGGGTGCGAAGTTGTTTATTGGCAATGCGCAGGTTTAAATTGAGAGTACGCAATATGCGTGAAGTCTAAGTTTTGACATGAAAGACTACCAAGACTACCACTGAGGCAGCATTTTTTGTCGTCAAATGAAACAATTTAGCACCACCTGGTCATCGATTTAATTCTCAAAACCAGTCATATTGATTCATACCCACAAAATTCGAACCTCGAACCACCGGGACCAAACATTTACGGAAAAAGGGGGGGTTCGTCCGAACCCCCCGACCCCCCTGGATCCGCCACTGCTTAAAGAATAACATATACAATACGTCTTTTTATATTGTTTTTTTTTTCATGAAATCCCACAAAAACCAATGATCTTACACAAATGATTGTATATTTGCAAGGCGGTCATATTGAAATGTCTATTTTTAGATTGAATGCATACTGAATTCATGCCAAAACTATTATGAAGACTATATGAGTATTTAAGTACATATATTTAATTTGCTTACCTTTCTAAATACATCACTAATGTGTAATAAAATTGATGATTTTCATGCGAATGACGGCCATTTTGAACTAATATGTAAGCATGCTTTTTCTGAGATGCCTCCATATCCAGTTTAGGTTGTATTAATCCAAACATCAATTGTACAAACTGTTATTCTTCTATAACAGTGTTCAGTAATTTTGCAAATGTCGTTAAGTTCTGTACTCTGATATTATAATCACATTCATGAAACATCTGTTGGCTGCATATATACTTCCCGTCAGTCGAAAGTTTCCACTTTGATAATTACAACCAGCTGTAAGTGACTGATAAAATATCAATTGCTTATATGAATATAAAGTATAACTTATGGCGGAATTTGAAAATCACTATGATCAAGGTGGTACCTTTCTATTGACAATCAGTATATACTTTATGTTGAATCTAAGTGTAAACATTTGCGACTGAAGTTCGAGCTAATAAATTTCAGTATTTTCTCCTATTTTGCAACATATTAAGCATTATTTTTTTAGCTAATGTCAGGATGGGCGTAGTTATATTATAACCATTACAAACCGTTAACCATCTGTCTACATACCTAAAGGAATTACAGCTTTTATATTAACATTCTACGCTATATGTGTTTAACACTTCACAATAAGATAAGCCGCTTTACAAATATAAACGAATCGGAACAATAAAAAGTCTAAAAGTGCAGTTGCAGTGTAAAACGGATACTGCCTCAAGAAATCCATCTTTCAATTTTTAGCATATTCATGCAATAAAACGGTTGTTACCTCTTATTTATATTGTATTAATATATATTTTATTTTAACCTTTAATTAAGAAAAGTATGGCAAAGATTTATGGTGTCATGCTTGGAAGTTATTTGATAGACATTTTACAAATATTGAAAATCCTGCCAACACTGTTATGTTAAATGTATGAAATAAAATTGAAATACTTAAGTCTAGATCAAACGTCGCAGTGTTTCGTAATTAAACTGTGCATTCAAGAACTTTATTTTTAATTTGCTGTGAAAAAAGCACTACAAAGCTAGCCAAGTCGAATAACATTGTGCAATAAATGTTTTCTTATGACACGATAGAAATGCTACATGAAGATGAATTTCCAGTTAAACATGTTCGTCGCTCTCGTATACCTTTTCAGAATAATACTACATACCGTATCCGAGTTCAGCGGAAAATTATTTTTTTGCTGTCGTTTATATTGTCAGAATTACACTTATTATTTGATAAACTTATTTGACATTTCCAATTTTAGCCGAGAGCAAAACTTTAAGTCACCAAAGTAGATTATAGTTTGCTTTACATTTTCTCCTTTTCTGTTCACAAACAAAATACAACACGATTGAGTGTAACTGAGGGTTTAATGGTTTTATTGTCTTATTGAAGACGATCATTCTGACTGCCTAAGTTATGTCAAAGACACGATGTATCTAATAAGTTAATGGCTCTCAACAATTTTAGCTTTCGAATTTTACCTCATAGCATATATTTTCTTCATTACATCTGTCAAATTGATTTATATCTCAATGCAAAAAATAGAATAAGCATATCTGGAATGGCAATATTCAGAAAAAACAAAAACAGAGGAAAAAAGAGCATGGGATCATAATTATATTCATAAATACCACAAAAAATTAACGAAAACTAACAAAATACTCGTGCTTTGGTTAGATCACCGCGCTGATTTCATTACATAACGCAATGCGATTAGTAAATGTGACTAAACAACAAAAAGCAAGTGAAATATGCGTATCAGGAATCGCAACAGCTAGAAGACACAGCCTCTCCTCCTTGGAAAGGTCGGTGACAAATCATTTTACCGTTAAGGGCTTAAACCAGGTTCAAGTATGCATCACCTCAAACTTTCCCAACAAGTTTTCATATGAACAAACAAATACAAGCTACCTTGGTGAAATAACTTCATCACAAACATTTACACGTCAATGTTGCGTGCAAAGGCCCAAAACATTTACACATAAGAAGCTAATAACATTATCAAGCGAAATGGTAGGTAGTTAAATAACTTACCGAGACCAGTGCCTAAGGTTGTAAAACTGAGGATGGAAACCAGTCTCAAATCTCAAGCATCTGATGCTTGAGATTTGAGACTGGTTTCCAATCTCAGCTTTATTACCTTCAGCCCGGAGCATCTGGAGTAATATCAGGAAGAACATGGTGGCTGAAATATGATAAACCGTTCGAGCCTCTACGTTTTAAAGCTAATTCTGTGTTAGGAAACCGATGGTACTGACGAGATTACAAAATCGTACTGTGCTAAAATTTAATGTACCACCAAGCTTGACTCCGGATCAGTTCTTTTAATATATTTCAGTTTAATTCATCGGTATGTGCAATAACATAAAATTTAAAACAAGATCGTTATCTTCCATCTTGTACACCAATTTAAATGAGCAACTTGGTTAGAGACTGCAATAATTATGAGGATTTACAATGTTACCTTTAGGCCATTTCTTAAGTTAACGGATCTGTTACTTGGATCAATAAAATAACAACAAAAACTTTAATATGCGGGGCTTTGGCTAAGAGTACATCTAATTTATAACGAAAACAACAATGTCCTATATATAATTGCCCTTGTTTCTAAATACTAAAATAAAAAATATTAGTAGTTTGAATTAAACCCGGATCGGGCCCCACAGGTTTGAGATCAAGACACAGTCATATATGTCAATGGCATTGTATGAACATAATTGTGTATGTTTACAATGAATGCTTGTTCGTTTCTTCCCGTCAAGAGAGGTTGTGAAAAGAACTGTTTTGTCATGGAATCAATTATTAAATGCCTTTTTAGTTTTTATTGATTGTTTCCTAAATGAATCCAATACGATTTACTATTAACGCTTGGTCAAAATTAGAACAGTTTTTTTTTAAAAGAAATTTTATAGCTTGTAATTAACAGAAATCATTTTTACAGATGGTTCGTATGATATTACAGCTTTTAACACACCTCGAGGTACCTTGATGATTAATATAATATAGATAATAACCATTTTCCATCACTGTTTCAAAGAGTTTATCCTAAAGAACTAGAGCATAATAAGAACACTCCAGGAAAGCAAGCAAACTTCCTTGATCTAAATCTGTTCATTGAAACTGGTCACGTCACTGCTAAAATATATGATAAAAGAAATGATTTTAATTTTAATATAGTATATTTTCCGTTTTTCAGACGGCTGTGTGCCTTGTGCAACATCTTACGGGGTTTATATCTCACAGCCTTTTCGCTTTTTTAGAGCTTGCAATGATGTTAATGATTTAAATGAACGTAATCTTTGCATAACAGAAAAAGTATTATCGCCGATACCCAGATTTAATTCAAAAATACAGGTGCGGTTTAAAATCACTATTGCAACAAGGTATTTCACACCCAGTTTTTATGGAGATTTAATTTATAAAATTAAAAATATAAAAAGCAATGTTAATTCTCCCGTTTCTTCGTAAACACCATCTGTAAATTTAAAAAGAAAGGTTATTAACATGCTATTCTACAGCGCTCTGCAGGCCTGGTGATGAACCCATCTACAGTTGATCCTTACGCTTATCTCTTTGGTTGTGCGACGGTGAAAGGGGTTTAAGAGTTTATGAAGGTTTATAGGGAAATCTTGTATAAGAACCTAGAAGCTCAATTTGTTTCTTTTATCCCTGTCATCGTGTTCTTGCTGATTTGACTCCAGGAGCTCTAGTCTCTGTAAGATCATTGAGTACCCGCCCCTTTGGAAGTGATATTTTTGTAAATGTCTTTACCTTTCATTTAATATATCGTTTTAACTATAATGTAGTCCGGAGCTTCTCCTCAATATCAGGATAATTCTGGACCTATCAGTCTATTATAATATACTTTATAAACTGGCCACATAGTTATTAAATAAAAATACAAAAGAACAAAGTTTCAACAAACTATCTGACCTATAGCTAGTCTAATATATTGCAAAATATTTGTTACATATTTCGATTTGTAACATCTGTCATTTTTATTACTTTAAGGGTTCATAATAGTGATTCTGTTAGGAAACCGATTTTCACATCTGTGCCCAAGATCATAAAACTAAATGTAGAGATCAGTCTCATATCTCAAGCATCTGATTGGCTGAAATGGCGACCAGTCGCCATTTCAGCCAATCAGATCTTTGAGATTTGAGACTGATCTCAAACCTTAGTTTTATGATCTTGGGCCCAGCTGAGTAATAGTCGGATGATGTGAAATTCTATATGTTCTTTTGGTGTTTTTAAACATACCAATATGACACATACTATTTCATGGGAATGCTAGCGGTTACGACAGTAGAATGTTCTGAATGTATAGTCTCTTTCATTATAGAAAGGGCTAAACTGAGCTAATATGTGAATTCGTCCGCTTGACAGGTGGTTTGGAATCATTAAACGCTCATGTTTTACACACTGACACTTTGGAATGCTCAGTTATTCGAAAAATCAGACTTATGTTTTATTATTCTGAAGGAAGAATTCGTAATAAAATGATCTGATCACTCGCTTAAGAACGAACCTGTTTAGCTCTTTCCATGTGAGTCATATTCAACTGTATGTCAAAAATGCTAATTATAAATCAATTCCAGATTGATAAAAATACCTTTCAAAACTGAGCTTAAATATTGTTCTTTTATATTTTTAGAGAATTCAAAAGTCATTTTCCTAGAGGATATCTTAGAATATTTATATATTCGTGCACCCCGATAAAAACATCTTCACGTAGTGCCGTTACAAGATGCTAAATGTAGCAAGAAAATTGTTTAAACTCTAACGAGATGACAGCAAACATTTTTATACATGTTTTTTTTTTGTTTAAGTGGTGTATCTTTGTTGATATTTGCACTTAAAGTCTTGCATACAATACTTCTGACTGACTATGTTTAACTTGTCCTCCAATAAAAGCACTGAACCAGTGAATCTAGATGTTATAAGTTGAATTGCATTTTTAAAAATCTATATATTTGAAGCAATATTTTTTGCAATCGTTTTGCATGAATAGGTTAATCGCATTATTCAAGCAATCTTTTTGAATGAAGGGGTTAATTGCATGATGAAATACGCTTTTTAATATTTTAAATTATTTCCTACCGAATCTGAACATTTGCACCCAGCAATCACCTGAAATAGTGGCAGGTGTGTAAGGGGTAATCCTATTTATTTACAAAGTGGCGTTAAAAGTTAAGATTTTAAATAATACAAAATAAATGTTAAAAATCACATGCAGTCAGGCAAAGCGAATCAACGCATGTACATTACGCATTCAAAATATTTATTCTGTTCTTAACCTGGATAAATTTAATATTTTAATTATGCTGCGTCAGTTGAAATCAGCTGTTTTATTATCCAACAGCAATGAACGAACAATGACTATGCAAATTGAACAAAACTAAATTTTAAAAATAGTATAGCGCTTTTAAAATTTAAAAATAAACATTTTAAAAATAAACATGTATAACATATAAAACGTAGTAATTACATTACTTATTGTATCTTAATTTTCTTAATATTATCGATTATTTTTAATATAAATATTATAATTAACTTGTACATGGGTAAAAGTGTTTCCAACACGTCTAATTAGCGCTAAATTTTGAAACAGTTGACCTTTTATCTTAGAAATCAATTAAAATCATAAACTATTTAAAAAACAATGAACATATATTTAAACAAATGTAGCAGTGCTAGGAATACCAATGGCTTTTGAAAACAAATAATTGATATATGTTGTATATATTCGTCAATTAAATGCAGTTAGTGTATTATTATAAATACAATGTTCGCATTATTGATATGTAGTTGTAGTTTCTTCGACTCCGCTTGATCTATGAACAAAAAAAAAACTGACATGAAAGCCAGATAAAAACTTATGTGTCTGATGCAATAAAACGTGGAGTGCTGAAGATTATAAAACTGAGATTTGAAACCAGTCTCAAATCTCAAGCGTCTGATTGACTCTCTCCATTTCAGCTAATAAGATTCTTGAGATCTGAGACTGGTTTCCATTCTCAGTTTTTAAATCTCGAGGCCAGGTTACTATGTCACGCAATTTCTATCAGCCAATGTTTATAAACATTTCAAATCATTGCATCATCGTACGAGCAATAATAATAGCGATTTTACGATGTCATACCAGACATTAAGAAATTTGTCTCATTGCCAACTAGAGCATTTAACATTCCATCTGAGACAAAAACACAAAAAGGTTGTATTTTATTAGATGGTAGCGCTCGATTAACCATCCATATTTGAAGGGAAGCCATGATCCCTCTAAACATCCATAGTGCAGAAATCAAAAGAAACTGCTATCTAAACATAAAATCTTTTTCAATAAAAACCATGTGGCATGTGGCGTACAATCATTATTATACCTGTACAAAAATAAATCACATTATGAACAATAAATGGAAAGCCTTCATTCATACAATTAATAGCAAGAATGTCAACCTGGCCTACAGATGATGCAATCTTTACAAAAATAAATATTGTTTATTTCTTACATCGTGTAGGCAATGTGTTACCTTATGCTTAACAGTGTTATATGAATGTTCTATTCCATAATGCGCATTCAATAAAGTTTATAGCGAACTATTGTCTTAAGGGGGCGTTCATTTGATGGGATAATTCATAACGTTGAAGGGCTGAAGGTTATAAAGCTGAGATTGGAAACCAGTCTCAAATCTCAAGCATCTGATTGGCTGAAATGGCGACTGGTCGCCATTTCAGCCAATCAGATGCTTGATATTTGAGACTGGTTTCCATGCTCAGTTTTATAACCTTGGGCAAAAGGAGTTTTCTAATTGGCAACTTGGGTTATTTTCAAAAAGAAATCAAGAACTTATCATTACAAACACTTTACTGATTATTATAGTCTCGAAAAATAATCACAAGTGAATTCAACATGTTAAATCATTAGCATCTGTTCTTTATACCGGAGAATATATTAACAAAGGTAACATGTGTATAGCTGATCATTATATATCCATCTACAAAACTTTGTTGAGATAATACTGAAATGAAATGCCAACAATTAGAAGTTCAATGAAGACTTTAATCACATATAGTTTAGGTTTGGGCTATTTTCAATATATGCATCGTATTATTCAGAATAGTGTTTATAATGGTGTGGTCTACATTAAATAGAAATAGTTCAAATTGTGCATTGCCCTACCCAAGGAGCATGTTTGCGGTCTCTTAAAATGTCAACACATATTGTAGAATAATTCTCCATGTTTATGCCATTTTGTAAACTTGAAATCCTTCCTAAATATTTATTTATCTTTCTGAACGATTCGATATGGAAAATGACGTCTGCATCAAAATTCATAGTAACTAACAAAATAATAAGACAGTAAACGAAATCTTAGGTTTAACCATTAAATCACAGTCAGCATAACTTGCTACAGTAACTCTTACTAATATATAATATACCGTAAAATTCGTCTGATAATTGGGTACAATCAAGGGCATTCTTTTTTGTGTTACATTCATGTAGTAAAGAAGATGTTATATCAATTGTCACATGTGCAACTACAGATCTTGTCCTACACGTGATAAGTTGCGTGCCCTCAAAGGCATTACCTGAACAATTTTGAGTATATATTAGTTATAAGAGTAAACATTAAAATAGCCAATGCTAAAAACACACAAAAATACATATTAGGCGATTTCAGTACTTAATCAAACATTCATTTTGAATTAACACATCAATCCTAAATTAAATAATAGCTTTCAATAAAAATAATGATATCAGATCGTTCATACTAGTTCATCTATCTGATATCCTCATAAAACTCGGTTTAAACATGGAATAATTTGCCTTGAAACAAATTCGGGTATCTTTTTTATTAAATCTTTTATTAAATCTTTTATTAAAAATTTTATCACTAAGTGTAGATTTATGTAGGTGGTTCCCACCTACATAAATCTACACTTACTGATTAAAACAGCAACGACATTGTGACACAAACAAAAGGACAGATCGAGCCTCTACATTATTTATTAAGTTTCCTACACTCACCATTCGTTTAATCCTACCATTGTTTTCGTGTTGATTTAACTCCGGGTGCGTTTGCCTCTTACTAGCCTTAAGCTAGTTATATTTTGTGCGCCGTTGTGCTTGTGCATGCAACGTTGTAATGTTGATGAAAATGTCACCTTCAATTCATCAAATATTATATCAATGTAAGTGCTTTTCAAGGTTACACAAGTTTTGATTCAATTCCGAGGTTTATGATTCTCTAGGGATTTCATTAGCAGTAAGTGTTAAACTTATTAAGTGGATGAAAAGTAAACTCTGAAAGCCACAAAGCACGACAAAAAATGAAAATAAGGCAAGCTTGGTTTGATAAAGCCGGGTCATGGGGAGTGATAAAAATGCATATTGCTGCCCACACAGCCTCGCCCCATGTTGAGCGCAACTTAAAAAACTTACACCATTAAACAGTACACGTTTCATAATAAATGATGATGTGCATATGGCGGAAACATGGAACCTTCAATGAGGTATTTTCAGACTTACACCATTCCATGATCAGATTAATTAATTTATTTAATTCTTTAATTTCATCCCATGATCTGCGGCGTAATGTCCCCTGATAAAAGAATGGGTTTGCCCTAAACGAGAAATCAATGAGCGGCAATTAACAGAATAGATATTCACAGGAGATATGAGAATATAAATCCTGCATATCACAGAGAAAGACTATGGAAATAAAAAAGTAGGAAGTATAACCTAGGGGTAATTAAACAATATCCAATAATGAAGAAATTCAACTCATTGGAAAAGTACAAATGCTTATAAAATAATAATTAGATTATTCCCTTTTTCGTGAAACTAGGTACAAGGTCACTAGGTGGTTCTCGTTTACATATGCGATATTTACTGTAAAAACTTTAAAAATTTCAAATTTAAAAAAAAAAACCGGAAAATATGTATTTCGGGAATAGCAATATTCATAAAACACGGATTAGCTACCCGATAAAAATGCGATGAATGCATAAACAGCATTGAAGCCGGATTGTCAATTTTTTTTGTCTTATGTAGTAAATGTGACTTAACAAATAAATAGGAAATAGTCTTTACTAATACAATGCTTAAACCAAAAGAAGGTGAAAATATGTACACAGCGCCGATCTATTTTGTGTGGAAAAAAACTGACCAACAATATCTAAAAGGGCGCTGCCAAAAATAATCCCCGAGCCTTAATTTATATAGGTTCTATGGAGGACTTGTAAGCAATACTTCATACAAAACAATATTATCATTCAAGCTCATGAATAAATTATTTTAAACTGTTTACCATTAAGTTGCAATAACAACCAGAAATCTGCATGGAACAGCACAACAGTCAAATTATTTAGTAAACCTTAATTAAAAGAATAATGCTACAAAGTTTCACGAGAACTGAATAAAACTTAAAAACTTTTAACCAAAACTTTCCAATAAGTTGCTTGAGCAACCAGAATTCTACATGAAACGCAACAACAGTCAAATAAATTACAAATACTATACAATTTTATTTTCGTTTTTTTTTTAAAGAAATGAGCTTTAATCTATCTTCTAGAACTTGCAGTTTCTACAAATACACAACTTTAAGTATTAATTTAGGGAAATCTTTCAATTCCAATTTACGTTTTAATCCGTATACATTTAAACACCTCACATTCATTGTTTGTAATGTCATTATTTACACAAGAAGGTACCCTCGAGCATTTGTTGTACGAGGATAAAAGAGCAAGAGCCCCGCTCGCTGGCGGTAACCCCTCAGAGTCACTTTTTCGTTAATTGTTTGTGGTGTCGTATTTGAAATTGATCGTTTTATAAACCCATTCTGGGCTGTTTAAAAAATGGATGATTTGGGTTTTCCTGTTATAAATATGTACACCAAACAGTTACTTCCATTTTTCTACTTTGCAGAGGTGTCTCATCATGCCCTTTAAAGATTTGTGAAGTTTTATCAAAAAGCACCATCCGTTAAAAAATATTATAAAATAATGGGCAAAAAATGTCAGGAGTGTGACAAAAAAGTGTGACACTTTTCAAAATCACATTTGTTCAGACCATTATTTTACAAAAAGCTTGAGTGAAGACAAGTTTTAGTGTAGTTTTAGTAAAATGTGCATTTATTAGGCATCAAATAATGATAAAATGAAGCATATTATACTTAAAGTAATCAAAATTTATGCTATTAAGTAAAGCGTGGTAGATTAGAAAATACCTCAAGAAAATCAATACATCTTTGCTTTATAAATTTATAGGACTTTAAAGATTACTAGTTCATAAGAAATGTTTTGTGTATCATTAAGTGTTATGTTTCTAGATGAAATAATTATAATATTATCACCTCTGTTGAAATTATATTTGTCTGCAGCTTCCTTCAGAAAATGTCGGCTAAATTTGTCAGGAGTGTGACATAATGCACATATTGCAATATTCTGTCAACATATCCTTTACATGAAAACAAGAGCATGTTTTTTTCCTAGAAGTCTATGTCATGTTTTGTTAAATTGTGAAAAACAGGAATGGCCTTAGTGAAACATTTTTGAGTATACTGCACTTATGTGGTTGTCAGGAGTGTGATGCACTTTCTGAACAATATGAATTTTTTATCTTTATGTGATACCACAAGTTCTAAAGCACTTATATTTGATGCTTCAACATGTATTTTGACAGAAATACACATTTAAATAATAAGAAACAGTAATACTTGTATTTTAAGCACATAAATTAAAATTATTTTATTTAATATTGGTCAATAAAGCTCCATAAAATTTTTATTTTGCCACATATGAGTATAACTTGATTGATGTTGATCACTGTAAAGACTGTACACTATTCGTCGTGGGCAGTAATATGCATTTCCGTAACTGCTTTTGAACAGGCTTAATAAAACCGAACCAACACTATTTTCACCTTTGTCGTTTTCGGTGTGTAACTAAAAGTAACTAGAAATTAAATATAAAATAATTGTCACTAAAAACCAATAAAAATGTTGGTTTTGTCTTACAATACAAATTCTGTCGTAGGAAAATGCGGCAAAAGAAATCAGCAAAACAGGCAAAATTGGCTGCTTGAAAATCGGAAGATTTTCATAGTTTTAGTGTTATTTTAAGAAGAATATGTTTATGAAATAATAGAAATTGGTAAAACTGAATTGTGATAAGATTCGCAAACACGTTGCCTGAAAATGGATAATGACATCAATATTATTGGATTTCTTGTGTTAAGATCCTACCTTAAGGTATTGTGCCTTTCGCCGTTGCTTTGCCATAGACAAAAAAAGAAAAATCTAAAATCTTTCAAATGGCACAATACAGTTACATCAAACTTTACACAAACCAATGTTATTAAAATATGTTCAATTTACATACGCTAAGAAAAGATAACAGTAAAGAAAAATAATTAGACCCTTAAATTCTATTTGCAATTCATCACAAGAACGAAGCAACACTAAATATCAATTAAAATGTCTTGATGAGTAATGAGTTACGGACAACGATATCTATGGTCCTTTTGTCCAACAAATGTATACAATGAGAGTTATTTGTAAAAGTGTGTTTGACCTTCAATTTTATTGTCGCGAAAATGGATGACATAAAAATACATTGTTAAAATGTTGTTTTCTCTCTTCACAATTGAAAGTTCTTTTCACGGACCTTAAATATAGTTGTCAATATCATTTCACACATGTTGACATTTGAATTGTTGTTTGGTGTTGCTTACTTTTTGTGATAAATTGCAAATAGAATTTTAGGGATTTGTTAGGTCTAACTATTTTTCTCTACTATCATAACTTTTCTCAACATATGCAAAATAATCAAACACCTTTAGCATTTACTTTTGCAAAGTTTGATGGAAGTGCATTGTGCTGTTTGAGAGATATTTATATTTTTTTCTTTTTTGTCTATGGCAAAGCAATGGCGAAAGGCGCAAAACCTTAATATGAGATATACAAATTTGGCAAAACAACAGGTGCTCGCGCACAAACTTTATTTCGGGGTTTACCCACGGAAAGTCAATGTCCATGAAAAGTGCTGGTTTGAACATATATTCGCTTATGGTCTTCGTCTGGTTTGACTCTCAAAGCTTGTGTGTACTGTTTTAGATGAGAATTGTAGGAATATTGGACACTTTTCAGTTTTGATTAATCATGTCACTGAACAAGTTTTTCTTCTGGTTTCCAATAAAAATATTTTATGTCGTGGTGTCACCAAAATTACTTTTCATATATTTTGTTTGGCATATTAGTGTCGATATTTAAATCAGATGGGAAGTTAGATAATTTTATTTTCAGGCATTTGTCATCACTCTTTTATTGAGTATTTTACAGGTTTTTCTTACACCAGACAAGAACATGCATCATATCTCAATAAGCGGATGATAAGGCGTAAATAACTCTATTGATTTATCTTTCACTCCATTTGCCGTGAAAAAATAGTCCTCAGTATTCTGCATCAAAAAAGTGAAATGTTCATATCACGCCACATGCAGAAAACATCAGCTATAATGCATAGAAGAAAAAAGAGCATAGGTTGACACTATCGCTGATTTTACTCCAGGAGCTCTGGTCACGGTAAGATCATTGAGAACCCGCCCTTTGGCTTTGCAATTCTATTAGCTTCTTTGCATGCAACATTGTTGAACCGATGGGTGGGTTGGAGTTATTTCACCAAAACAAGTTGTACTTGTTTGTGATATGTGAATCTGTTGGGGCAAGTGTGAGGTTGGTGCACCCTATAACCTGGTTTAAACCCCCCAGTGGCAGTTTGATTTGCCACTGATAGTTCCAAGGCGGTGACCGCTCGGGTTCTCGTTTTTGTTAATTGTTTGTGTTGTCTTTTTTGAAACTGATCATTATATTAACCATGCTCTCTCTATCTCTCTTCTTCTTGACTGTGTGGAGTGGCCGTTTTCTCAATGTGGCAATTCCTGATATGCCACCTTTTTAACCAATCTCAAAAAGGACATCACAAACAATAAACGCAAATACCGCCTTGAGAGGTTTTGCCACTAGGGATTTGAATCAGGTTCTAGGGTTAGGGTGGACCACCCTCATGCACACTTGAACTCTCAGGTTCTCATAAAAAATAAGCACATGTTGTCTTAGTGAATCAACCTATCAACTTAATAAATTTTCATACAATAGCACATTTAAGAAGATAAAAGCATTGTCAAGCAAAATATGTGGGTTCTCAATGACCTTACCGAAACCATGGAGTCTTATAAGCAACTAAACAGTTGGATATTTACAATTAAATCCAAGAAAACAAACCATTTTAATGCCAAAACTACTAGAGCACTTTTTATCCGCAAATATGCTTATGGAGGCAAACAAGATAGGATACTTAGCACATTCATCATTTTTTCTGCCTGGGTTCTTATGATTGTTGAACACGCAGAATCCTATAACCCACCAAATACTTTATCTGGTGGTAAAGCCTAGTCGCCAAGATATAGAAACTCACAGCTCAAAGCCATAATTTGTCTGTCAATGTCCTTATGACTGCCATTTATTAATTTTGTCATTTTATTGCTATTTATTAGTTTACACAATATTAGACTACTAGAACCTGAATGTCCACTAGAAAAAGTACACATACAACATAATATTATATTACATATGAGTTTAACATAAATACCATTTGCACCGGTGTAGAACTGTTTGATGTCACGCATCTCAGACGACAAAAGTGAAAGTAGTACTAGTGAAAACTTTCGCTAGCTAAATCCAGATCGACTGTTTATGAGGTATAATTATTGTAAACAGTGAATTTGTTTCTTAAGCTGTGAAAATCCCGCGTCAACGCTGTAGCTGAAAAATTCTTGTAACGGATTAGTAGGTTGGGTATGCTAGTATTGCATTCCTGGTGCTTTTATACAGGCATTCAGGGGGAAACGTTATACCTAGTATCTGTATTTTATCTGATGGAAATTCTGGTTCCTGTAATTAAACGCAATGATTAAACACAGTGTTAGCCCTTTAAGCCCTTCATCCTTTAATCTCTTAAAAGAGTTTAACATTGACTGGAAAGCTTACAAAAACTTTTGGAAACACTGTTGGTTGAATGGTTTTTGTCTTCGTGGTCTGTTCTTTCCGTACGTCTTTGTAAATTGACGTTAATCATTTATTTTCACGTACATGATTATTAATTCGTTTGTTAATATGTATAAATCAAATCTCATAAACGTTATGGATTGCTCGTAAGTATAGAGTAGAATGTTAACCGTTTGAAAACACGTAGATAAGCGTAAATGAAACTGATATAACCTGCTTAAAATCAATTATGATTTAACGGTTGCGTTTTTCAAAGGTCTAACAGTGCATTTGTTTGCTATGTTAAAAATATTGGAGGGGAAAGGGTAAGGTTGTTTCACGATAGAACATAGGATGAACTACAATACTTTAAAAGCTCAGAAGCAGAAAAAACTATTGTTTTGTTGTTTTGAAAAGAGAAACGTTTTTATTCGGTTCTTTTTGAATGTACATGACAACCCGTAAATACATTCTAATTAAGGGTTTTTATACTCGTACTTAGATATTCTTGGTAAATATCACCAATTAAATAGCGGTTGCTGGATATATTCTGTGCTTCTTAAAGACTCTTGGATACATACATTTAAACAGCAGAACAAAAATCACATTTAGGGTGCGTCACGGGAAAAGGTACCTTCGGACAGTTGACGTCAATCTTTAAAATGACTTCATAAATTTCAGCAGACGATATTATTTATTATGCATTTCGCGGTTAAAAAATACCATTTTATTGACAAAATGTCTAACAAAATTAAATTTTAGTAATAGGAAAATGATTTATAGTTGTAAGTTCTTTCTAAATTAAGTAAAAACTAAAATATCATTACAAATGACCAAATGTACCTTTTCCCGTGACGTGCCCCATTTATGATCGTAATGTACAATCATCGGTTCTTCCACGTTTATTACATCATCAACATTTTCAATACTTGCATACCAGATCGGAATTTCCGGTGTTTTCGCCGGTGCTTCTGGAAAATAAACTATAATGATTGAGAAATAAAGTCATCCACCGTAAAATTACTCCGCTAATATAAAATTGAGCATGAGATTTAAAGTAAGACAATTAAAGCCATAAATGATAAAATGGGTAGATGTACGCAAGAAAAATACCCGAGTTCGGTTCAACTAAAACAGTTCTGGATTTTACTTCCGGATCGGCAGAGCCTCTTTAACGTCAAAAAATAAAATGTAACGCAGATCCATAGTGCTTGAACCTCGCATACGTGCAAGAAATCAGTTACATTGATTTTAAATTTCCGTAATTCTTTATCTTATTTATGTTGGCGGGGAAAATCTGAAACGATCTTTGCAAATAAAGTATTCGCATAAAAAGGAGCGTAATCTTTTCGGAGAGAGTGTGCTTCAAGTAAGATCTTCCTGTGTAAAACATTACAACTAAAACAACCACAACTCAATGTTTGTCTTAATCCAGCCCTATCTAGCAGTTAAACGAGGCAGACATCACGTACACTAACACAGCGGTGGTAAATTCCGAAACAAGCAAAGGTCATTTCGGCGTTGATAATTAATTTTATCGTTTGACTTGCCATTATGGGGTAGCTGCGAACCAACTTCTACATTGAATGTCGATACAAGACCATCTGTTAGGCGTTATTATTAATTTTTACACCGAAAACAGACACCGAGTTTTTGAAATTCCAGACACATCAATAGAATGAAACCTGTAAAACTTTATTTTGATGTTTAACATAATGCATGTACCCAAATGACAAAACAAAGGAGATATATATTTGGGTAACAACCTGATGGTTTGAACAAACAGTACTTTCTCTTATGAAATACAAAAATGATCTCTAGTATCTTTTGAAATATTATCATATTTTCAAAGCGAATCTTATACTGGTATTGAAGCTAGGGATCAAAGCGTATAATTATGGTTTGTTGCTGTGGTTGTTAATTTTGTTACCGATGTGGTAGTAAAGTAGACTTGGGTGGGCCAAGAAACTTACATGAAACCGTGTCCATTGCAATTTATACCATGGCTAACCAATGGTGCTTACACCACTCCTGCTTTGTAATATTGTTGATGCCTAGATTCTAAGATTTATCTATGACTGTGTATATTTTCTTTTCAAAATAGGTTACAGAATGTGATTTCTCGATATGAATAAATCATTCTAAACCAAGAAAATATATTCCCGTTTCCACATATTGCTCTTAACGTCGTAGTGATAAAACATAAATGACCAAGAATTGGGCATTAACATTCTTTATCGATATCTATGATTATTGGTGTGGGTAATTCTAGAGATAAGAGTATTTACAATGTAATAAATTTCTGCTAGGGTTGATTTTCAATTGCTTGTACGTGACACACTGCAATTCACGAAACTGAGGGTTTACATTAGTACAATTTCCTTTCTAGATTAATGAGCAATATCAGCCTTTAATCACATTACAAACCATTTGATCATTCAATGTCCTCGTGTGTTTGTGAATTGTTTTAACATCTTTTGCCGTGCTTTCAACATATAGACTTAACCTCAAACGCAACTCTGCAAAAATCCTATTGAGCATGCTCTTTAAAACAGATTTTTTATGCTTAAAATGCTTGAAATGCTCTAAATGACCATTTCGTCCCCGTTTGTTTATTAAGATAACGGTCTTAACTATCGTAAGCGTTCACTTAGTAAATCGTTTTCATTAAGTTCTTTGTCTCAGTACAGTTTTAATGAAAATTCACTTCTATTGTTTTTATGTTGTTGTTTTTTTTCTTGCAAAAGCTGTGACATAAATGATTTTATTGTGGAAATTATTAAACAATTATGATAAAGAAACATATGCAACTTACATAAACAAAGTAAATTTAACCATTTTAATGTTTAATTAATTTATGTATAATTTTTTATTATAAAAAAAGTAGTAACGTTTCATATATTGCTTTGATATTTTGTTCAGTATGTTATCAGCTGTTTTAAATCAATAATGATAAGACTAATCAGTAACAAGTTAAAGTTATTGGATCACAGAAATTACTATCACTGCTAAGTGTCAATGGAAACAAGTTGAACTTGTTGGATCACAGAAATTACTATCACTGCTAAGTGTCAATGGAAACAAGTTGAACTTGTTGGATCACAGAAATTACTATCACTGCTAAGTGTCAATGGAAACAAGTTGAACTTGTTGGATCACAGAAATTACTATCACTGCTAAGTGCCAATGGACAAAAGTTAAACCTATTTGATCACAGAAATTAATTCCACTTCTAAGTGCCAATGGAAAAAAGCAAGTATATGAGACAGATGAAAAGGGAAATTTGAAAGCCATCGAACACAACAAATACGAAAATATTGAAGGCTCGGTTTGATTGAGCCTGTTCATGGACAGTGATGGAAATGCATATTAATGCCCACGCAGCCTAGCCCCGGGTTGAGCGCAACTCAATATTTACACAAATAAACAATACTATTTTGATCCATCCCAAACGATGGTATGCATATGGCAGTGAACATGGAACCTTCAATGCGGTATTTTCAGATTAATACCATTCCATGTTCAGCGGCGTATGGTCCCCATATAAAAGAATGTGTTTGCCCAAAATGAGAAAACAATGAGCGGAACTATCGCCGTAATGACAAATGTGGGTTAATGAACGTGCACATCGCATACAGGCTCTTCCTGATTGGCATGTTTAACTTTTTTATTACCTTACGACAACATACTAAACGATTTGAACGGCATAAGCTAACATCCCATTTTTAAACAAGATTAATTACCTCTTATGTTGAAATTATAAAATACGCATGTTAACAGGGATAAGCCTCAAGAAGAAAAGAAGAAAGGACCAACACACTGTCAACAAAAGAGAACAAAATAGCGCAAAGAGGTAATACGATTAGTGTCAACCATAAGACACCACAAACAATCAACCAAAACATATCGCATAGAAACGGCCATTAACAAATCTCACGGGGGATTTCAACCAGATTTAGGATGCACAATTCTCATACGTTCCGCGTCAGGTTCTCGTATGAGTAGACATGTAAATTCTTAAGTGCTTAAGTGTTCTGGCTATTGATAAAGATGGTTGATTGTTGGGTTATGTAATAAAAGTTGTCACAGATCATGCACATGTTTCATTTTGTGATAAATAAATCCATTTTATTTTTATAATTTTTATCACTTATCACGCAATATCTTTCCTTGTCAACGTGTTTAGTTGTTTTATGGTTACTCCAACGTCAAAATCGATATCGAAACTGTGCCATTTGTGTGTACTTTGGGGATACAACGTGCTTTTAGTATAAACTCCCTAATCGTTTTTGTTTGAGTCTATTATCTTTCCTCTGCAAATAGATGATTATATCAGAGTTATGACTGTCTCTTATTTTATATTTGTCAGATATTTCTAAATAAGATAAATTGTTCGTAAGTAAAGCTGTAAGTCATTAAAGATATATAAAACACGGAATGGCTGAATGAATATTTGATCGTAATATTTAAAAGGATGAGAAAGGATCTTTGAAAGATATCGAACACTATAATTACCAAAATATCGCAGACTCGGTTTGAATGAGACTATGAGCAGTAATAGAAATGCTCTTTACTGTCCAGCCCCGTATAAGCGCAACTTAATATTTTCACAAATATCGTTCTCGACGACCTTTTAAGGGCGTAATTGATCACAATGCTGATTGTATACACGAGGCGACGTTTTACAGCCGCAAAATGGCAGAAACAACGCTGTTTTAATTTATAAGTAGATGAAAAGGAACTTTGACAGCCTCCGAATTAGACATATATCAAACTATTAAATGTTTGTTCATGGCTGTAAGGCTTGGAGGTAAAAGAGTGATATTTGCTTATCAAGAATAGTAATATCCAGAAATTACAGCGTCCCTACACGCAGACAGAAAGCGGAGAGGAATAGAGAGCATGTGATTGTACTAAGACTAGTTTCAAACAGGACACCACAAACAATAAACGGAAATGAGAGCTCGAGTAGTTTAACATGGTTACTATAATATGCAATTCTGTCATAAGGTGTTTTGAGTTGGAGTTATTTCACCAAGACAACTCGTACTTGTTTGTTGATATGAGAACCTGTTGGGGGCAAGTGTGAGGTTTGTGCACCCTAGAACCTGGTTCAAAACCCCCAGTGGCAATTTGTTTTGCCACTGAACGTTCCAAGGCGGTAACCCCAAGGGTTCTGTATGTCGTTAATTGTTTGTGGTGTTTAATTTGAATTTGACATACTTATAACAACATGCTCTCTTTTTCTCGCTTCTTTTTCGTTGTGGGGGAGGCTGTGTTTTGTGAGTATGGCGATTCCTGATATGCATATTTCACTTTTTCACAACCAATTCATAGTAGTTACTTTGTCCTGTTTTTGTACACTGATTCTTTATTTTGTTATTTGAAAGTCTGTGATTTAAGAAAACGTTCATAACAGGGAAAGAAAAGAACATAAACATCAGCGTAAACGTGGCCCGTTAACTAAATTTTGATTAACTAAAACAAAATGTTGTAAGGTTGAGCGAACCGTTAACTTTTAATTGGTTTTAAAACTCTCTCAATCTATTGTTACATTATTATGTCCCTACCAGTATCAATAAAATTCATTAACTGCTACCAATACTGTATTGTTTGAGTTTCTAATTTCATGTTATTATCAGGCCAAATGCAGGCTCTGTCACAATTTGTAATTCACGAAGAATCCTTTGTTTGTATTTTACGAGAACTAAGATGAGCAGTGCGAAAACAACTGTTCAAAAATCACATTATTGGCGATGACCATTCAGTTCTGTTGATTCCACTGGTTCTCTTCTTCTCGTATTGCTTCTTGCACAAGGCGTAACCGGAATTTCCGGATGTGGCTTTTGCTGATATGCTTATATCATATACGTATGGCAGACGCTTGACCAGCTTGTGGATTTATACAGTTGTAGAGGTGATAGTTTGTTTTCACACATGTGCCTTGTCCGAAAGAACGCACACGTCAGCCAAAAGTCACATTACATTTATAGCCCAAATCCATAAAACTGATATTAGAGACCAGGTCTCCGGTTTTAGTTTTATGATCTTGAGCACATAAAACACTCTCCACACAAACGGTTCTGACGCAAGGAGACAGACCACATGTTTTATATTAAATAACGACGTCACACAAAAAAGCGCTATCGAGCTAAGTGAATAGGTTTTAAGTGACCTAAAGAAGACCAGATTACACCAAGATCCCAACTGAAGGGATGATATTATTGATGTACAGATGGGAATGAAACTTGAAAAATGAAATCCCAAGATGTTGTTCTCTTAAACATCCGCCACCGTCAACTGAAGATGTGAGCTAATCAAGCGATTGTAGAACAGTATTGTAGAACATCCTGCTTGTAACCTTTCTTTTTCAATTTACCAATGCTTTTAAATAAATTTAAAAAAATGAAATTGATTTGAAAATAGTCCAGTTTGTCATTTAAAATTTCCACGCGTTAGCAAATTATCAGCCGCATAAGAATTTGCAAATATACTTTTTTGATTTAATTAATGGCGAAAGTTCTTTTTTTATTTACGATATATAGCTTGTTCAATAAAATAATCGCGTTATATTGAAAACATCGCATAAAATAGAAAAAAAGAAAGCAAACGAACACTGCCAAATACGAAAATATTGTAGGCTCGTTTGGATTGAGGTTGCTTATGAGCAGTAATAAAATACATATTAATGCCGCTGAACATATATGAAAAGGTATGAAAACCTTAATGCAATAAATTTCCATAAATGTCAACCATTTATATAATTTGTACACCTATCATTATTTCAGAAGTTTTAAAGTTCTTTTTGATTAAATTACCTTAACATTACCACATAGGCATTCACCAGGTAAATAAATTGTATACTCAAAATCTGTTGAAATTTAAATTATTCCATGCGTCTAACTTGTGAAATTAGGAAATGCCTAAAGATAAAATCTACACTTACATATGTGGTTATAGCATTAAATCAGATTTCTCATTTCCATGGTTAAATCTGGTTCTGCGACATTTGTATGGAAAATCTATTAGTGCTTTTATTGCAGTACATTATTTGGAAAATTTATATAACTACTATCCTAATAAAATTTAAATGAATCTGGTCTACCCAAAAGTGCTTTGTACAAATTTCTATCTATTTAATGACATTTCCAACGAGCATTATTCTTAGACAACCATTTAAATAAATTGAAACAGCATGACAAGCCATACAAACTGAACTCGGCAATTATCATATTTTTTCAATATTGTCATTATAAATTTAATGTTATGCTTGCAAAACGTTTTTTTTAATCGTACGGTTTGGAGTTTTTACTATTTTAACTTTTCCTCAAATATAAAGAAAAGAGGTATTTTTCAGATATATGAAACAAGCTTAAGTGCATAATGCTATTTAATGTTAATATCAAAATATAATAAAACAATAATATCACAGTCCTCAAACAAAATTCTTAAATGTTTTTCTTTATATATGACAAATTTTAAAGTCGCTTCCTATTGGTATTTCAACTGGTTTGAAGTAATTTTATAATATATATCTTTGTTCTTAATTCATACATGACTCAAATGAAGTGTTCGGCTTAGTGTAACCACTGGGAGGGAGTCTTTATCCTTTGAAAGCGTAGTCACCGAATCTTTAACATTGATTTGCAATCATTGTAAGATGTACGTAGGTTATAAATAGACTCGTTTTTTTCTAAATCTGGCTTCAGGTCAAGAACTTCCCGGTGTAATAAATTTGTACAACTCAAGAGGCGCAAGTCAAACATGAAAAGTAAACGATATGCATAGTTTCGACTTGTTAAATCGGTCAACATCAATATAACCATGTCAAATGAACACAATATATTTATATAAACTCAACGTAATTTAAAATAAAATAAAAGAAACACTTTTTGCTAAATGTGACAATGAATTGGTTCAATCTGTTTCCTGTTGTTCATTGTCATTAAGTATATTTTATCAAATGTAGAAATTAAATGTATTGTTTTTGTTGTTGTTGTAATTGTTTTTCAGATGCAAGGCAGGTATTGAAGCTGGGGACATGAAGGACATTATTATTAATTGATTAGGGCAAATGGTTCTAAATTTATAGTACCATACTTCACAAGTGAAAATCTATATAGGTGCAGCAAAATTACTATTCTGCCATGCAAAATAAAATGTCTACAGCTAAAAGATTGACTTAATTTTCTATACCTAAAGCGGAATGTAAGAGGCTCGAATAGGGTCTGGATTTCCTTCTGTAGGTCCTTTTCCTCCAACAAAATATCAACTGTATTTGCATGTCCACTTTTTTAATTTTTTACTTTGTCAATAATAAAATACAGCCGACAACATGCACTTATCCACTTTTTGAACTTATGTTCATTTGTTTTTGGTTTTGGAAAGGGTATAAAGATACATCTTTCATGCCATCTTTGTCTGTATACCTCGAGTAACCTTTACAAACACCATAGCAACATTGTTTTGTCTTACTAAACTTTTTTTTAAGATTTTGGTTTCAGATCCATGCCTCAAGACAAGCTAATTTATAGTAAACTGAATGCAAGCAGGGTCTATTTAATTTGTTGATTAAATAGACCCTGATGCAAGTCATATAAAATTTGTACCGCTAGCAACGGTTGCAAATGTCAATTCTTATCAGTGAATCTATTTTTAGCATATTGGCTACCTGTGAATGCTTCCTATACAATATTTACTTGCAAAGGGAGAGCAATCAAACATAACTTCCGTTATTAAAAGGAATGTTCAAAAAGTATTTCTACCGCGCCAAGATCACTTAACAATTTCACTTCAAAAACTTAGGTTTCTACCCATAAAAACGTTCATAACAATACATTTTATTTCTAAAACAATAATTTTGAATGCATAAGTAACAAAAATCACGTATTTACCAAAACAACATCTTTTCTGAACTTTTTTAGTAACCCTCTTATCTCTCTTGGGTCAAACTAGATGGACGTATTAAACATCATCTATTAATAGTTAAATAATAAATATAATACATGACCCATAATTCGTCCAGAAAATATCCTCGCTGCCCTTGAAGTATAAGCTGAACTACGTTAATCATATAAAAGCACTCAGCACAACAACAATGTGTTTTCTTTGATTTATGCCAAAGTTAAATTCATTTTTTTCTGCCAGATATTACCATCTTATAGCTGCAAATTAATAATAAAGCCCGTGTGATAGTTAAAATTAAAATCAAATCAAAGCTGCAACTGTACAGTCAAAATTAATAAAACTGTTAATTAAAGTCATCATTTTTAATTATTGTATTACCATATCTATTAAAACAAATATATTCTTTTAGAAAAAACAACCTTTCGTTGAACGTAAACAACTGAGGTAACAATTCATTATTATTTACCACATTACTAAAACTTTTACAGTATAATAAAGCCATCATCCCCACTGGCAGATGTATAGCTGTTGCATATCGTACATTATCATTATACGACGCTTGTGACAAATTTTCCACGACACTCATTTATAGTTTGTGCTTCTAAGAAAGATACCTTGACCTTTTAAATAAAATCTTGATGCACGGAGCAAAGGCCATGTTATCATTTCATACATTTTTATTTGAAAAAGCACATTCTTATTGCCAAATTGAATCAAATGCTATACGTAAAAGTTGTCGTTACAAACATATCTAAATTACAACATAACACGATACCGTATGAGCAGTAATATTACGATATAAAACAATATTGGGAACAACTGTATATTAAACTGTTGTAAGTTAAATGTGACATACAAGATATAGACGTATCCT